>CM034537.1:15778226-15948226 GCA_020002185.1 Paraescarpia echinospica | reverse complement strand
ATATTCTTAATTACCTTGTGTTGTTTTGAGTGTTCGATCGCAAGTTAATACGCAAAAGCCTCAGTTTCCTAGATGTTTGGGTCAATGTCT
The DNA here is from genome assembly GCA_020002185.1 of Paraescarpia echinospica. NCBI lineage: Eukaryota > Metazoa > Annelida > Polychaeta > Sabellida > Siboglinidae > Paraescarpia > Paraescarpia echinospica. The sequence goes on along the minus strand of CM034537.1, from coordinate 15,948,136 downwards.
GATTTTTACAATGTGGACTTGTTGAGGTCTTTATAGCTTTAACGCTTTCCCATGTATCAGCTCAGAATGAAACACTTGCTTGCTCTCCTGTCAGATATGCGCATTACATGACCGGTCAATCTCAATTGTTTTGCATGATGATTGCTTTTATGTTCGACATCCTCATCCAGAATACTGTTGTTTGTTCTTCGGTCCAAAAATAAAGTTGCGTTCATTGCCTTCGCTGTACGTATATACGTTTATAGTATGACAATTCATGTTGCACACAGTCTCGTACCGATGCCGTACTCGATGACTGGTTGGTAAGACAACAACGTCGTGGAAGTGGCTGCTTAAAGCAGTGATTGCTGTATAACGTAACTAACGGTTTGTGCACTGTGGGTATGCACTTGAAAGTATTCACATGCGCAGACAAATACTAGCGCTTCACATTCTAGTTGACTCTTGAACCGCCGCTTGATTGGTGAAGCTTCACGTACTATTCTAAACGACGACGTGAAGCTTCTTATATTGGTACTGTACAGACACAGCAGCTAGCCCCATTGTAGACGCATCTACACGATCTTATGTAGCATTCTCCATATCAACGTAAGCAACGACTTCTCGCCACACACAATGGTACTGTGGAATATTCCAAAGTCACAATACGTGGACCTCTAAATGCCTGTATCTACCAAGCATTTCTTTGTCTAAACTGTCATATTGTTACTTTACAAGCTCATAACCATCCATTGAGAAACACGGCGATTACCGCCATTATATAACAATTACAATATGTTGTAAGTTATAAATAACTACCTTACTGTTGCTTTAAATTCATCGCAAATTGCCAGAACAAAGGCCAATGTTTCAAGGAAGCGAATGAACATAAAAAAGAGGTGAGTGGACCACGGCATCTGGGATGACATGTACATCTAGTACCTCCAAATTAGCGTATTAGTAGACCAAATAGTTGTACACAAAATATAATAAGATATATGGAAACATTCGGAATATATTGTACAGCTTGGCCTAACCTGAGACTGCTTGTGATTTGGTATAAAACATTGCGAATAAAGCAGAACAGTTACATAAAGACCTCTTTTATTCACTGAATAATAAAATAAATATTGAGGAATAACGGAGACTTACGTTATGATTATTTGTTTACAATATGTCGACTACATTACAGCGAGTCTTAGTTAAGTCTCTTCATGTTTACCACTATGTTGAGAAAAAAATGATTCCTGAAACAAAAACCTCTCAGCGTGCATCTGGGTCGGGGCGTCATGGTCGTTGTTTTTAAAACCTACTTTGTTGATTTTAACAAAATCTTCAATTAAGCGGATGCCGTCTTGTCGACCCATTGTAGGGAGTAGAAAATCCGTCACATTCCATATTACATAATGGGACAGCCAGGCTGAAGACTTATAGTTATCAGCTGATGTAATGAATCCATGGTGGCCTGGTTTCCCATATTATCAGACTCGGATTGGTCAAAGCTACGCCAATATATCAGCAACAGAAACACAACAGAAGGAGAGACAATTCATGTCGTCCGGTAGCTTTGCTTCCAGCCAGTAGTTCTGATCATCACACTCCGCCGAGTGCCTGGTCACACTTTTCGCTCGTGGTATAACCATTTAAACTTCCCCGTGTTAGTTATATTCTATTTCCACACAACCACGACTTCCTCTTTGCCAACTAGCTTAAATTGTTATTAGGTTGTATGGTGTTTAAGCTATCCGCAAGGGGGTGACACGATTTTGCAGTTATCATAATTCTCTACTTTTTAATTCATATCCTTCATTCTGTTGCGACTATTGACTGACCAATTAATATACTGTTGTTGTGATCACTAATATGTGATGGTCTCTTGAGGCATCATGTAAATAGTCAGCATTTTTCAGAATAGGAATGCCAAGCCGAAATATATGCTTGTATTGAGGTGTTCAATGCCGGTGATTTAAATATCGCAGGTCTGAGTCAGAAGCTATGGGGATTTGGGGATCTAAGCGCGAAATGTTTTGTTGAGGGGTGCAGGACCGGAAAAGTAGCCTCAGTATTTTGACAAAGGGTGCAGGTGAAATTTGTTGGTGAGTCTCAACGCGGGTGCAGGTGGAGGGTTTTAATGAATCTCAGTCCCCAATATTCACCACGTTCCGACGTCTATGTACATGCTAAACGTATGTAACCCTGGCTACACGTCGTAATTGGAAATGTATTCAAAATTGATTGCGAGATCCGTTGCTCTACACAATACGTCCTATGTTCAGCTGACGTCTCCATAATACAGGAACGTGATATTGCGATTTTAAAGTACATTTACTTATAAAGAAAGTATTCACGATATAGCCTAAGTAAATTCGGGATGCAATAGAATGGAAGTTAAAACGTCGGATTCTCAATCGCGAGGCACGATGGATGAATACTCTTGCTGTCATTCGAAGTCTGAACAATTCCGTGCACCGACACCATGTTCTTCAGTTCACTGAAGCATTAGTTGTATTTCGCGAACTGCTACCTGTTGTTCGTGCAATAATTACACAGCGGGTGAAATTATCGCAGATAATGAGGCATATACTTTCATAGAGGCAACACATCGATTAGAACTTGGTTTTATGTGCAGAACATTAGCATTGTTCGATCCCATTTTCTGTTTAAATATGACTTACTTACTTACTTACTACCCGTTACGCCCCCTGGCGTTTAGGGCAGCGGCGAAGTGCTTCTATTTCTGTCTCTCTCCGGCCATTCGCTGTATGGTGCCCCAGCTGTGGTTCATTTCCGTCAGTTCCTCCTCCTCCACTGTTCTTCTCCATGTTGTTTTTGGGCGCCCACGTTTTCGCTTCCCTTCTGGTGCCCACCAGACAACTGTTTTTGTGATGGCGTCTGCATCCATGCGAAGGACATGTCCAATCCACCTCCAGCGTCTTCTTTGAATGATGGTGGGCGTGTTCTCTTGCTGGCATTGGGCAAGCAACTCCTGGTTGGACATGTTACTTGGCCAGAAGATTCTGAGGATTTTTCTGAGGCAGGTTGTGTGGAAGGTAAACTGTCTTGATAGTTCCTGCTCCGTCATTCTCCAGCACTCCGCCTCAATGTTGACAGCACGAAACTCTGGAAAAATTTGAGTTTTGTCCTTGTGCTGTACTGTGCTGATCATGAAGGCATTCCGTGCCTTGTTTAATATGTTGCGGATGTCTACGCCAGCTCCTCCATCTTGGCTAATGACACTTCCAAGGTAAGCGAATGTTTCAGTGCTGGAAAGGTCCGTGTTGTTCATCTTCACTGAGGATGGCATGTAAGCATTCAGTGTCATGACTTTCGTCTTCTTCTGGCTGATTCGCAAACCAACCTGACGGCCAAATCTGCTAAGGCGGGTTGTCTTCTCTTGGAGGTGTTCGTGAGTGTGGGACAGGAGATCAAGGTCATCGGCAAAGTCCATATCCTCTAGTGCAGAAAAGGGAGTTCAGCGAAGACCTCTTGGTACATCTTCAGTCACTCGTCGCATGACCCAGTCGATAACAACTTTGAAAAAGACAGCTGACATAACACATCCCTGTCTCACACCAGTCGTAACCTCAAAGTAAATATCGCTGGTTCCAACACTGCTAGGTGAAGTTGGTGAAGAAATCTTTGGTGATGTTGACGATGTGTTGTGGTATTCCGTATGATCTGCGAATGCATCAGAGGCAGTCTCTGTGGATGCAGTTTTATGTATGGCTGTCTTTGCCACTCTGAACACTACTCGATGATGTTCCTCAGCGTACCAATCTGGTCAAAGCACCCTCTTCATCTGCGAAACCCTGTTCCTTCCGTAGTGTTGCATCAATAGCCTCTGTGATCCGATGCATGATGATCTTACATAGGGTCTTGCTTGACACTGACAGAAGAGTGATCCGTCGCCATATGTTATAGTCGATAAGGGCCCCCTTCTTAGGTATATTGACGATCATTCCCCTGGTCCATTATGTTGGTACCTGCTCCCGTTCCCATATGACTGTGAAAAAAGGGTTCCACGATCTTAGCTGCAAGCTCTGGGTCTGCGTTGAACAGTTCAGCATTGAGGTTATCATGCCCAGGTGTCTTTCCATTGTTTAATGTCCTGATGGTTGCAATGATTACTGCTCTCTGGGGAGCATCTGTATTTATATCCAGATAAGCGTGTGCTTCTTCCACAATAGCTTTCTCTTCTGGTGGTGGCCTGTTTAGTACTTCACTAAAGTGTTATGTCATCGAATTTCATGCTACTTCTCTGTTGTGAGGAGATGTCCTTGCTTGTCTTTAATTGGATATTTGAAACGGTACGACATTTCCCGCTAATGATCTTGGTTATTTTGTACACGGTTTCTTGCTTATTGTTCGCTTCTTCTGCTCGTTTTACCAGGTCTTCCATGTAAGCACGCTTGTCTGCTCGCGTACGTCTTTTACCTTCCGATGTTTTACACTATATCTATATTGCTCTTGGTATCTTTCAGTTAGTCTTTTGGATTTAGCTTCAAGTAGCTTCTTTGTTGATCATATATTGTTGATTGCTTACAATGTTGTTGATGTAATCCAGTCTCTTATCTTCCTATGCCTGTGTCCTAGGCTGACTTCGCTGATCTTGGTGTAGATGGAGGCTATCTTGCTCCAGGTTGTGTGTCAATGTCTTCTGTGGAGTCGTTTTCTTCTTCAAGGCCGCTCAGAAGTCGAAATCTATTTTTCACATCAAGAATGAAACTTTTCTTCACTGCTAGGTCCCTAAGCCTCTCAACATCATATCTTGTGTTACCTAGTATAGGTGTCCTGTACTTTTCAGTTTTAACTTGATGTAATCTGTGATGGTCACTTCCGATATTTGGTTCTCGCTTCACTATCACGTCTAATAGAGAGTGGCGTCACTTGCCGTTGATCATCGGATGGTCAATATGATTACGGCCCCTTCGGTGTGGTGAGTACCAAGTCAGTTTGTGGATGTACGCTTGTTGGAAAATGGTCCCTGCAATGATAAGAGTGTTTATGCCACACCAGTCGTTCACCATTGTTGTTCATGCTGCCACATCCGTTACTTTCCATGGCCCTGTCGTTGTGGGTGTTGTCGTTTCCAACTTTTGCATTCAGGTTTCCCGTGAAAATTGTGACGTCATGTCGTGGTAACCTGTCCACTTCTGCTTGAAAGCTTTGATAGAAATTGTCCTTGTCCTCATCCAGTTATTTTATATATTAAAGAATCAATCCAGGCTTATGAAATAAAATTAGAAAGAGAAGCAGATTGCGAAGAAGCTGTATGGTGTAACATAGTTACAGGAAACTCAATGTAAACGGTTGGGTTAGTTTATCGAAGTCCACACACACGTAAGCATAGAAGAGAACGGAAAAGTACAAAACGCATTAAAGGAAGTGAGCAAACGGGACTATGTTATTATGGGGGATTTTAAACATGGGCATATACAATGGACATCTCTACAGAGTATGGGTTGTGAGGACCACGTTTTTTTAAGTTTTAGTACAATTTAGTTTCCTTTCTCAAGATGTGCTAGAACCAACCAAGGGTGAGAATGTGTTAGACATAGTTTTGTCCTCACAGAATGAATTAGTTGACAATGTCAAGATATGTGAGCCACTCGAGAATAGTGATCACAACCAGATACATTTTATCATCAAAGTAACATCAGAAAGGAATAGTAAAAAGCAATACAGGAAAAATTCCCACAAAGGAATATATAGGGACATGAGGAAATATTTAGCAAAGACAGACTGGAATAACACACTAAAGAATAAGACAGCAAGAGAATGCTGGCATATTTTACAGATTGAAATTGAGTGCTTCATCGATAAATTTGTTCCCTTGAAAAAACAAGGGTAACGGTCCAAAAAGAATCATTTATCGAATGAAGCCATTAGAAAAATTAAGTACAAACAAATGATGTGGAAGTCATATAGACGTACTGGAAATGATGAAGACTACAATATTTATAAAGAAGCACTAAACCAAGCTACAGCTGAAACTAGACATTCAAAGAGAAGCTATGAACAAAATTAGCTTATAATATAAAACCTGACAGCAAGAGTTGTATGCGTGTGTTCGAAGCAAACATAAAGTTCAGGATAAGATCGGTCCTTTAGAAGATAATGCTCGAAATATAATAACAGAGGGATTCTTAATGGAAGAAGACCTGAATGAATATTTTAGTTCGGTTTTTACCAGAGAAGGTATATGTTCACTGCCAGTACCAGAGGCTAAGTTCAAGGGGGCAGATTGAGAGTATTTAGGGCAGTTAATTCTAACCCTGAAATGGTAGCTAAGAAAGTTAGGGCTATAGAGGTTAATAAATCACCTGGAATGGATGGGATTCCGCCTAAGTTACTATTGGAAATTATAGAACAAGTTAGCATACCGCTTGCAACAGTTTTCAATTTGTCATTAGAAGAGGGAGTGTTTCCTTTAGAATGGAAAGAAGCAAACATTATACAGTTATTTAAAAAAGGTTCGAGAAACAAGTCAGATGACTGCAGACCACTGAGTTTAACATCGGTGATTTGCAAATTATTAGAAAGACTAATTAAAGATCACATTGTGAATGTTAACATAACTTGATGAACCCATCTCAACATGGTTTTTTAAAAGCGAGGTCATACTTAACAAATATGTTTTTTTTGGGGAAGATATCACTAAGTGGGTAGACGAGGGTTCACCAGTAGATATCATCTACTTAGATTTTCAAAAACCTTTTGACAATGTGCCACAACGTAGATTACTGCTTAAACTAAAGGCCCATTGCATTGGAAATGGTAAAATTAACTGTACAGCAGAAAAATGGCTGATTAACAGTAGACAACGGGTACTTGTTGATGGGGAGGCTTAAAACTAGAGATCAGTTTTGAGTGGGGTACCACAGGGATCAGTACTGGGACCTATGTTATTCTTAATATATATAAACGATTTGGACGATGATATAGCTAGCAAGGTGTTGAAATTTGCAAATGATACAAAAGTGTTTAGAAGGATTAAAAGTGATGGGGATAGACAGCATTTACAAGATGATCTTGACAGGTTGATCAAATGGTCTGAAAAGTGGCAAATGTTGTTCAATTTTGGGAAATGTAAATGCCTTCACACAGGACATGGGAACGAATATGTAGAATATACAATGGGGGGAACTGTCCTAAGTACTACTGTAAAAGAAAAAGATTTAGGGCTGACAATTAGTGCTGACATGAAGGTTTCAGAGCAGTGTGGAATTGCAGCTTCAAAGGGAAATAAAATCCTTGGATTGATTAGGCGAAATATAGCTATGTTATTCTTAATATATATATATATATAAATTTATATATATATATATATATATATATATAAATAAACGATTTGGGCGACGATATAACATACGTATTAGAAGGAATAAATGTGATGGAGATAGACTGCATTTACAAGATGATCTTGACATGTTGATCAAATGGTCTGAAAAGTGGCAAATGTTGTTCAATTTTGGGAAATGTAAATGCCTCCACACCGGATATGGGAAAGTAGATGGATATATACAATGGGGGATACTGTACTAAGTACTAATGTAAAAGAAAACGACTTAAGGTTAACCATTAGTGCTGATATGAAGTTTTCAGAGCAGTACGGAATTGCAGCTTCAAAGAGAAATCAAATCCTTGGATTAATTAGGCGAAATATAGCGTATAAGTAAAAAGAACTAATAATACAGCTGTACAAAACAATAGTGAAGCCTTATTTAGAATATTTTATACAAGCTTGGAGGCCATATTGCAAGATGGACATAGATATGCTAGAAAGAGTACAGAGGAGAGCGACTAAAATGAAACCAAAACTGAGGGATCTTAGTTATGAAAAACGCCTAAAAGAATGTGATTTAACAACACTAGAGATCAGGAGACTGAGAGGAGATCAGATAAAAGTGTTTAAAATATTGAATGGTCATGAAAATATTGATAGAAATATTATTTTCTCAGTTAAGAAAGATAGTAAAGGAGCAGTGTAGATTAGATATAAGAAAGTTCTCATTTTCACAAAGGACTGTAAATGAATAGAACATATTATCTGTTGATTGTGTGGGTGCTAGTAGTGTGAATATGTTTTAAAATAAAATCGACATATACCTCAGAAGGGCGGGATACATGTAGTTAAAAGTGTTGAACTTTCGATAAGCTTGAGTTAATTCTCTGGGTGGCAATCTTGTTATATCTTGTTAAACCCTCTCCGCCATTGGTCGGTGCGTAGCACTGGATGAGGGTGATGTGGCCATGTCTCCCCTTCAGTCTAACCCTCATCAGACGACTGCTGACAGGTTTCCACTCCAGTAGTGACTTTTCCACCCTTTTCTTCAGGAGAACTGCTACACCTTCGCGATGCTGCTTGTCATCTCGTCCATAGTACAATACCGTCTCTCCTGTTGCTGTTGTCAGTCTTTCCGAACTGGTCCAACTGTTTTCGCTCACTCCATGGATGTGCAGGCTGTATCGTCGCAATTATGAAGTTATCTGCGCCAGTTTTTCAGTTTCATACATGGACCTCACATTCCAAAATCCAATCCTGGTCTTCGTTTTTGCTCTCAGCACTCCCATAATCGTGCCTGTGGCTTCTTGTTGGCTTTCGCCGCAGGAAGTCATACGAGTTGTTGACTCTGGATGGCCGTCATGCACAATTGTGAAAGGTATCGTCGTCGCTGTTTCCGTAACAATAATACTCTTTTATAAGACCGGGTTGTTAGCCCTGTGCTAAACTCCCAACCTGGAGGATCAGGGTGCTTGTGTTTTGTTTGGCCCCTCCCTCATGATCTGTCCGGCTTGGTTGAACCTGCCAGGAGCACAAGGCTCCCGCCGGCATAGCTCTGGGGTTCGACAGAACACGCAAGCCATCCCACCCCGACAAGGCACAAGCACCTTGGTTGGGTTTACATACTAAGCGAACATCATTGATAACAAACATGGTGATGGATATTTGCTACCGCTTCACTTAAAAATGCATGTAAAAACCTGACGTCAGCCTTCTGAAAAGTACCTTGTACCTCACCTTAATCATAATATTAACATTCAAACTAACTCTAAACCTTTTTGCACATCCATAAAGGGCATTTTGTTCGTGGAGGGGTAGCACGAAGCTCCATCCTACAGTCATACACACCGACATACAGGCCATGCTGATAAAAATGAATCTACAGAGCAGGACTGGTCGAAGCTCCGCACAGATTTCCACAACAGAACCGTAACAGAAGGAGAGACCACGAATTCAAGGCGTCCTGTCATTTTCTTCCGTCAGCAGTTCTGGTTATTCTATTCCGCAAAGAATGTATAAATGTGGCGTACGTGCAACGTCGCAATCAAGTTGATAGCACAACCAACTCGATTCGTGTCATGAAATCAACGTCTTTATAACGTCTTGCAATCGACGTTATAATGACGTAGATGGTGTGACGTTGACACAACGTTGAAATCAAGTCGACAATGTAACCCGACGTATTTACAACGTTTGGTTATCAACAAAATACGGATGGGGAAATGTGACGGATAACCAGCTGAAATTTTGAAGTAGTCGCCGATCAGGATCACGATTACAAGTGTACCAACTGTAAACTTTCGTCAAACTAAGAGTGGCGAGGATGCCGTGTACGCGAGGCCCTACATCACCGAAACGCACCGTGGTAATGTATAAGTTAACGCAGCATGTATAGCACCAGTGCACAAATATGTTGCTAGAAGAATGGCATCCATATATCTTCAGACTTTTGAGTTCTGAAACAAGTTAAGGAGAATTTCAGGTTCAAGTACATCCAGCTGCATGCTCATGCTCCACTTCACATGCGAAGTATATATTGGGTACATATTTATTGGCATGCATGAATGCGGGACATCTATCTGATGTATCACGTATATGTCTTATCTATCACTTATAAATTCTATGCATGTAATCTACCCTAGTAATGTAATATATACATTATATATGTACAGTAAATAATTAATCATTGGACTGAGTACACAGATTTCCGCACCATGACGTGTCACTCCGGTCAGACATAGAAATGTAGTCTATATTCGTCTTTGACCAACATATACGCCATGCAATATGGTTTTTAATAGCCTCCGTGTAACACATTCAAAGGTGATACATTTTACTATTATGTTGACGTTTTCTACCAGTCCCTCCGTTCCCTCGGTAACAAAATGTCAAAATATCGGCATTGATTGCATGAAAGAGCCACATATTATCCTTGAACAAAAATTATTTAGCGATGTGTAATTTTTATTAGAGGTACCTTAACTGATAGTAAACATACCAATTAAGCTACTGGAATATGGAAGAAAAACATTTTATTTTTTTTGTACAAAAACACCATATTCTAGCTGCCATATTGCTCCTTAATTAAGTTAATTGGACCCGTCAACCCCGAGTTTTAAGCCTAGACCCGTTATTACTATGTCATTTCAAAGCAAGAAGAAAAGAAACCCCTGTATAGCAGAAAGGAACCCCTATATAGGGTTTTAATGGTTTAATGTTGGCTTAATTCCATACCAGCATGCCATGCGAATGACGTCACATACTGCCAAATAATAACTAAATATTTGTAAAGAAATGTTACATTTCGTTTTCATTGGGCTAACTGTTTTGTTTGTTTATGTACACGGAACATACATAACTAAAACACTGTCTTTGCCATCATGTAGTCTGCGTGCTTTAAGCGATTTTAAACTGAACTGTTATGAGTGGTGTAAGCGTTGCTTCAGCCCTCGTTAATTCTCAATAATTTATTTATATGTTGTGTAAATGTGATATCTAAGAGAGTTCATTATATCACTTATCAGTCCGCGTGATCCCAGACATATTTACGTTATAAAATATTAGCGCACTTTTAAGGCAAATGTTCCAGTCTGTTACAACATGCGCGGTTTATCGCTCATTTCAAGTGCGCGGCACACTAACGCACGGCCGCCGCAGACTGGCACAAACCACTGCGTTGTTTATAATACAATACAATACAGTACACTACAATACAATAACTTTATTGTCTCTTGGGTTACAGAAAATTTCCTTTAGGCTTGTTTATGTAAAATCTTACATATGTATGTATACAAGGTTAAGATAAGTACTGAGTGCGAGCGAGCGAGGTTATCACATAATATTCATATCACATGCACAATAGGATATAGTGATAGATCATAAGCACATAGATAAGTAAACAACAATAAATAAGTAAATAAGTAAACAGGTAAACCAGTAAACCACAAGGAAACCACAGGAGGAGAATGTCTAGCATACAAATAGTACTATAAACAAATAGGCTAATACATGGGGTCAGAGTAAATACATTATAAAATGGTAAGCATACTATCACAGATTGTAATTATTTAATTAAACACATATATATTGCAGTAGATTATTATGAAGTCATAGTCATGCCTAAAATTGCTAAGATTCATTTACACATGCACTCTTTTATCGTGAGCATTCAGTCCATAAGTTAAATAATAATCCAAATAAAAAGAAGAATGGCGTTACAGTGACTAGACATCTGGCGCAGACACACACAAAAAACTGTGGAGCCACGACATATACACAGCAGGACACTAAGGCACAAACAGCACAATATAATGACATAAAAAACTAAATGCAATCTAAATACTGCTACAGAATAAATTCACTTACAGTTGAGAATGGACACTGCAGTTCGTATAACAGATTTTTTAAAGAGATTCTTCCGAGCAAGGGGCATCTTATATCGTCGGCCTGACGGAAGCTTCTGGAACTGACCAAAAAGAGGATGGGTGGGGTCCTAAACAATAGTAGTAGCTTTCCTTCTGACAGCGCCATTGTACAAGTCTTCCAGCGAGTACTGCCCTGACCCAATAATTTTTCCTGCAACTTTGACAATGCGTGACAGCCTACCTTTGTCTTTCATGTTCAGATTACCAAACCATACAACACCATTGAAGGTCAGAACACTCTCTATTAAACTCCTATACAGGTGTACACCATTTCCAAGATTTCTTGGCTCACACCAACAGATCTCAATTTCCTTAGAAGGTAGAGGCGCTGGTTTGCCTTTTTTACAATGTGATCAGTGTTATCAGTGAAACACAGCTAGTTGTCATAAAAAGTGCCAAGATATTTAAAATTGGACACAACTTCAACAGGTTCATTACTAATAATGGAAGGAGCAAAAACATCAGAGACATTCCTGTTGTCGATCATTAGTTCTTTCTTTTTGCCAACGTTAAGGTGAAGAAAGCTGTCAGCGCACCATTTCTCCAAAACGGAGATTTGTGAAAAATATTCTGCCATGGAATCTTCTTTTTTCAGGAGGCCAACTAAGGCCATGTCATCTGCAAATTGCAGTAGCCAGTTAGAGGAGGTCTGACACCTCATGTGATCTGTGTATATTGAACAAAGTGTCGGCGAGAGGACACAGCCCTGGGGTGCGCCGGAATTTACAATAATCTCATCCGACATACAACCCTGAATACTAACACGCTGTGGACGGTCTTTCAAAAAATCATTCAGCCAAAGAACAATATTTGGGCTTACATCAAGATCAATCAAGCACTTCAGAAGAACGTAAGGTTCGATGGTATTAAACGCACTCGAAAAATGTATGAACAACACTCTGATGTAGGCTTTGGAGTCTTTAAGATGCTGTGAAATCAGATTAAACAACAAGAGAGAAGCATCTTCAACACCCCTACGGGCTTTACAAGCAAACTGGAGAGAATCAAGATGTGCAGACACATCAGACAACAAACGACTGAGTACAATCTTCTCCATGCATTTAGCTAAGGTGGAGATAAGTGCTACTGGACGAAAGTCATTTAACTGGCTGGCGCTAGGTTTCTTTGGTACAGGGATAATCATAGAGGTTTTCCCTGCCAGGGGTACAGTGTGAGAGTCTGGAATATGGTAGTGAAAATCTTCCCCAGCTGAGCCGCACACGTCTTTAAGACTTTGTTTTTCACTCCACCAGGGCCTGAAGCTTTGTGTGCGTTCAATCTGGAGAAAGTTTTCACTACCTCATCCTCAGAGAGTTCAATGTGTTCTGGTACAACAGTCTGGCACAGAGATGTACATTGACCACGAAAATCATTAGCATCAAACCGAGCATAAAAACGGTTAAGTTCATTTGCTGCAGTAACGGGATCACCAGTATGGTACATAGGCTGCTTGATTTGTTGCTTACCCATCATAGTTTTGAGTCCATTCCATGCCTCCCTAGCATTACCAGTCCGAAATTTCCCCTCAACTTTGTTCTTGAATTCATGTTTGGCAATCTTAGCAAGCCTTCTAAATCCCTTTTCTTTCTCACGATATTTAATTTTGGGCCTCGAAATACACTAAGACGCAATATTTTTGTACCGTAGATATGCCTGGGATTATCTGAAATTAAGTAATTAATGCGTTAAGGTTTCAAACGTATAAAAAACGTTATAACGGCAAAATCGAGGTGGGTCCGGATTCTATGCAACTCTCTAGTGCTAAGCTGGACGCCAGAATTGCAATTATTTAATTATTGTTGATGCTGACATCACGGTTACATCATGACATCGCACACATCTGCAGTTAAATTTTCATCCCTGCCATATGGTCCTACATCTATGTTTGACGTAGTAATTTTATGTATCAGTTGTAGTGTGTTCATTCCATCATTCCACATCATTTCAAGTGTGCCTTCTTTGTTATTTCCAAGTATTTTATTTATTTGCTTAATTTCTCCTTCCAGGTCTCGCCACCAGATGTTTTTATGATGTCCTTCAAGGTCTCTCTTCGTGTTATAGAGTGAATGTCCCGTCACCTCCATGTCCTTTGTTGATTACTCTCTTGGATATTATTCGGTCTCTTCCATTTGTTACTAATCTTGTCAGATCATTTCCAATTCATTGTGTTTTTGAACACTGACATTTAATATAGATTGCATGATTTGCCTGATGAAATGACGAGTCGCACAAAAGGATAGCTTATAACAGAGTGAGGTCTTGAATGCGGCTGTGGCCTATCTACGGCGATGGAGGATGTGCAATGCTGAAGTGCAAGCTATGGCAGAGTCTAGCAGCAGTGATGAAGACCCTGCTGTCAATCAGTATGGCGGGGGGTAGTGCAGCCTTGTGCTGATTCAGACCAGGAATTCGATTACGGATTATCAGAAGCTGTGTCATCAGATTCTCAGGGAGATTTGCGTGGGCTCCGTCTCCCAAAGGATGCCCGGAGACTTCTGCCGACACCCACATCAATTCAGTCGGTGGTCAAATTCGTATTTGGTATTCAATCAGGGATTCTGCGGAACTTGTCCCAAGACAAATACCCTTCAGATGTTAACTGTTTGAAACTGAGTTTCAACATTGACGGTGTGTATGTGTATCCAGTTTTGGCCCATTTTGTGTAGTTTCCACTCTTTCAAGCCCATTATTGGTGCCATTTTCTGTTGACCTGCAACACCTAACAGTGTAGATGAATATCTTGCAGACTTTCTACACGAACTGCAACAGTTGTGCGAGCATGGTCTCACCCATGATGGCACAAACTATTGTGTATTGGTGAAGGCAGTTGTGTGTGGTGCACCAGCCAAAGCTTTCATAAAATCAAAAGGTCAATCTTCCTGAAGAGATGTACTGTTCAAGGTTCATGGGATGGTAGAGTTGTATTTAACAAGGAGGGTGTATTCCCTCTTCGCACCCAACATGATTTTGACGCCCAGATGTATGAAATACATAAGCTCAGAAGGTCGCCCTTTCTTGATGTAGGCATTTCCTGCATTGCACGATTTTTGTTGGACTATATGCATCTAGAGTGTCTTGGTGTGGTAAAGCGAATCTTGTGTTTCCTGAAAGGAAGACCTAACAACAGTCGTATTTCAGTCCGTCAGAAATCTGATCTATCCGACCGGCTTGAAAGTTTGAATGGACTCATGCCACGAGAATTTACATGACAACCCCGTTCACTCTCTGAATTGGACAGGTGGAAGGCGACTGAATTTCGTGAATTTCTTCTTTAGCCCAGTTGTCATGCGTCATGTTGTCCCTCGGCCCGTTTATTCCTTTCGTTAACCGTTAGCATGTCAATTATGCTAGTCACACCAAAAAGAGAGATTCTTATCTGCCCTATGCTGCTCGACTGATTGAGCACTTTGTGCACCATTATAAGGAGGTCTACGGGAACATATTCACTGTCTACAATGTGCACAACCTACTGCACTTACACGACAACGTTAATTCTTCGGCTGTTCACTGGATGATGTGTCCAGTGTTTTCAGTTTGAAAATCACCTTCAAACAATTAAGAAACTAGTTCGGACATCACAAAATCCAGTTTTCCAGGTGGCTAAGCGCTTAACAAAAATCTCCAGGTATGACACAACCAGCAGCGTGGCAAGTGACCGTGAACGACCGTACCCCATCAATGAAGGGAGTACGTTGCATTTAATTAAAAATAATTATACTCTACCCGAACATTTTGTATTATAGAGATATTCTGTGCTAATGATACGGTATGATATGATATTTGTATTACGAGTCCCTATTAAGGCCAGTCATACATCTAGGCCACTTTTTTCTTCTAAATCTTATGTTATTACCATTTCAAAAATATATTAAAAATAGGCCATAATTAAGATGTAAAAAACAAGAAAAAAATTGTCTGAGCCCAGGGTTTCCATAGCAAAACAAAATATTGCGGAATAATGACAAAAACAATTGCAGTTTTGGGGGCACACTAGCAAAAAGTCAAACAAAGGTACCAAGTTAATTCTTCCTGTATTACAAAATATATACCATTTGCAGATTTTTGATATATTAATATTTTATATATTTATTTATTTTTATTAGAAAAATCGCTATTTGACCATATAAACTAATTTAGAAATTTGTTACATTCACTCTGATCTACAGAATTCCAGAAGAGAGTGCTTTATCTACTGACAGACATTCGCAATTCTGCAAGACCTGGCAAAAAGTATGAGTCTGAGCAGTCCCCCTCCACATCTATGTTTTGACAACTTTAGAGCAGCTTAACCATATGGATGACTCATTGACGGATAACCCAGGACAGCAAGGGCTCACGTTATTTGTTGATGAACTTGTATAATGTACATGCAAAGTTGATTGATATTGAAACATTCTATTTAATATGCCAAATATTTTGCTTGAGAACTTAGTCGGGTTGGAGGCTGTCCAAAGCATGACACTTGAGAACACGGCATGCAATTAAGATGGAAAGATTGTAAGAAGATGTGTGAGAGGAGTAGGATAAAAAGTGGATGAAAATTCTGCTGATGGAGAAACAAAAAGACAACTATTAAAGAAATGCACCTGTACAAAAACCTATCGGCCTGGTGAAGGGAAGTATGAGGAAGGACATCGACATTATTCACTGTCATTATAACTATTGTTTCAGATCGCTCAATTCTCCAAGATTGGGGGAGCAAACCTCAAAGGTATATATTATTAATTTTGCACGTCTTGTGTTTCTGTTGGTTTCTTCATATTTTGTATTATCATTTCAAGTAGAATAATGATTAATTCTATATTTGTTATGATTTCTGGTGAAATACATGAAATATAAAATGTATATTGACCTGTACCATATTAATATACGATACTGATATAAAGTACCACTCGCCTTTCTCTCTTTTTAAAATTACTAACATTAGTTTGGTTTCATTTAAAGAGATTCTTTGTAAGCTAATATACATTCGAGATATACTGTATCAAAATGTGATAATTTCAAATAAGTACTTTCTCTGCTACTTATTTCTTGCATGTATATCCATAATTTTGGTGTTATCTGCGCAAAAAGCCGACAAACATTATTGTGTTTACGTAAATCATGTTGAGCTTGCTGCCACGTGGATGATTAATTATGCACCCCGAGTATAATTAATATTCATGCACGCGCAGTAAACAACGCAAAGACCGTTGACTTCACACGCACAGTCAACTTGTCACATCCCGAGGTAAGTTGAATCAAACAATGGCATTGTACATAAGCAATTTGTAGACATATGTGTATCGACAGTTTTGTTGATAAGCATTGGAAGCGTATGCATTGTTTATTTATCCTGCTTCCCAATGCCGTCAGCCGAGTAACGTTTCGATTAAATAGAATTATAATGTCCGCCGACGCCGACGGCTGCAGTCGGTGACAGCTGGGACTGGGTCTGTCGAGCCTCTACTACAGCAGTATTTAACATTTTTGGCACTGTTACCCCGTGATCGATCCAACAAAACCGTAATTACCCCACCATTTCAAAATGCCAAACTCGAGAAAAGGAAAGAAAATAATATAAATTATAGTCGCATAATTACGAGAGCATTAGTTATGGCTTGGCTCCGCATAACATGCAATATTACAGTTGAAAATAATTGTGTATGGTTGAAGTTGCATCTTTTTGAAAAACTCTGATATGTTTTGTCACAGCTAGAGCACACCACAGGTCATAAGTGTGAGTTCCAATATATTTCGTTTATTGGTTTTAATGATGATCCTTGCAGAAATGCCGCTCATCCACAGCAGTACTACGGGATGAGAAATTTTAGAGTTCAGTCAGACCAAATTGGGTATTGTGATGACTCCTTCGTCCACCGTAAAAGTATGTCTATCCATGCAGTCTTCTCAGTGTTCCAGATCCGGGGATTATTCAAGAATGACCGGAAATTATGTGTGGCATGATATTATGAGCAAATGGACAACAATTGACAATTTCGAGAACATGGATATCTCGGTAGCCTGGACTTCATGTTTAAAAAACTGGGTTTGCAAAGGGAGCTGCCAATCTTGTCTTGAGCAGTGAACATCTTCACAATATTCCATTGTTGTATGGGGTTCAGCTGACTGACCTCACCAAACGTTAATGTATGGACTCTTGGTCTGACATCGTCACGTGAAATGTTGGTGTGTGGCAGTACTCCCCTTTCCAAGAACATTATGATTGTTCTCTTAATTTGAATTCACGATGGAATGATGTCCCCCATATTAACCAGCGATCCTCCATATGGAAGAGAGGAATACTAAAATCGGCTCCAGTCTCTTTACATTCACCGACCATTCTGGGGTTCATGGCACTCCATGGTAAACAATTGGAGTGAGAGAACAGACAATCCTCTTTTACATCGTCATCGTTCGTGTACAAGCAATTATGCATGATAGATAGGATGTTGATTCATTCAGTTAAAGTGCCTTAAAGGGATTATTTGAGAATTTTAATCTCTTTGTAATGTACGCAGGTATTAGGTAATCATCTTAATATGATTATTTCATGTAATTCTATGCCTTTATAATTATGTTTTATTAATCATTAATGACCCTGACAATATATCGAAAACATAACTCTGCGTACGCGGAGTTTCTACTTTGGGCCCACCTTCGCATCCGTATAAGGCATGCTCATGAATATTCGGGACTGTCCGATTAGCTACGTCGAGTTAATAGATGGAAGAAATATGTCATCAACACGTGTGTATATGGATTAGCCACCGCCATGCGAATGAGTCCTGACCGATAAAATTATTAAAATGAAACGTGGACCTGCTGCTGTTAATGTCACAGATTAAGCAAAGAAAAGAAGGAAATTATATGGAATAAACGGAGAATGAACATAGCGACAGTTCATGACAGACGGATTCATTTAAAAGAAAAAACAACACATCTTCATACACGAAGCCGCCGATGGCGACTCCGATGTCATATTGAATGATTGGCGTTGTTTTTGTTGGAATATAAAAACTATGGGTAGTATCAAGTTCCTTTTTCACCAGGTACATTTGACTGTAAATTTTGAAGTGAAGTTTTAATGAAAGATTTAGATAACAGAAATTTACTGAAGCCGAGAAACATTCGATAATGAAACCATTTTATTTGCACCATAAAACCAGCTGCTATAAGCAATATAAATACATTATACATCACTAAAGTAATTTGCGGTATTAAAATAGGATAGGTGGTTAGTTGTGTACTTTCCTATCTACATAAAGTTTAATTTTAGTTTGAAAAATGTAGATCTATAAAGAGCATAACATTATTGTCGACAAAATATTAAAATATATTGCATCAGTATAAAAACATGTTTTATTTTGTACTGGGAGTGCAATAATTATTTGTTCTGCCCATCGTTTAGAGTAAAAGATATTGAATTTGTTTCTGTCGAACTCCTGTTTCTATAACAAATAAAATGGCCATTGTATAATGGAAATAAAGTTATAAAATTACAAAACTTTAAAAGTAACGCATATTTTAAAACACTGTTTTCAGTCATCATTTGTGTATTTAGCTCAAGAAGATCCCTAAGACATTTTGAATGTTGTAGAACATTTATATTTTATGAATTTTTAACATTATTGTAAAAGCAACTTTGTCGACACCTTTTTATACACTACTCCCAGTATAATTCACTTAACACAAACTTGTTTCAACAATTTTTGAAGAATATCCTGTAGAACACAATCCAAACATGATGAGCATAAGAAAGCATAAATGTTATTATGTACTCCTACTTAACAACACAATGACAGGATGATGTGTATTTGGATGCACAAATCGATCAATTGCACAAATCCATTTGAAACGTAGTGATGTACATATTCCCAGTAGAAGCCACACGGAACTAATATGACAGAAAAAGTCAGACATCTTCTTCATTACTGTGTCAGTTAACATATTGTCCTATTAACAGCACTGCTATGCATTTTGATACACAAAGCTATCAGATGCACACATCCATTTGAAACTCGAAGTGAGGTACAACTTCCCAATAGATGTCGCACAGAACAGAATGGGACAGAACAAAGTCAGACGTCATCTTATGTCAGGTGACCCATTGTCCAATTAATGGCATTGCTAAATAAAGCTCTTCAATTTCCTCTTTCCATCAGCTCAGCTATTTCCAAAGTTCCTGCAAATAAACAAAGTTGAATTTAGGAAACTGAGCCTAAATATGAATAAACTATCTCAACACTGTGCAGATTAATTCAGTTTAGATATTGGATTATGGGACTTATTACCAATTACTACAAGTGTACAGCTAAATGGAAAAAAATACAAGAGAACCTTGTTATTTTGATTAAGTCAGATTAAAATCCAAATCCATTACTTTGGCCAACTTTTAATTTGCTTCTACATAATTACCTGTATGCATTGGTCATATACAGTGCATTCCGGATAACTCGAACTCACATAAGTGAATTTTCACTAAGTTAAGTCAATATTTTCCTCGGCCCAGGGCAAAGGTCCCAATAAGGGGACTGTCTCATAACTTTCTAGTTATCAGAAATTCCACTTATCAGTATTGTCATGGGTCCCTGGAAGTTCAACCTTATCCAGAGTGCACTGTATATTTTCCTTTATTCTTGCTCTAATAATTAATGTTGTATATATTTATACATATAGGCCATTCTCATGAAAAGTGTACAGTAGTGGTAAAGTAACATGTCAAAAATAAATGTTTAATTTGTTTTTGGCAAGTACTATTATTATCAAATGTGCTATTCACATGAAGCAGCGCAACTTGATCTGATCTATTATAAGATTTAAAAATATATATATTCATGGATAAAAACTTATATATACTAGAACGCAGATCTGCTGATGTCCAAAATTCGTGCATCACAAAATTCTGTGGCAACATGGTATTGTGTACTTTCAACAAACCTAAAACGTTTACATTGAATGATGACATGCCAACCAGGTTTACTAACAATCGTAGCTGTAGCATTAACAAAAAGTCAAATAAGTAGGGAAACGGGGACTTTTAAAAAACGGCTGACTGGAATTTGGAAAGGCAAGACCTTAATTGTAGACACACATACCAAAATCCCAGATTTAGGCAAACAAATTACATCCATGACCAGGTTAATTATCTTGCTATGATTGCATATACTGATATTTTAGTGTGCATTTTCGTTCACTGCATGTCAAATACCGGCCAATGCAGGCTTACTAAGTAGATAGGCGAGACCCTTGCCTAAGGCTATGTTATTTTCTGTAGTAGAGGCTCGACAGACTCAGTGACAGTCCCAGCGGCAGCTGACACCGACTGCAGCCGTCCGCGTCGGCGGACGTTATACATTTATTTAATCGAAACGTCACTCGGCTGACTGCTTTGAGAAGCAGGATAAATAAACAATGCATACGCTTCCTATACTTTTAGAAATAGCTGTCAATATACATATGTTTACAAATTGCTTATTTACAATACCATTGCTTGAATCAACTCACCTCGAAATCAGACACGTTAGCTGTGTGTGTGACGTCAACGGTCTGCGTGTGGTTCACTGCGTGTGCATGAATAGTCATTATACTCGGGCTGCAGAATTAATCATCTACGTGGCAACAAGCTCAAAATGATTCGCGTAAACACAACTGTTTATCGGCTTTTTGCGCAGATAACACCCAAATTAGGCATAAACATGCAAGACATAAGTAGCAGAGAAAATACTTATGGGAAATTAATACGTTTTGATACGGTACACCTCGAATGTATATTAGCTTATAAAGAATCGATTTAAATGTTAACATATCTGCAACTAAAACGGTCTTATCACTATAAAGTGACTTCGCTCATCTCAGACATCACGTTTTCATGGTTGTGGCCTACAGTGATATCTGGTTTGTTTGTCTCCCTTGTTCCTCGCCGAGGAGGAGCCTCGGGTGTTCATATATATATATGGCTTGATGAGATCCTGTCCGATTGTAAGGGACTTCTTATGTGTTCTTAACTTCTGGTACACTAACCCTCTATATATATTCAATATAGTGTGCTACAAGAGCGATGTCATGATTAATAATTAATTAGTGAAATATCCACACTTTAAAAAGCTTCCTTTACTCCGTGAAAAAGCCCGAATTACCCCCAAGGGGGTAATTATCCCCAGGTTAAATACCGCTGCTCTACTTCTAGGCAAGGATCTCGCCTTTCTAGTTAGTAAAACTGCATTGCCCAGTATTTGACATGCAGTGAACGAAAATCCACACTAAAATATCAGTATACGCAACGATATCAAGAGGATTTACCTGGTCGTGGATGTTATTGTTTTGCCTAAATCTGGGTCTTTCCTTTCCAAATTCCAGTCAGCCGTTTTTGAAAAGTCTCCGTTTCCCCAATTATTTAAACCGAAACATGAAAATATGTGATTCGTACGTTCACCGACTGTTTCTAATGGTATAACTACGATTATTAGTAAACCTGGCTGCCATATCATCATTCAATGTAAAAGTTTTATGTTTTTTAAAACGTACACAATACCGTGTTGTCACGGACTTTTGCGATTCACGAATTTTGGACACAAGCAGATCTGCACTCTAGTATACATATTTTATTATCCTGAATATATATTTAAAAAATCTAATAATAGATCAGATCAAGTTGCGCTTCACTTCACTTAACTTTTCCCATAACCCGTAAACATCGTTAGGGCACGACGACATCTTAACCAGCTCTCTCTCTCCACGTTTCCTTGTTCTGCACTGCATTCTGGGAGTCGGCGAACTCCAGTCCCGTCCACTCTTTGATGTTGTCTTTCCATCTCTTTTTCTGTCTGCATCTTCTTCTCCCCCCTCTCACCGTAGTTTGTAAGATGGTCTTTGCTAGGCCAGATGATCGTGAGATGTGGCCGTACCACTTCAGTTTACGCTTCTTGACTGTTATAAGGAGGTCTTCGTTAGGTCCGAATGCTTGTTTGATCTTGTTTCGAACGTCTTCGTTAGTAACATGGTCTTTGCATGATATGCGCAAGATCTTCCTAAAGCACCTCATTTCCATGGCTTATATCCTCTTCTGTAGATCTGCTGAGAGGGTCCATGTTTCACAAGCGTTTAGAAAGATGAACATGACAAGGGTGCGAATCAGCCTTATTTTTGAACTGACATTGATGTTACTGTCATTCCATATGGGTTTCAACCTTGTAAGTGCTGCTGTTGTCTGTGCAATCCAGGCAAGTATCCCAGGTTTAGAACCCTCCTCTGAGATGATTGATCCCAAATACTTGAAGCTTGTTACTGTTTCAAGTCTCTGTCCGTTAACTTTGACTTCTGTGTTGATGCCTTGTGTGTTGTTTGTCATCAGTTTGGTATTTTCGGCGCTGATCTCCATGCCATGTGCTGTAGAGTTTTGTCCAGGCACTTCACCAAGTTGACCAGTTCTTGTTCTTCTCCTGCTAGGCCGTCGATATCATCAGCGAAGGTTGGTGATTGCCCCGTCTCCAATTCTGATAATGCCGTGCTGGTTTTCCAAGGCATCATTCATGATCCTTTCCAGAAAGATGCTGAAGAGGGTGGGTGATAGTAGGCATCCTTGTCGAACTCCCACTGTTGTTCGAAACCAGTCTCCTATGCTGCCGTTGAAGATGACTGCATTTGTGGCCTTGTCATATAGGTATTCAATGGTTTGGACAAGATTGGAGCCAATGCTGTACTTCCTCATGGTCGCCCATAGGGCCGCATGCCATACCCTATCAAAGGCCTTCTTAAAGTCGGTGAAGACATACTGTTAATACCAAATGTGCTATTCACAGTACTCGCTAAAAACATACAAATTAAACATTTATATTTGACATGTTACTTTACCGTTGCTGTACCCTTTTCGCGAGAATGGCCCACGTGTATAAATATATATAATATTAATATTAGAGCAAGAATAAAGACAAACGTACAGCGCACTCTGGATAAGGTCGAACCTCCAGGGACCCATGATAATACTCATAAGTGGAATTCCTGATAAATAAAAAGTTATCAGAAGGTCCCCTTATTGGGACCTTTGCCCAGAACCGAGGAAAAGATTGACTTAACTTAACGAAAATCAACTTATGTGAGTTCTAATTATCCGGAGTGCCCTGTATATGATCAATGTATACAGGAAACTATATAGAAGCAACTTAAAAGTTGGCCGAAGTAATGGATTGAGATTTTAGTGCAAATTGAGCTGATATAAAGAGGAAATCGAAGAGCTCTACTCAACAGTGCCATTAATTTTACAATGGGTCACCTGACATAAGATGGTGCCTGACTTTGTTCTGCCCCATTTTGATCTGTGCGACATCTACTGAGAAGCTGTACATCACTTCGTGTTTCAAATGGATGTGTGCATCTGATAGTTTTGTGTATCAAAATGCGTAGCAGTGCTATTGATTGGACAATGTGTTAACTGACACAGTAGTGAAGAAGATGTCTGACTTTCTTCTGCCACATTAGTTCCGAGTGGCTTCTGCTGGGAAGATGTACATCACTACATGTTTCAAATAAATTTGTGCAGTCGATCGATTTGTGCATCCAAATGCACAACATCCTGTCATTATGTTCCAAAATAGAAGTACATAATAGACTTCATGCTTTCTTATGCTCTTCATGTTTGGATTGTGTTCTACAGCATATTCTTCAAACTTTGTTGAAACAAGTTTGTGTTAAGTGAAATATACTCGGAGTAGTGTATAAAAGGTTGTTTTTACAATAATATTGAAAATTCATTAAAAAAATAATTTTCCACAACATTCTAAATGTTTTAAGGATCTTCTTGAGTTAAATACACCAATGATGACTGAAAACAGTGTTTTAAGATATGCATTACTTTTAAAGTTTTGTAATCTTAAAATAACTTGATTTCCATAATACAATGGCGATTTTATTTGTCATCGAAACGGGAGTTCGACAGAAACAAATTCAATATCTTTTACTCTAAATGATGGGCAGAACAAATAATTATTGCACTCCCAGTATAAAATAAAACATATTGTTACAATGCTGCAATATATATAATTTAATATTTTGTTGACAATAATGTTACTATGCTCTTTAGATCTACATTTTTCAAACTAAAATTAAACCTTACATATATAAGAAAGTATATAACCACCTATGCTATTTTAATATTGCACATTACTTGATGTGATGTATGATGTTGTATTGATACTGCTTATGGGAATAGCAGCTGGATTTATGGTGCAAACAAAATGGTTTTATTATTGAATGTTTCTCGGCTTCAATAAGTTCCTGTTATCTAGACGTTTCATTAAAACTAATCTTTAAAATGTATAGCCAGATGTACCTAGTGGAAAGGAACATGACAGTACCATAAGTGAGATTACGTATGTTTTACAACAAAAACAATGCCAATCATTAAATATCATATGTCATCGGCGACTTCGTACGTGGAGAGCTGGGTTTTTTCTTTTAAATCAATCCATCTAATGAGCTGTCGCTGTGTTCATTCTCCGTTTATTCCATATATTTTCCTTCTTTTCTTTGCTGAATATGTGATATAAACATCAGCTGGTCCACGTTTCTTTTTGACAATTTTATTGGTCACGACTCATTCGCATGGCGGTGGCTAATCCAAATACACCCATCTTGATTATTTTTTTTGCATTTATTAACTCGGCGTAGCTAATCAAAGTCTGACGGAGACTCCCGAATATTAATGAGCATGCCTTATACGGAATGTGAAGGTGGGGACTAACGTTATTTTATCGATATATTGTCAGGGTCATTAGTGATTAATAAAACAAAATTATAATGAAATAAAGGCATATAATTACATGATGTAATCATATTAACAGGATTATTTAATAATTGCGTACATTACAAAGATATTAAAATTAAAAAATAATGCAAAATTTGTGGTCTGTTCTCGCGAGTCAACATCTCTAATTGCGTGCATGATCTTGCATATAACTGGTTACAATGTTTCCATAATAATTGTAATGGTCCTTATGCATGCTTGTCTCTGCTGTACTTGCAAGACACCTTACCAATGATGTGATGTCACTCACGAACATGAAAGGAGCGAGAGGGAAGACAGTCTGTGCATCGTCAACAGTGCACAAAGTTGTAAAGGGTAATGATTTTGAGCGACTGTTGGTTTTTTGTTGCATAAACGTATATCAATCACAAGAGCAGTTTAGTACATTTTTGCGTTGTTACACGGCAAAGTAGTTTTAAATGCGCCATTAGGGTGGGAATTTGATAATCTGGTTTTAGTCTCCTCTGACCCTTTGAAATATGCTTAGCTCAGGATTTATCAATATCAGTCAATAAAATAATGCATTGCTTGTTTTACATAACATGTATGAATTCATATTAAATAAATATTCAATGTATTGACAGATTAGTCCCAAAAAGATTAGATGTTTGTGTTTTTGATTGAATGGTTGTTTATTTAGGATAAACAATGTTAAATAAAATGATGTCCCATGGGTACAACACGTGCTAATTACATACACACACAACACTATTACATGAATACAATAAAGAATACAACATTTTACATGCACCCATCATCATATGTAATACACCGTAATGGAGAACTGCTAATATCCAATAATAATGATACACAAACAATCCACTCAAGTAGATTCCTACAAGTGTCTATCGAACTTCATTGCAGAATCAAAGTTTATTGTGCGCAGGGCTTTCCTAAATTGTATTTTGGATGTTACATTTCCTATGCGTTCAGGTAGTCGGTTCCAGGTAGTTAAAACTCTAATGCAAAAATGTTTTTGTTACATCAAGTTTAAAGGGTGTTGTCTTAAGTTTAAGTCCATGACCTCTTGTCGAAATGGTGGTATTTATAGCAGTGTTATTGCACGAAATTATATTATTTTCAGATACATTGACATGTCCATGCATGATGTTATATACCATTATCATATCATTATAAACCCGGCGGAGTTCGAGAGTCTCTAGATGAAGATATCCAAGTATTTGTAAGTAGCCATAATTTACATCGAATTTACAAAGTAATAGACCCGGCGCATAAAGAACCGTTGCACAATCTCTAACTAGTCAGTCATGCCCAAGTACTGCCTAGCTGGTATGTATGGGTTCCACACAGTAGAATAGTATTCCAGCACTTGGCGCACAAATGATTTATATGCCTTACTGAGAGCACAAGCATCAGCAGTATTAAAGCAGCGAAAAATAACACTGACTTTGCTGTATGCTTTGTGAGAAATAGACAAAATGTGCTGCTTAAACAAACACAAACTCACACGGTAACAGAGGTTTCGGTGACAGAAACGAAGAAGGAGACAGAGTAGTGGAGTTTGCTGACACTTACGATCTGGTGATCGCGAATACATGGTTCACGAAGACACAAAGCCAGCTGATCACATTTAAGAGCGGCAACAGGGAACCACAAATCGACTACATCTTGACCAATCGAAGACATCTGAAGGACATCATGAATTGCAAAACAATACCGGGCGAAGCTGTGGTATCCCAACATAGATTGGTCGTGATGGACCTGAGGATAAGACCGAAGAAGGTGAGTTGCTATCGACGAGAGAACGAAGTCAGGATCAGGTGGTGGAGACTCAAGGATCAAACGGTAGCTGACGATTATGCCAAGGATGTCAGCAACAACAGGGAGGATGACGAAGAGTATGATTGGACAACCCTTTGTAATACAATGAAAGAGAAGGGCAGACTCACTGTTGGGTCACGAGGGGCAACAAATCTATGCAAAAACGGGAATCTTGGTGGTGGAACCAATCAGTCCAGGAAGCAACAGATAAAAAAGGAGAACATTCAAGAAGTGGCAACAAACGAAAACGCAAGAAGATCATGCTGAGTACAAAAAGGCGAAGAAAGCAGCGAAGATTACAGTAGCAGTGGAAAGAGCGAAGGCTATATTAGACCTGTATGATAGACTGGAGACCCGAGAAGGGGAAAAAGCAATATATAGACTGGCGAGATCTAGAGACCAGTCGATAAACTATCATAAAAGATAACTACCAGAAGAAGAAGAAGAAGAATGGTAGTCGCTGTCGAGGAGCCACCTTTTGTAATAAAACTTTAACTGAATCAATACATCACCTAATCAAATTCTTCCAGAATAAGAAGAAGAAAAAAACACACAATAATATGTATGCATGTGTGTAGTGTGAGCAAGTTTACATGATTATTGAGTTTGTCGTATAAGCACTGTTTTGTACTGTATCAAGTTGACAGGTGGTTGTCGGTTCTTAATTTTGCATACATATATAGCAATTTTGCCTGGTGCATGTTAATTAATAGTTTTGTAAAAAATTAAGTTTAACATACTTGGCAAATCCTTGTGAATTGTATGTACTAAGCTTTTCTTTGACAATATCAGGAATGTAATTTAGTAAAAGTGGTAAATTATGCCTAATGCATTTCTTAGCAAATTCATGTTTAATTTTATAAGTGTATATTTTATTCTTGACTCTTGTATCGTGATTATGTACTTCATAATTAAACATTATCGTCCAGTTTTGTAAATAAACTGGTAAGTCATTGTGTAAATATTTATAGTAAAATTTTAATTGTTGTAATTTAAGAATGTCATCTACTTTTAACAAATTGAGTTTTTTGTGAAGTGGTTCTGTGTGGGAAGTATAATTACTTAAGGTAATAATTCTCAGGGCTTTGTTTTGAAGTTTTATTATTCTATTTGATTGAAAGCCCCACGCCATGATACAATAATTAATGTGTGGCACTATTAAAAAATTATATAACATTATTTTAATATGAAGAGGTAACACATGTTTCAATTTATTTAAAATGCCAATTTTTTTAGAACAACCATTTGATATTTTTAGTGTGCTTTTTCCAGTTTAGATTTGTATCTATAATTAAACCCAAAAAATGTAATTCTTTGACTTGTTCAATATTTACACTGTCTATCTTCAGAGTAAGTGTCTGTATATTTTTCTTTGCCTTTTGAAATGTCATGTATATCGATTGTGCTATGTTTAGCGATAATTTATTTATTTTGAGCCATTCATTTATTTTTAAAAGTTCTTCATTTATTAAGGATTCTAAATTTTCGTCATGTATGTTATCGCTGAAAGTGTTTAGTGTACTTGATAGAGTTGTATCGTCAGCATGAATTATGAAATTAAACATTTTACTGGCTTGTGCAAAATCATTGATATATATGATGAATAACTGGAGTCCTAAGGTTGAACATTGTGGTACACCTGTTGTTATTGATAACATATTTGATTTTATATTGTCAATTTCCGTGTATTTTTATTCGATTTGTTATGTAACTGCTGAATAAGTTCAGATGTGTTCCTTGTATACCATAATATTTTAATTTGTCAATTAAAATTAAATGGTCAATGGCATCAAAGGCTTTGGAAAGATCTAGGTAAATATTAATGGGTATTTCATCCTTATCCAGTTTGTTTATTTTTCTATCTATTAATTCTAGTGCTGCGTATTCAGTTGAATGTTTAGGTCGGAATCCATACTGATGGTCAAAAAAAAGCTTAGAGTCTTTTAAATAAGATGACAATTGGTCAAAAATAATTTGTTCAAGTACTTTTGAAATAGCTGGTAGAAGAGATATGGGTCTATAATTATTGAATACTGCTGGCTCACCTTTTTTATAAATGGGAATTACCTTAGCAATTGTTAGTTTATCAGGGTTAATACTTGATTTGTTAATAAAGTTAAAGATTTGGTTAGTGCAGGTTCAAGCATTTTGAGCAGTTTGGTAGAGAGACCATCACATCCACAGCTATTTTTGTTGGGTAGATTAATTATTGTTCTCTTTATGGTATCTTCTTCAACATATTTAAATGTAAAATTACAGTTTACTATTTTATTTAGATAATATGAATGATCATGAATGCCTTTGTATTTAATATCATTAACGAGATTACTACCTATATTGGTAAATAATGTATTGAATTTATTTGCAATTTCTAATTTGTCTGCCACAATAGAATCGGATTCTTTAAAATATTTTGGAAATGATTTATTAATTTTATGTTTAGACAGGATTTATTTACAGTTTTCCAAGTGTTTTTTATATTAATTTTAAATTGATTAAAACATTTGTCAAAATGTGATTGCTTTGCTTTGCGAAAACTTCTTTTCAAAATACTATTGTATGTTTTTAGATTAATCAATAATACGCCATATTCAGAAGATTCAGGGTTTGGGATTTTTAATTGTTTGTAAAGTTTGTCTCTGTATCGTATTGAGGTTAGCAAGCCTTGAGTTATCCATGTAGATTTTTTTATGTTCATATTTATTAAATTTCACTAATTTGCTAGTCATATATTTATTTTTAGTTTGATTTATTTCATTGATAATAATGTTATAATTATGGTTTGGATCAGCATTTGAACTTGTATCTAATTTTTTTTTTTTTTCACAAGAGATGATATCAATTTTGTAGTATGTTCCTCTTTTAGAGCAGTGTTCATAAGCATAAAATATGGTTGATGGTCAGAAAATGTTTTAATTAATATTCCTGCTGTACTTTGCAAAATATACTTTGTTAAATTACAAAAAAATTATCAATAAGTGTACCAGTACATGTTGTGAACCTTGTAGGAAGAGTAATTTGGGGGAAGAGACTAAATGAAGTTAACATGTCAAAGAATGTGCTACAGTGTTGTTGCTCGTTTATTTTTAGTATAATTATATTGTAGTCCCCTGCAAGAATAAGGTTGTTGTTTTGATGATGTTGCGTAGATATGACCATTGTAAATTCATTTATAAATTCGTTATAGTTTTAAGTTAAAGGCCTTGGAGGTCGGAATATATTTCCTATAGTAACTGTCGGTGATTAGCCTAGTCCATTTACTTGTATTATTTGTCCCTCCCATTGTTCATACATATTTTAGTTCATTTTTACTTCATAATCAAAGTGTTTATCTATATATATTAATAATCACCCTTTGGTGCTGCAACTTTTTCCTTGGGATATGCAGTCATATCCATTTAATTGAATTAGTGATAAGTCATCATTATCAGATAACCAGCTCTCTTGGAGACATATTATCCTAAATTAAAAATTTAAGGAAGACAAGTCATTTACAAATGCCTCGAGCTCACTAAACTTTGCATTAATGGACTGTATATTTGAGCTTAGGATACTGAAATGTTTATTATTGTTTTGAACTAACAATTTACATTTTTCAAAATCATAATATGACGATCGGCGTATTGTTGGCAATTCATTATTTTCATCAACAGTATTACTGATGTTTAGAATATTATTTAGACAGTTATTTGTAATACCACCTGTAAATTGGAGAAAAGTTTCGTCAGTTATCATTTCAGTGTATTTTAAATTTTAATGAGATCAGCATATTTTCAATGTGCAGTAATACTTCAATAAGAGTGTGTGCCTTTAGTGTTTGAGTTACTAGATTTTGTTTAATAATATTTGTATTTTGTTCATGTAAACTAAAGCGGTGCATGATAAGTAGCTACTTAAAGTGTCAGAGATAGAAGAAAAACAGATTATGTTTAGAAAAAAATTCAAGAAAAAAAGGCGATGTAATAGAAAAAAGTCAGGACCATTTGACAAGATGGCCCGAGAAAAAAAAAACTTAAGAATAAAACTATATTTCAGGGAGCTAATGCATCCTACTGCATTCTAACCAACACATTTGCAACATATATAAATGCAAAAAATGCAAAAAGGTTATTATATTATAACAAATAAAAAGTCATGTGTGGAAAATATATAAACATTAAACAGAAAAAGAATCACAAGTCACGACACAAGTGAGTGACAAATTGCACTAAGAGATTTAAAAAAAAATGATTTAGAGAATACTGCAAATAGCAAGGTATTGAAACTAAATGTACGTTAACACAAAAGCAAGGTACCCTTTAACTAACTTTTTTTACATACGTATAGTTCCTATAGCAGACATTGCAAATGCTAATGCAATCTAATGCATTTTACCCAACACATTTCCAATATATATAAATGCATAGGTTATTATATTATAACAAATAAAAAGTCGTGTAGAAAATAAAGAAGCATTAAACAGAAAACGGATCACAAGTCACGACACAAATGAGTAACAAACTGCACTAAGATATATTAAAAAAAGTTGATATAGGGAACACTGCAAATAGCAAAACAAGATATTAAAGAAAAAAAGAAAGAAAAAACCTACGTTAATAAAAAAACAGGTACCTTTTAACCAACTTATTTACATACATACAGTTCATATAGCAAACATTGGCAATCGCATAACTAGATTTCATTTCAGTCAGAAATGTCACGTGAGCAACAACTAATTGTTCACATCATTATCACCGACATTTGGTGCTATGCCTTGCATGTCATTGGTACTTGTCCAGCACATTCGAGGTGTATGTCCTGTGATTCACGTTGTTGACATCCTTGATTACACTGTTCCCATTGTAAGTCCAGCAATCTCTGATTATGTTTGCCTTTTTCAACACTCTTGTTGCGTAAGCCAACTTTGAGCGCATTATTGTCAAATCTTCATTTATGAAGATCTTCAAACTTCGCTCAGCTACTCGTTCGTTCTTTTGTTTAAGTGAAGCTCTTGACTGAAACACTCTGTCGCCTGTCTTCTCCGATTTTAAGCAGACGGTTACGGGTCGCGGCCTGGTGGATGTGTCCGTTTTGCGACCAATTCTGTGTACCCGATCAAAGTCGCTGGGCAATACAGCAGGACTGATTTTCATGTGCTCGTTGCAAATTTCGTTGAGCTTTGACTCAAGGTCCTCCCCATGACCTGTCTCCTCAATGCCACTGAAACGTAGGTTTGTCCTACGACCATATTGTTCATTGTTATCAATTTGGTTCTGGAGATGAGTAACCTTATCTTCAAGCAGTGCAATTTTACTGTTTTTTAATCCAGTTGCTGTTGAAAGTTTTTGAACGTTTGTCTCAATTCACGAATCTCTTTGGCGAGTTCATCCGGAAAGAGAACCTGTTTCATTTTGTTCAGCACTGCTGAATCGTTGAGGGTTGCAATTAGTCTTAGAACTAACTGATCTTCTTGGTTGTCCTCGACATTGCTTGATCTACGCGACTTTGGCAAACGCAATCATGCGGAACACAATAACAAGTCGGCGTCTACAGTTCCACTGTCCGGCGTTGTTTGCCAGTGCTAGACTTTGTTACGTAATGCACCCTGCTACACAGGCACGCACTGACACTGAGGCGTAATGTGCGTCGATTTCAGGCTTAAGTTATGGAAATAACTACCAGGGTTACTTCGTCAAAGCAAAAGACGGTGCCGTACTTATGACACCAGAGGAAAATATCAAGAGATGGACGGAGTATTTCAGGGACCTGCTCAACGATTCAAAACAATATATTGACCACAGAGACATACCACCGACCCATGGGCCGCTGTGTGAGGTAACATATGGTGAGGTAGACAGACAGCTGAGAAAAATGAAGAACGGTAAGAACTGTGGACCAGACGGAATACCTATTGAAGCACTCAAACACCTTGGCGGTTGGGGCGTGTCTCAACTGACCAAAATCTTCAATAGTGTCATGCAAAGCGGCAGGATGCCTGATGTGTGGAGAGAGAGCATCCTCACGCCTGTCTACGAAGACAAGGATGATCACATGAACTGTTGTAACTACAGAGGAATCAAGCTGCTTAGCCATACCATGAAACTCTGGGAACGTATCTTCGATCAAAGGCTCAGAGATATTGTGAGTTTTTCAGATGGTCAGTTTGGTTTTAGGCCTGAGGTTGGAACCACGGATGTCATATTTGCCATCAGGACCCTATGCGAGAAGTACCAAGAGAGCAAAAAGCCTCTAGATATGGTGTTCGTCGAACTTGAAAAGGCGTACGACACCGTACCTCGCAAAATACTATGGAGATGCATGAGGAAGCGGAACATCCCGGAAGCTTATATAAGAATAGTGCAGGACATGTACAGGTGTACCAGAAGGTTCAATCTTAGGACCCTTGTTATTCATCATATACATAAATGATTTTGCACAAGCCAGTAAAAGTCAAAGAATTTTATTTTTTGGTTTAATTATGGATACAAATCTAAACTGGAAAAAGCACACTGAAAAAATAGCAAATGCTTGTTCTAAAAAAATTTGCATTTTAAATAAATTGAAACATGTGTTACCTCTTCATATTAAAATAATATTATATAATTCTTTAATAGTGCCACACATTAAATATTGCATCATGGCGTGGGGCTTTCAATCAAATAGAATAATAAAATAAAAAAAAAGCCCTGAGAATTATTACCTTAAGTAATTATACTTCCCACACAGAACCACTTCACAAAAAACTCAACTTGTTAAAAGTAGATGATATTCTTAAATTACAACAATTAAAATTGTACTATAAATATATAAACAATGACTTACCAGTTTATTTAGAAAACTGGAGGACAATGTTTAACTATGAGGTACATAATCACGATACAAGAGTCAAGAATAAAATATACACTTATAAAATTAAACATGAATTTGCTAAGAAATGCCTTAGGCATAATTTACCACTTTTATTAAATAATATTCCTGATATTGTCAAAGAAAAGCTTAGTACACACAGTTCACAAGGATTTGTTAAATATGTTAAACTTTATTTTTTGCAAAACTATCAAGTAACATGTACCAGGCAAAATTGTTATACATGTATGCAAAATTAAGAACCGACAACCACCTGTCAACTTGATACAGTACAAAACAGTGCCTAAACGACAAACTCTATAATCATGTAAGCTTGCTCACATTACACATATGCATACATATTATGTTTGTTTTCTTCTTCTTATTTTTCTGGAAGAATTTGATTAGGTGATGTATTGATTTAGTTAAAGTTTTATTACAAAAGGTGGCTCCTCGATAGCGACTACCAAAGTCTTAGAGGAGTCTCCTGACCCTACTTTTCGATATTTATCATACATTATGCCATGTTTACTATCAGGTTATATAGTTGTATTATTTAATAAAAAAATTTGCATGGATGTATTGTATATATTATTTGAAATGTCTGGGTCAAATAAAACAAATTCTTCATGTACCAAGGCGCTACCACGTGTGTGAAATCAAAGCGAGGGACTAGCGAAAAATTCGAAGTCGACATTGGCCTCCACCAAGGTTCAGCGCTTAGCCAGTTCCTATTCATCATGCTGGTTGACATGATATCTCAGGAAGTGTGCTCTAAGCCACCAAGGGAATTACTCTATGCAGTCGACCTGGTAATCAACGACACGACAGTGGTGGGTGCCTTCTGTCTTCTACCAAGCATTAGAAACATTGTCAACATGTCCATGTCAACAGGAATTGTTCCAACAAAATGAAAGCTGCGCTCGTGACGCCCTTGCTCAAGAAGCCTTCCTTGGACAAGGATGTCATGAACAACTTCCGCCCTATCTCTAATATGTCCTTTATCTCAAAGTTAACAGAGAGGGCTGAACGGGCTGAATGACCACGTCTCGTGCAACAATCTGCAGGAAAAATTCCAATCCGCCTACAAGCCGAATCACAGTACTGAAACTGCACTGATGCGAATTCAGAATGATATCCTGATGACCCTTGACAACAAGAGGGGTGTCATTTTGATCCTACTTGATCTATCAGCGGCCTTTGACACTGTAGATCAAACGCTGCTGTTAGCTTGCGTGAAGAGCGCGGGTGTCATCGGCGTCGCGCATCAGTGGTTTGAGTCATGCTTGACTTCGAGGATTCAGACTGTCTGTCTAGGCCAGACCCAGTCAGACCCGTCGGAGCTGCTCCAGGGAGTGCCACAGGGGTCTGTTCTTGGCCCGGTTTTTGTTTATACTATACACGGGATCCATTGGGCAGATAATTAGGCGGCACCGACTTGACTTCCCTCTTTACCGATGATCCTCAATTGTATGTCTCATTTAAGATCAAGGACACTAACGATGAGACCGCTGCATTGGCACGCATCCAAGCATGTGCGGGAGAACTGAAAGCATGGATGACTCATCATCGTCTTCAGCTGAATGACAACAAGACTGAAGTACTTGTGATCACCACACCAAGCTCGGCCAGCAAGCACAGCCTGACTGATGTCGTCATCGATGACAGCATCCTCAAGCCTACTACCGTCGCTCGCAACCTTGGAGTGATGTTTGACAGTGAGTTCAGTATGAAACCACAAGTGTCAAACTGTGCCAGGCAGCAAACTTTCATCTACATCGAATACGTTCCATCAGGGATTGCTTAACACAACGTGCCACTGAACTCCTGGTTCACTCCCTCGTCATATCGCGACTGGTCTACGGAAATGGGCTCCTTTTCGGTGTACCTGATCAGCTACTGGACAAGCTGCAGAGAGTGAAGAATGTGGCAGCATAAAGAATAAATTAACTAATTTTCAAGTAAAACATGAATACAAACTTAATAACTTATACCATGACAAAATGATGGTATACTTATGGTTAATTTATAAGGTACGATATTATATATATAAAAAGAAAAGAATTAATGATATTTTGACAATAACAGCTCTTTGAGTTTCTTCTTAAATTGATTGATGGATACAATTAGTTGTAAATGTTGAGGTAGTGCATTCCAGAATATTTGTCCTGAATAATTTGTTGTGAATTTCCTTGTGTTTGTTCATATTTGTTGGATGTTATATGCATTATGGTTTCTCAGCTTGTGTTTATGTAGATTATCAGTTCTCAATAACATTGATGACATATTATTACTTATATAGACCATTTTCAAGCACCTGGGATCAGTAATAGATAAGGATGGAACAATCGACAGAAACATGGACCTACGCGTGCAAGCCGCGTGGTCAAGCTGGCGGAAACTGACTGGGGTCCTGTACGATAAGAAGATGCCCCTAAGACTCAAATCGAAGGTGTACGAGGTCATCATCAGACCCACCCTAACGTATCGGAGTGAATGTTGGGCAACGAAGACCAACAACAAGAGGAAAGTTGCCACCACATAGATGAGGATGTTTCGCGGGATCCTCGGAGTACCAAGATTGGTTCACATCCGATATGAAGAAATAAGACAGGTACTGAACCTCCCGCCAATCGATGAGGTGGCCATCTACGATGGTTCTGCCATGTGCAACGTCGAGACGAGAACAACGTCATCCGCAGTATGCTGAGCTTAGCGCTCCCAGGTGTCAGAAGACGAGGACGCCCAAGGAAGATGTGGAAACAACAAATCAAAGAGGACGCGAGGGACGTAGGTGTCACAGTGGATATGGCCATAGATCGCATGGAGTGGAGGGGGAGGACTAGGCCGACCCCTTGTTGATAGGGATAAGGCCGTCAAGGTGAGCAAGTATACAGCATTTATATTCAGCTACTTGAAACTGCCACCGGTCAGCCCAAACCACGAATTCATTAAGACAATTTTGCATATCAGGCCGTTCGGAAACATCCGAGAACACGGTGGATATTTTGGTATCGTCCTCAAACAAACATGCATTAGTCTTAGCAGTCACACTTTCGTTGGGCAGATCGTTTACGTACAATATGAATAATAGGGGACCGGTGCACGAGCCTTGCGGGACACCGGAAGAGATATCGGTATAACCGGAAAATGTTTCACCTATTTTAACTCTTTGTTTGCCGTTGCTCAGAAAGCTAGTGAACCATTGTAAAATGTTACCGCATATCACATATTTCGGTAGTTTGTATAGTAATTTAGGATGAGGTACAGCATCGAACGCTTTGGAAAAGTCGATGTACATCGTGTCAACGAATCGTTTTGAGTCAATAGCCTTAACCCACAAATTACTGCAGTTCAATAGGTGCAACTCTGCGGATCCCCCTTTAACAAAAATGTATTGGGCATCTGTAATTAAATGATGTTGATGCAGGTGGTCATGTATGCTGTCAGCCAATATTAGTTCTAACAAACGGCACATGCTAATCGGGCGGTGATTACATGCCTGCTATGCATCTCCTTTCTTATAAACAGGGGTGATGTCCGCCTTATTTCCGGAGCGAAGGACATACACCGCTGTCGAGTGATATTAAAAAT
The DNA here is from genome assembly GCA_020002185.1 of Paraescarpia echinospica. NCBI lineage: Eukaryota > Metazoa > Annelida > Polychaeta > Sabellida > Siboglinidae > Paraescarpia > Paraescarpia echinospica. The sequence goes on along the minus strand of CM034537.1, from coordinate 15,910,467 downwards.
ATATATATACAGTGGAGTACATCGTTCATATGAAAGACATTTAAATATAGCGGAGGGTATACCATCAGCTGCGGCTGAACTTATTTTGCAGCTTACACATGAATTTACGCACACGTTCTGGATAGAGCTTAATGTCAGATAACTGAACACATTTGTACGCATATTTAACTCTGGTAAAGTCTCATCGTCCATAGTGAAAACATACAAACATTGTCTGCTTAGTTCATTGGCTTTGTCGGTATCACTGATAGCTAATTCACCAAATGTGTTAAGTGGGGAGAGGCTACTCCGTCTTCACATACACGCCGATGGTTGATGTATTTATAAAAGGCAGAGCTGTCACCTGATTGCAGGATCGTTCGCTCCCTATTGTTGACAAATTGCTGGACAGCTAGCATATACTCGCTTTGCGCGGCCCGCCATTTATACATACCGTTAGGCAGATTACATGTCGATAGGCGTTTACATTTTGTGCGCAGCTTGACAATATGTTTCGGATAGTTTGTGGATTTTCTATTAGAACCGTTTGAGACAGGCACGCACTGAGAACATATGGAAAAGAAGGTGTCCATGAAGGTCATGAGCATTGTGTTTTTTAGAGAAAATATGTCCGCCCGTCTAAAGTCATAATGATTCTGCGTATGTTGTGGCCCGGGTGGTGCAAATATATGTTGAGAGTGAAAACTAATGCCACGAGATCGCTAGCACTATCGCGTGACACTAGTTTTCACTCTAGTTATCAGTTGCAGCAACCTGTGTCACAGCCAAGGGATCGCTAGAAAGTACAATATTTAACGTGTTGTTGCCACGGGTTGGGAAATTTACATGCTGGGTTAGAGCATTTTAATTTACGCAGTCAATAAAAAATATATATGGCTGAAACCTGAGAATACTGTTTATGGGCAAAGTAATCGTTTGCAATATTATTTCAATCATGTGATGCTTATTTTAAGCTATGGTGTGTATTTTAAGCGGGTGTCCTGAAGACCCAGACGGGAACGGGCGCGGAGGTAGACGCAGCTATCTCTGCCTGCCTCAAGTATGCTCGAGACAGAAGTGGTGGCGGCGGCAGACAGAAGACCACACAGTAGCTTGAAAGTCTAGAACATGCACAGTTGTTGAAAGAATTTCTGATGATTTCTGCTGATTTTTGACATGACATTGAATTTGTATACTTTGTTAAATAAAATGATGTTACTTTATCAGAACGTCCGGATTTGGTAATTGTGTAGTTCTCAAAACACGCATTACGTAATTATTTTAAAATTGGATTTAAACACTTTATGTAAAACTGCTGACGTCCATGGGTACTCTGTTGAGCTAAATACATTTAGACGTTGTAGAGAATATGTTCCTTATTCCCAAATCAAATGGGCTCATATTTAATAACATACTTGCAGAACAATGTGACTCGGGATAACGTCCTCTACTATATGTATAATTATCTAATCAGTTAAAAATCTAACCCGTTTTCTACACCGCCATGACGTTGAATCCATATGTTAATATGATGCGGAAAACCGACGTTGGACCAACTATCAAATCCAACCCGTTTTCTACAGCGTTACACCGTCGAAACATGAGTCGAAATAACGTATAAACATGACGTCGATCCAACTTTCAAATTCAACAAGTTTTCAACATCGCTACATCGATTCAACATCGAAACATGACGTTTATGCAACGCTGATATGTGACGTTGGGTCAACGTGGAAACTTGACGTCGAAACGACGTAAAAACATGACTTAGTTTCAACTTTCAAATCCAGCTACAAAATGACGTTGACACAACGTTTTTTTCACGTCATTTTCTCCGCTGGGTTATTTGTTTCAACACCAAAACATAATAAGCAAATGGCATTAACAATTATACAAACATATGATACATGCAGAACTGAAATATAATATTATACTATAACTAATAATTTTTAGTGAACAAAATATTACAATTTGCAACAAAAAGAAAGACGAAATTGCTGTAGGACGGGAGACACTTGATCAAACCAAAACTGGTCGATATTGTAAAGCCACATGAATAGTACAGGAACAGGAGACACTAATTTAAGCAGAAGCGAGCCAAAAAGTTAGGGCAAACAAATGTCGCATTAGTAATGCCCGTATCTAAATCATGAAGTCACGTTGACCACGGGAACTCCACAATGTAATCAGATATCACGAAAGGCAAGGTTTTTGATATGTATTTTGAACTGTGTTAAAATACACCAGGTGGGGTGACTGTTTGCGTTGTGACTAAGCGCAACCAGGAAGTTGTGTGACGCTGGGACGGCCCCGATAGTCAGCGAGGTTTATGCGTCCTTTTCTAAATGCTTCGACATTAACCACGGCGTTGCTCTGGATGTGTATTCGTATCGAGGACGGCCGTACACCAGGAAGTCGCTGTCCGTGTTTCTGGCGTGTTTGACGCTGTGTTTGTGTGAAGCCTCGGATCTCCCTGGCCTCAAGATACGCCTCACTCCAACTGGATTGGATTACGGTCGGTAAATATGATTTGTATTTAAGCCTGTTGAATGAAGACGTATGTGTGTTTGAGCTTGTGTTTGTGTGCGGAACTGCTTGCGCGTGCCCGTGCCCGTGCGCGTGTGCGTTCGCGTGTGTGTGGCGCGCGAGCATGTGCCTGTTTGCGCTCGCTGCGTGTGTGCTTGCGTGCTTGCGTGCTTGCGTGCGTGCCTGTTGGAATGATGTAAATTATTATCAGTGGCATGGTAAACAGTAAAAAACACTTGTTTTACGCTTTGTAAAGTACAGAGTAACTATGTATATGCATACCTATTATATGTGTTTGATATACAAAGAATTGAACCTGACATGTATATTTAATGTGACGTTCGACTAGGAATAAGGAAGTTTTGCAATAAATGTTTGCGATATGAATACTTACTAAGGTTGATCGAGGAAAAAATATAATTGTCGCTACCTACGTCATAGTAGACTAACTATCCCATAATGCTCGGTACTTCCCAGCAACGCTGTATACCTAGGCTCCTCTACTATTCCGCCATTTGTCTAGATTTTGTTAACATCTAAGTTAAGGTTTGAGCGGCGGTTATCGTGTCAGTTAATTTCTTTACTCTTTCTTCATTTCTTTCTTCAACATTACTAGGTGTTGGTATGAACATAAATTATGTACTAAAATAGAAAACATGCCATTATTGCCGTATGTCACCAGTCCGTCCTTTAAAAACTGCTACTTTGTGTCTCGGTGGAATTCCCCTTCAAATTCTTGGAAACTATAACGACGTTTCCGTAGAAACGATGACATCAGTTTCACGCCAGCGCAGATGTCTGCGATATCATATAGTCTGGTTATTTTGATACCAGTATCTTGTTTTCTGAAGATTACTTAATTACATCGCGATGTTAAATAACCAATGTTGATGGTAGTCTTCTTGTTTAGTGACCGAACGCCGTTCCACGCTCAACAACGCCGCCATTTGTTAGTAACCCGGAGTTGAAAACATAGACTAGCATGTGGGGCCGTAAGCAAGCTGCATAAACACGAAGTCGTTCGACATTTATTCATTACAAATACAGATTGCAGGGCCTAGTTGGCGGGAAAAAAACGGGGCTATCTCAAGAACATAATGTCTCCATCAATTGGCATTAAAAAACTGCTTGTCAATGAAAAAACGTCACATTTTATACAAAACCTGCCTATCCGGTGACATGCCTGTTATCAATGACAACCAGGAAGTATTACTTAATGTAATTTTTTTAAACTGCAACAGTTACGAATCTATAACTTGGCATGCGAGCTGGCCTTACATGTGCGCCAAATTGCACGGGATTTATTTACGATCGGTGAAGGGGTTGTGCCAAAAATACAGGTTTGGTTGTTTTTCAACATTATTGTAATTTTTTTTATGAAGCTGTAGTACGCTTAATGTGCATTTGTTCATAAAACAAACTCGTTTGAATGTCAGCAAAACAGTTGTGCTTACAAACATGCAAATTTTTCTTTCAGGTTATTTCTCAAAATGAAATAAAATGCCATTTTGAGGTGATTTTTTTACGTATTTTTAAATTGTCTTTAAAAGCATGGAAATGTCACTAAACAACCTAGGAACTTATTACGTAGACTACAGTATTACCTTATATGTCTTAGGCAGAATCTGAGAAGAAATTGTTAGTCTATCTTAAAAATTTCTCTTAAAAATGCTTAATTCAAAACAAGCATGTATTTGCCACCAGAGCTGTCCCACTTTAAATTACACCTCGTGAAATTAGTGTGAACGAAGGTTTGCGTCGTGTTTTGCAGGTGTAGGGAGTGCTATATAGTCACCAGCAGGAAAGAGTTTAATATACCACACTTAATCGATAATTGGGGACGTTAATGTAATCGGAACGTTGTTTACAAAGTAGGTCACTGTCGAAGTTAGCGTACCGTGAACGACAATAGAATAGCGTTATTTGAGATAATCGGTGTAGTTAGATGAGTAATTAAAATCTGAAATAACAATCTTTTAAAGTGTATAATAGTACACAGGGAATAGTCTTTGTAAAGACTACCTTGTATCTAAGCCTAACTTGAATACATTGTCATCGACATCGTAACTAGGTAAGGCACGGTGTGTCACTGTGTGTTAACAAATATAACTAACTATAACCTAAACAAGCTGGTGTAAATTGTACACAGAAAAGTCTTTTCAAAGACTACATAAAACTACTTTGAACATAAATAAATTCTGATATGGCACCTTGCAAGCGGCAACTCAGGGCAAAACGACACCTAGTTTGCAACGACTGCCAGAGCTGGGTGGATTTTGCGTTGTCTGGCTGTCCAAAATCATGGGCAGAGACCAAAGATGACGGATTCACCTTTCGGTGTATGGGGTGTTTGAGGGTGGAATGTCTTATGAAGGAGGTGTGTAAGTTGACGGATATAGTGAAGGAGATGGAGGCGAGACTCAACATAGAAATAGATGGAGCAGAGAGGGATGACGCGGAGAGAGTTTAGCATTCTACAACACAGAAGGAGCAGAGTTGTGACACGGAGACTGAAGAAATGAGACTGAGAGGAAGGAAGGTGACCTGTGTGAAGGAAAAAGACATTGAGAAAACAGAGGGACGGAGGAAAAGTGTTCGGCAGAGGAAAAGAAAACGGGCCAGTGGGGATAGATCAGCAGGTAGTCAGACTGTAGAGAACGAGGAGAGACACGACAGCGATACAGGTGGTGAAGAGGTAGATACCACAGAGGCAGTTGGTAAGACTGTGAGACAAAAGACTGATGGAAGAAGACAGAGTGTTCAGCAAAAAACAGAAAACATGACAGGCGTGAAGGTAACAGGGGAGAAAGTGACCGTAGTGAAGGAGGTAGCCGGGGGAAAGGGACGGGAGAGGAGAGAAGAAAATGTGATGGGAGGAAAGAAGAAAGGACGAAAGGAAGTGAGAGTAAATGTGCTAGAAGAGAAGATGACAGGAGGAAATGGGACAAGAGAAAACGCGACAGGAAAGAAGGGAATGGAAGAGAATGTGACAGGAGAGAAGACGACAAGAGGAAAAGACAACAACCAGACATATGCAAACCGGAGGAGCTACTCCGAGGCAGTGATTGAGGGGGCAAGGAGAAAAGAGAGAGTGTTTATGGGCGATTCAATTCTGAGAAAAACACACAAGACTATATGCGAGGGGAAGGACGTTGTTGTATGTCTACCGGGGGCTAGGATAGAGCATGTGACCGAAAGGGTAGAGAAGGTATTGGGGCATGGCAAGGGAGGGTCTATACTAGTACACGTTGGGACAAACAATGCAGACAAGGAGTGAACAACTGGTATAGTTCAGAAGTACAGACATCTAGTGAGGAAGCTAAAGAAGACAAGAGTGGAACAGGTTATTCTCTCAGGAATTTTGCCAGTAATGGGAGGAAGGGGGGCAAGATACAGAAACTGTAAGAGGATGGCGATCAACGCACTAGTTGAGCAGATGTGTGAGAAGAGGGCGTGGGATTCATAGATTTATGGGGGTACTTTGTTGGGAGAGAAGATATGTACATGAGAGATGGCCTCCATCTAAGTGGAAAGGGGGCAGCAGTATTCTCAGAGAATCTGCTGCGATCTGTTGACAGTGGGACAGGTTGCATCTATTTAAACTAAATTTGCAGGGGGGACTCGCAGAGAAACCTGAAACTGGAGGCATAGATAAAGGCAGCAAAAATAATTCAGCAAAGAACAGTCTGGAAAACTGTTCTGAAGCTGGGTGTAAATGTGTTTGTTTAAATGCAAGGAGTATAGTAAACAAAAGAAATGAACTAAACATTATGGTAGAAGATATTGACCCTCACATAATAGGTATAACCGAATCATGGGCAACCACCGATATATCAGATGCCGAATTGGGACCCCGATGGGATATGTAATCTTTGAGAAAGATAGGGAATAGGAAGAAAGGAGGTGGAGTTATTTTTATATATTAAAAGAATCTATCCCAGGCTTATGAAGAAAAATTGAACAGAGGCAGATTACTGAAGAAGCTGTTTGAGGTGTAACATAGTTACAGGAAACTCAACGTTAACAGGTTGGATTGGTTTATCGAGAGTCCAAGCATAAGCATAAGAGAATGAAAAATACAAAACATAAGGGAAGTGAGCAAACGGGACTGCTCTTATTATATAGGGGATTTTAACCATGGACATATAAAATGGAAATCTCTACAGAGTATGGGTAGTGAGGACCACAAGTTTTTAGTTTTAGTACAAGATAGTTTCCTTTCTCAACATGTGCTAGAACCAACCAGGGGAGAGAATGTGTTAGACTTAGTTTTGTCCTCACAGAAAGAATTAGTTGACAATGTCAAGATATGTGAGCCACTGGGGAGAAGTGATCACAACCAGATACGTTTTACCATCAAAGTAAAATCAGAAAGGAATAGTAAAAAGCAGTATAGGAGAAATTTCCACAAAGGAAGGTATAAGGACATGAGGAAATATTTAGCAAAGATAGACTGGAATAACACACTGAAGAATAAGACAGCAACAGAGATGGAATATCTTAAAGAATGAATAGAGTTAAAATCGTAAGATGAGAGATTTGTTACCTTCAAAACAAGGGAAACGGATGAAAAGAAAATGCTGTCGAGAAAGGAAGCCATTAGAAAATTAAGTATAAACAAATGATGTAAGAGTCATATATAGACATTACTGGCAATGACAGAGACTGCAGCATTTATGAAACCTCGACCAGTACATCTAGAATTAGAAATTCAAAGGAGGAAGCTATGAACTGTATTAAGCTTGTAATATAAAACATTAGGCAGGTTTTGTGCATATGTTTCCCTGACAAACAGAAGTTCGGGATAAAGTCAGTCCCTCTAGAGATTACAGGTATAATATCAGAGGTTAATAGAAGACTAAATTATTTTTGGTTCCCGGTGTTTGCAAGAGAGAGAGGGCACTGGTTTGCCATGAGTACCAGAGGCTAAGTTCAAGGGGGCAGAATCAGACTATTTAAGACAGTTAATTGTAACCACAGAAATGGTAGCTAAGAAAATTAGGGCTATGAAGGATAATAAATCACCTGGAGTGGATGGTATTCCACCCAAACTACTATTGGAAATTGTAGAACAAATTAGCATACCGCTTGCAACAGTTTTCAACTTGTCATTAGAAGAGGGAGTGGTTCCTTTAGAATGGAAAAAGCAAACATTATACCGTTATTTAAAAAAGGTTCAGAAACAAGTCAAAATATGTTAGAATAGTTAATAGTTTTATCAGAGTTGATTTGTAAATTATTAGAATTAAAAGATCACATGATTTGGATTTTCAGCATTTAATATAACTTGATAAACCAACTAACTTATGGGGTTTTCTAAAAACTGAGGTCATGCTTAACAAATGTATTTATGTTTTTGGGAGAATGTCACTTTAAGTAGGTAGATGATGGATCTGGTGATCATCTATCTACTTAAGATTTCAAAAACTTTAATAAAAGTCACCACATCAGAGGTGCAAACTAAAGCCATGGCATAGGAAATGGTATAATTAACTGGATAGAAATGGCTGATTGACAGAAGACAACGGGTAGTTGTTGATGGGGAGGCTTCAAACTGGAAATCAGTTTTGAGTGGGGTTCCACAGGGATCAGTACTGGGACCTATATTATTCTTAATATATATAAACGATTTGGACGATGATATAGCTAGCAAGGTGTTGAAATTTGCAGATGATACAAAAGTGTTTAGAAGGATTAAAGTGATGGGGATAGACAGCATTTTTACAGAGATGGTCTGACAGGTTGATCAAATGGTCTGAAAAAGTACATAAATGTTGTTCAATTTTTTGGGAAATGTAAATGCCTCCCACAGGACATGGAACGAATATGTAGGAGAATATACAATGGGAACTGTAGTAAGTACTACTGTAAAAGAAAAGGACTTAGGGTTAACCATTAGTGCTGATATGAAGGTTTCAGAGCAGTGCGGAATTGCAGCGTCAAAGGGAAATCAAGTCCTTGGATTAATTAGGCGAAATATAGCGTATAAGAAAAAAGAATTAATAGTACCGCTGTACAAAACAATAGTGAGGCCTCATTTAGAATATTGTATACAAGCATGGAGGCCATATCGCAAGAAGGACATAGATATGCTAGAAAGAGTACAGAGGAGAGCAGCTAAAATGATACCAAATCTGAGGGATCTTAGTTACGAAATACGCCTAAAAGAATGTGGTTTAACAACACTAGAGACCAGGAGATTGAGAGGAGATCACATAGAAGTGTTTAAAATATTGAATGGTTATGAAAATATTGATAGAAATATGTTTTTTTCAGTTAAGAAAGATAGAAAGACTAGAGGACATGAAGTTACATTAGTAAAGGAGCAGTGTAGATTAGACGTGAGAAAGTTCTCATTTTCACAAAGGACTGTGAATGAATGGAACAGATTATCTGATGATTGTGTGGGTGCTAGTAGTGTGAATATGTTTAAAAATAAAATCGACACATACCTCAGAAGGGCTGGATATATGTAGATAAAAGGGTTGGACTCTCGATAAGCCAAAGGGCTTCCTTGTCCACCTGCCATCTAGAGTTAGTTCTCTGGATGGCAATCTTGTTAAATTGTTAAATCTTAATGTTGCCTCCTCAATTATACGTTTTTGTCAGTATCATTTCAAATTCATTTAGCCAAAAAGCCGTATAGTTACATTATTAATTATTTGCCTATGGACTAACCAGCGCATGTTTTTTATGTTTGGAAAAAGCAAACCTACCAAGTATTCACTAGGACATGATACAGTAAAACCTGTCTTAGCGGCCATAACGATAACCTGAATATGACTGTCACCTTTGAAAGTCCCGAATGACTTCCTATTAATTTGCACTGCCCACTATCTATCCATAACGGTAAACTGGATATTCCGTATAACGGTCAGTTAATTTGGACCGAACCATTCATAATAAAACTGCCGCTCGCGGGCAGGTCAAAGTGAATTCATAATTTCCCTGAATAAAACGTCATAGCGTCTGTGTCATCGCGTGTACGCGAAACTATCAAATTGCAATCGAGCCACGCGTGGTGCCATCAGTTTGTTGCATATGTATGGCTTCCTTTACTCCAGAAAAGGGGAGCAGAATCATCTTTGATGTCCGACATGAGCTCAGAGAAGCCATGGAAGCGGGCTGTTCTAATATTTACCTAAGTAGCTTGGCACAGCTGGAGAGACAGCTTAGGTAAATATTACAATGGCCCGTTGCCTACCACTTGGGGTAGCTCAAATTGTATTGATAATCCCCTTGAGCAAATCTGGGTCAAAGCTTGTCTTGCACTCGTTCACACCTTCGTGTTTCCCTTTGGACATCAAAGGTTTTTCTGTTCGCATTTACTTGGAGGGCGTGATTTATTTCACCATGGCCCAAAAAGGAACATCAATTAAATATAGCAAGTTGTGTATTGTGTTATTTATAATGCAGTTAACTCTAGGTTTGTATTGTTCACGAGAGTACCAACTAGCGAACGTCAACGTAACCATTCGTAATACTGTGGCTCCACCTAGTGAGTATCCAAATCATGAAACTCTCAACCTGCCTACAACGGTAATTTTGCGCAGTCCCGACGATGACCGTTATGGACAGGTTTTATTGTAGCTTGTTTGTGTATTAAAAAAGTACCTTGGGTAAAAGTTATTGGACAGTCTATTCACTTATTTAATTCTCCACAAATAATTAGTTCCATTGATAAACGAAATGTTAATAGGTATGATGTGGCTAAGCACTTTGTTTGTGTTGACATTTTCGATTTCCCTTGCACACAAAACTAACTTGCCCGGGTTATATAATGATAATTTACCTATGCACGTCGCAAGCTGTTCAGGTAGATAGTAAGACTGGACGACAAACAGACATACTATTAATTATGATAAGCACAAAAAAGTTCGTGCGTGCGTACTTACACAGATACATGCATGCATGCCTGCATATATATAGTCCAGTGTTGGAGAGAAAGAGGGAAGAGAGAAGTGTATTTGAAAATGTAGGAGAGACAGAGGGAAGAGAGAAGTGTGTCGTGCAATGTGAGTGAGACAGATGGAAGACAGTCGTTTGTCTGGCTACGTGGTAGAGAGAGAGAGAGAGAGAGAGAGAGAGAGAGAGAGAGAGAGAGAGAGAGAGAGAGAGAGAGAGAGAGAGAGTGGGAAGAGAGGCGTATGTTGTGCAATGTGACAAAGACAGAGGGATGGGATATGTGTGTGGGGCAACGTGTGAGAGACAGATGGAAGAGTGGCGTGTGTCAGGCAATGTTTGAGAAACAGAAGGAAGAGAGCCGTGTGTTGGGCAATGTGGGAGAGACAGTGAGAAGAGAGACGTGTGTCAGGCATACTGGAAGAGACAGATGGAAGAGAGACGTATGTGGGGCAATGTAGGAGGGGTAGAGGGGAAGACAGATGTGTGTTGGGCAATGTGGGAGAGGCAGAGGAAAGAGTGCCGTGTGTCAGGCAATGTTTGAGAAACAGAGGGAAGAGATGACAATGAGGGAGAAACTCAGTGATCAATATCTTAGAGAGATGAGAGGCATTGTTCAACAAACTCGGGAACTGGAACAAGGTTCTCACTAAATCAAGATCCTGTAGAAAATGTGAACAAACGCACGTTCGGTAATTAAACAACGTAGATACTGTAAACAAGGTATATATATATATATATATATATATATATATATACCTTGTTTACAGTATCTACCTCTACTGGCATGCCTAGACTATTACATTTGTTTATAATCCCCATCAAGCAAGAATAATAATCTATATCGAAGACGGAGCAAGATGATATCTCCTAACAAAAAATATGTTTAAGTGATGGTACAAATTCGCCGGGTACCGTAATCTGTTTTCGCAACCACAAACTTGTTGGTCACATCAACATAGAAATACGTATCTGGCAATTGATTTATATATAAGGAATTTGTACACCTATATAAACGATATATATATATATATATATACAAATATACATAGAATGTCTCCTCTTTATTTGTGCATGTGTCCACATAAACGAACAATAGTGTTACATAACTGTTGTAAAGGTAATGTACAAGTAAATCGTCAGAATGCATAAAGTATTATTAGCAAGTTTTCAAAATATCACATTCCAATGACAAGTATAAAAGTAATATATCATCATACCGGCAGCAGCGTGAGCTGTCAAAAGAACATATATTAGAGTAATATAATTATATATATTTCCGTATAGCCGTAACGTATTATTATCATAATATTTAATTGTGATGACTTGAATGCTAACATATCGCTAAAACGCAGCCACGCATGACAAAAGTTGTAGCAAATTAAATAACTGTATATAAAATAGGACCCTAGGTCGGTACCGTTTTAATACAGAAAGAGTTACTGATATAAATCCGACCACTACATCTGATGCTACTCTGGAAATATCCAGAAGCAAGGTTGACTAAAAGGTTTTGCAGCAATTTTGAAACACCTGTGCTATTTTATGAACCCAGCATTAATGCAAGTAATATGATACCTCTGCTCTGAGTTCCAGAAAACTGAACAAAACAGGCGTTCATGCTATGCGCCTATCCATGCATTCTGTGGCTGTCACTACATACGAGTACGTCTACAAATACTTGAAATCGAAAACGAGTTGCATGGCTCCCTGAAACATAGAATTACAACATATCAGCAACGTTAAGCAAAATCACCTACGTTTCTTTCTGCGAGCGCGTGGGTGTGTGTGTGTTGTGTATTGTGTATATATATACATATATACTCATACAATATACCTACCACCCACCCATATATATATATATATATATATATATATTATATATATATATATATATGTATATGTGTGTGTGTGTGTGTGTGTGTGTGTGTGTGTGTGTGTGTGTGTGTGTGTGTGTGTGTGTGTGTGTGTGTGTGTGTGTGTGTGTATGTGTGTATAGAGGGAGGGGGGTGAGAGAGAAGGTTGAGATAGAGAGACAAATATATAAACAGCGGGATTGACGGACATACAGACAGACAGACAAACAGACAAAGACTGAGAGAGAGTAGTCAGAGAGATAGAGTGAGACAGAGACAGACAAACACAGAGACAGACGGACAGACAGGCAGACAGACAGACATACATAGACAGGCAGACAGAGACAGACAGTGAGAGGCAGTGACAAGCAGTGACATATAGACACAGACAGACAGACAGACAGACAGACAGACAGACAGACAGACAGACAGACAGACAGATAGACTGATAGACAGACAGAGAAACAACGGGGCAGGCGGGCAGGCGGGCAGGCAGGCAGGCAGGTAAAGAAGCAGGCAGACAGACAAACAGACGGACAGACAGACAAACAGAGAGACAGAGAGACAGACAGACAGACAGACAGACAGACAGGCAGACAGACAGGCAGACAGGCAGACAGACAGACATAGATATACGTACAAATAAGCATACCGACATATATACATGGAACAAATTAGAGATAGAGAGAGATATAGTCAGCCAGAAAGCCTGACAGACATACACAGACATACAGACAGACAGACAGACAGACAGACAGACAGACAGACAGACAGACAGACAGACAGACAGACATACAGAAAGAAAGACAGACAGACAGACAGATAGACAGGCAAAGACACAGACAGACAGACAGACAGACAGACTGACTGAAAGTCTGATAGGCTGACAAACATGCGCACAAAATGTAAGAATGATAGAGAGAGAATTATTTCATTACCGGCATTAAAGTTACAAATGAACTGCCACACAGTTTATTTCAGGATTCACGAAGTCGAAATCATTGAAGATGGGAAGCTCTATGCCGATATCGCCGAGTTCTGTGGTAAATAATTCTGTTAGAAGCACAACACCATGACACTTACAACAATAGAATGCATCGTGGGAACAACGGTGCTAACCATATGTTCCACATAACGTCTTTCTACAGCGTGCAGTAAATTTAATGTATTTAAACGTGAAACATCTATACATCAGAATTTAAATATGCTATCTTCTCGCTGCTATCGACAGAGATCCTGTTATTTGAGGGTATTTATTTTGTTTTGGACACCTCATTTTCACGTTTCCCCAAATAATCCAATTTTTGGAGATCATATATTGTTGTTAATACTCATATCTAAATATCGTTTGGATTAGTTCATGCTACATATATCTTACCCTAGAATACTGACGTACCATTCAGCTTTGGGATGGTCCAGATATATGCGATCAGTTTGAAAAACGCATCAAGCTCCTGTTCCTACAAAATCGTAATACATGTTGAAAACAATCGGTTAATTAGAAACAATATGTTAATACATTCGATCATCATTAAAGTAAAGAACAATAGAAAAATGCGATCGAACATACACATATCCACACAAATAAACGAGTGAACAATAAATGTATCCCAGGAATATAATACTTAGCGACGAAGAAGAATGGGTGCGTACAAAACATGCCGAGTTAAGAGTACTAATTGAGGGAAACTAGTGTCGCTTAGATAGACGAGTTTGAAGTGATTGGTGAATGTCAGGCGAGAGTACTTGGATATTTGTGGTGATCCTCAGTGTGGGTGCAGTTGTAGATATTTGTAGATCCTCATGAAACTACAGATGGCGGTGTTTTACCCCATAGGGAAGCATTTTTAGATTTTTGAGAGCCTGCGCACTCCGAGAAATCAAGTCACGGGCTTGACTTATAATAACCATAATGACAATTGCAGCCAACATAACTAATTTAAGATGACCTCTCATAATGTAATGATCACGAGACGTACATTTGTATTTATAACAGGAAGCTTTGCACAGTTCCTATTATGCGGTGACAGATATGCAAATATGTTTCACTAATAACTCGCTGTCAATGTTTGTTGTTTCTAAAATGTGCTTCTTTATGTGAGTAAATGCTGTCTTCATTACTGTACTCAAATCGTACTGAAATATGTATAACGACATTAATAAAAATACCTGACTAAAAATATACGAATACTTACAGTTACAATTTTGACGTTCGCGTGTATGATTTTCATCTGTATGCTGGAAAAAGAATTACCTGCGTTATTTCCTATGTTACCTGCGACATTTTCTATGTTTACGTTGTTTCAGTGTGGAAAATAACTAATTATTTGTTAAACTGTGAATGGTATATATATATATATATATGTGTGTGTGTGTGTGTGTGTGTGTGTGTGTGTGTGTGTGTGTGTGTGTGTGTGTGTGTGTGTGTGTGTGTGTGTGTGTGTGTGTGTGTGTGTTTGTGTACATATATGTATTACACATACGGAACGAGACCACGATATAAATACAAATACAACCTACTCAGCGAACTTCTCCAGTTGATATTATTTCCGCCCCAGATTTGAGGGTAATTGCCCACTCTCAAACCCACCGAGTGACTTATTGATGGCGAGTGTGGTTGAAATGATAAAGGTGAAATATATGTAGTTTGCAATGTCTATTCACCTCGCTAAACCTTTTCCATTTCTAAAACATTAATTTAATTTTGGTGACTCCAAACATGTTTACTAAAGCTCTTGGCAATTACTGCAAGGAATGTGTCCATTAGTAGAACTGATGCCCATAGGTGTTAAAGGTTTTGCACTGTTGAGTCAATTTGATGGTATGTACATATGCATATATGCAGACGACATACACGTACAGCATACATGTACATACACGTACGACACTTTTCCGTTGAGAATATACATAAGACAACACCGCACGACAATATATATATATACTAGTTCATATTTCGCTTGACTCGGCAAGCACCTTTGTATGCACACTATGTTCACCACGTGTTGAACCATGGCATAAACCGGGTAATTAGACATCAATATAAGTATATAATGATGTATATATATATATATACATACATACATACATACATATATATATATATAATATTATATATATATATATACATATATATATAATATATATATACATACACATATATATATATACATATGTATTCATTCAAATAATATATATATATATATATATCATATATATATATACATACACACATGTACATGTATATATCTATATATATATATATATACTTACATATATACATGTACATTTATATATATATATATGTGTGTGTGTGTATTATATATATAATTTTATTTATATGGTACCTAAATGGTAAATATAATGACATATATATATATATATGTTTGTTTGGATTAACTGAGCTTCGTAGACACAATTCATGGACAGTCTACTCCTGTAATTGTCTGAAGGAACATCGATTCATAGTTGCGGAAGAAGTATAACACAGCATTGTCCACCGGTACATCAAAGTAATAACAAAGGTTCCTGTGAATTTGAGTGTCCCTTGCAATGCCTTTGTTCGCCTACAGTGTCACCAAGTGTGGAGTGCGTACAGCATTAGTCTCTGCCGAATGCTTCTCTTGTATCGCATGTATAATTCCTTCAAAGAGTCACCGTCCTCACTCTAGTCATATTGATGTTAGCGTCAAGAGCGTCTGTGCACAAACAATTGTATGTTTCTTCTGATAATTATGTTGTGGGCGGTTCCGGAAAGACGACAACACAGCTATGTGTAAGTGGTATATTCACGGTATGTTGTCGTCTTCCTAGCCCACGTGCGAATTACATCTATGAATGTGCAGAAATGCCGAGCAATTTTCGTGAAACGGCGCTAAGTTGGAACTACTACGTGTTAGCTTACATTCTGAATACTGTATTGAACTTGAAATGTGGCCGCCGGTATTCACATTGGGCGAACACATATATTAACAAATACAGGTGACGAACAGTACTTTCGCACAGTTGCCTTTCGCCCCGTGTATTAATTATAAAACACTGCCCATAAAAAGCATGCCGGTTGTGTTTTAAACGGCCTTCACCGGGAAAAGAGTGTGGCCCTCAAAACCGTTTGACAGATACCGTCAGAAATCATTGTGTTTAATCGTCTATTTCCGTGTATTATAAATGCTCACTGTAAGTTAGTGGGTTGGTTAATGCAAATACATGTAACATAAAAATAACTCAAAAAGTACGAAGGAGTTTATTATGTGATGTAAACTCACTTCCTAAAACACTACCATTTGCAATTCCGTTTTATTTTATTATGTGTGCCCTGTGTCAACATATTCGGTAAGATAGTTTTTTTAAAAACTGAAACAAACCCAGTTGCTCTGGATTGATGTACGACAGTCAATTTCGTTGGTTACCCCGAAGCAGGGTACATAAGAATCTTCATGGCACCGGAAAGAAATCTCAGCCTAGAAAAAGAGCGACTGTGTAATAACTGGGAGCCTACCCATAACCACAGATAACTTTCACTATTTTCTACAACTGACTCTAACCCTAAATATGAATACTAATAACGTTAACTCTTATGAATAATGAGAATAACACTAACCACATTTATTCCCGTCGCGGAATTGGTTCCAATGATTATGCACCCGACTCTAGTGCTATTAGTCTCACTTAACCGACTCTCGCCCGGTAGCGTGACTTCACCGGGAAACAGAGTCAGGCCGAGAACACGCGTTTTTACTCCACGCATCTAGTACCGCCTAAATAATCGAGGCCTCACTTGCAAGCGAAAAACAGTGGCGCCACATTGCGGGTCATGGATAAACGAAATTAACTGCTTCCTTGTTTTCGATGAAAGAATGCATTTCCGGTCCACTCGCATCACTTCGAAAAGCTGCGAGATTGTAGTTTTGAAATTTACCCTATTAACATATCCGTCACAATACAGCGCTGGACAAATGCAGTTCGAGATTAAACTTGTTTTGAAAAGGACACAAACAGGCCGCTAGACGAGCACAATGCGTCTATTGTATGTTAGCCGTGTTCCTTTCTCATAACACCGTTTGGCGGCGCCACAAACAAAATATACAGCGCTGACGACTGGCATGCTAATTTTAAACTTCCTCATTCGTAGCCCATTAATCGCTGCCGTTTTGGAATATCTAGTCGTGGTGCGAGATTATTGTCACTCCTTGACATTGAATAGTGAAGCTTGACATATAAAGAAAGCGACATTAGTATTTTCGTATCCAGGATGTGAGTAAGAGTGTACCCACGCATACTCTATGGCCACATTCTTTCAGCATAGCTGTATGACGCATATTCGTTTCGTTTTGTTAAGTGGTCTACATTTCGCGGAGTATCACCAATATTTAATTTATGGTAGGACCCACCCACCAACATTCATACAATTGGGGTGACTAATGCTGCACATTGATGTGAGGAATATTCAAGGTTAATACCGTAGGCCTACGTTCAATATATAAGTACACTGCCACTTGACATATTCAAACGTGAACAAAATCTAACTAATTATCAAATAAAAACCGTTGTGCATTTCGCTTAAATGAGACACCGATTTGTCATTCCAGAAACATGCGTGTTCTGTTCTAACATGAGTATGCATTTGGTACTCCCCAACTGTATTATTTTGATGCACCAACAAGGATGAACTGCGTCCACCCAATTGTCAATAACACGAAATTTTAAATATTAATGCATAGTAATCGTACTGAAATACATTGCTTTCCAAAAAAACAAAACGAAAGACGACGTCGCCAATAGTAAAATGTAGACGCACCAATAATGTGCATCCGATGCACCACTTGTATCTGATGTGTGGCTACGTCGATTTCAATAGTTGTACAAATTAGAAACAAAATGTGTTTCCTTTGTTGAACAGCGAACTATTAGAATCAACAAACCACTATTCGAAGATATAAAACTAATTTTAGTGTCGAAGCGAAATAGCGCGATTGCGATCAGACAGTGAGAAATCGCTTGCGCGCTGCTGGTCTCAGATGCTGCCGAACGTACAGAGGCTTCGACCTCACGCCAACGACAACAGCAGTTACATTGGGTATTCCGTCTTAGGGACTGGACTTTGCAACAAGGTTAACTGTTCAGATGAGTCCCGTTTTCAAGGTTTCCATTTCCGATAACCGTATATGAGAGTACCGACGATTTCGATATGCGTACTCGGATGCGGCAGCTGTGCAACTTGACAAATGGGGTGTCATGGCTTCACTCATTCGCAAACATCTGAGACTACGCTTCTTGCAGCAGAATAATGCCCTATCTCAGCAATACTATATACATCCTATATAACGACCTGCATTTAACAAGATTTAACAAGATTGTCACCCAGAGAATTAACTCAGGTGGCAGGTGGACAAGGAAGCCATTTGGCTTATCGAGAGTCCGGCCCTTTTATCTATGTGTACCCCGCCCTTCTGAGGTATGTGTCGATTTTATTTTTAAAAATATTCACGCTACTAGCACCCACACAATCAGCAGATAATATGTTCCATTCATTTACAGTCCTTTGTGAAAATTAGAACTTTCTTATATCTAATCTACACACTTCATGTCTTCTAGTCTTTCCATCTTTCTTAACTGAGAAAAACATATTTCTATCAATATTTTCATAACCATTCATTATATTAAACCCTTCTATCTGATCTCCTGTCAATCTTCTGGTCTCTAGTGTTGTTAAACCGCATTTTTTAGGCGTATTTCGTAAATAAGATCCCTAAGTTTTAGTATCATTTTAGTTGCTCTCCTCTGTATACTTTCTAGCATATGTATGTCCTTCCTGCGATATGGCCTCTACGCTTGAATTATTTATTATTATTAGCTCTTTTTCCTCATACGTTTCGCCTAATTAATCCAAGGATTTGATTTCTCTTTGAAGCTGCAATTCCGCACTGCTCTGAAACCTTCATATCAGCACTAATGGTTAACCCTAAGTCTTTTCTTTTACAGTAGTGCTTAGTACAGTATCCCCCATTGTATATTTTACCTCATCGTTCCCACGTCCTGCGTGGAGGCATTTACATTTCCCAAAATTGAACAGCATTTGCCACTTTTCAGACCATTTGATCAACTTGTCAAGATCATCTTGTAAATGTTGTCTATCTCCATAATTTTTAATTCTTCTAAACACTTTTGTATCATCCGCAAATTTCAACATCTTGCTTGTTATTTCATCATCCAAATCGTTGATATATATTCAGAATAATATAGGTCCTAGTACTGATCACTGTGGTAACCCACTCAATACCGATTTCCAGTTTGAAGCCTCCCCATCAACTACTACACGTTGTCTTCTGTCAATCAGCCATTTTCTATCCTGTTTATTATACCATTTCCCATGCCACGGGCCTTTAGTTTAAGCTATAATCTTTGATGTGGTAATTTGTCGAAAGCTTTTTGAAAATCTAAGTAGACGATATTTACTGGTGAACCCTCATCTACCCACTTAGTGATGTCTTTAAAAAAACCATGTTGAGATGGATTTATCAAGTTATGTTTAATAAGAAAATCCACCATGTGATCTTTAATTAGTCTTTATAAAATAATTTGCAAATCACTGATGTTAAACTCACTTGATTCTCGAACCTTTTTTAAATAACGGTATAATGTTTGCCTCTTTCTATTCTAAAGGAACAACTCCCTCTTCAAATGACAAATTGAAAACTGTTGCAAGCGGTACGCTAATTTGTTCTACAATTTCCAATAGTAGTTTGGGCAGAATCCAATCCACTCCAGGTGATGTATTATCATTCATAGCCCTTATTGTCTTAGCTACCATTTCTGGGGTTACAATTAATTGTTCTAAATAGTCTGAATCTGCCCCTTGAACTTAGCTTCTGGTACTGACAGTGAACTAATATCTTCCCTGGTAAACACTGAACTAAAGTATTCAAGCAGGTCTTCTGCCATTAAGAATCCCTGTGATATTATATTTCCAGCACTATCTTCTAGAGGACCGACCTTATCTTGAACTTTCTGTTTGCTTCGAACATACGCATAAAAACTCTTGCTGTCATGTTTTATATTACTAGCTAATTGTTGTTCATAGCTTCTCTTTGAATTTCTAATTTCAGCTGTAGCTTGGTTAAGTGCTTCTTTATAATTGTTGTAGTTTTCAACATTTCCAGGATATCTACATGACTTCCACTTCATTTGTTTATACTTAATTTTTATAATGGCTTCTTTCGATGAGTGTTTCTTTTTGGACCGTTTCCCTTGTTTTTTGAAGGGTACAAATTGATCGACTATGCACTTAATTTCACTCTTTAGTATATTCCAGCATTCTGTTGCTGTCTTATTTTTCAGTGTGTTATTCCAATCTATCTTTGCTAAATATTTCCTCATGTCCTTATATCTTCCTTTGTGGAAAAATTTCTCCTATACTGATTTTTACTATTCCTTTCTGATTTTACTTTGATGGTAAAATGTATCTGGTTGTGATCTCTACTCCCCAGTGGCTCACATATCTTGACATTGTCAAATAATTCATTCTGTGATGACAAAACTATGTCTAACACATTCTCACCCCTGGTTGGTTCTAGCCCATGTTGGGAAAGGAAAGTATTTTGAACTAAAACTAAAAACTTGTGGTCCTCACTCCCCAAACTCTGTAGAGATTTCCATTGTATATGCCCATGGTTAAAACCCAATTCGGCATCTGATATATCGGTGGTGCTCTAGGATTCGGTTATACCTATTATGTGAGGGTCAATATCTTCTACCATAATGTTTAGTTAATTTCTTTTGTTTATTGTACTCCTTGCGTTTAAACAAATACATTTATATCCAGCTTCAGAAGAGTTTTCTAGACTGTTTTTTGCTGATTTATTTGTGCTGTCTTTATCTATGCCTCCAGTTGCAGGCTTTTCTGTGAGTCCCCCCTGCGAATCTAGTTTAAATAGATGCAACCTGTCCCACTGTCAACAGATCGCAGCAGGTTCTCGGAGAAAACTGCTGCCCAACTTCCACTGAGATGGAGGCCATCTCTCATGTACATATATTCCCTTCCAACAAAGTATCCCCATAAATCTGTGAATCCCACCCCCTCTTCTTCACACATCTGCTGAACTAGTGCGTTGATCGCTATCCTCTTGCAGTTTCTATAAGTTGCCCCCCTTCCTCCCATTACTGGCAAAATTCCTGACAGAATTATCTGTTTAACTCTTGTCTTCTTTAGCTTCCTCACTAACTGTCTATACTTCTGTACTATCCCAGTTGTTCCATCCCTGTCAGCATTATTTGTTCCTACATGTACCAGTATAGACCCTCCCTTGCCATGTCCCAATACCTTCTCTACCCTGTCAGTCACATGTTCAATCCTAGCCCCCGGTAGACAAACAACGACGTCCTTCCCCTCGCTCAGTGTCTTGTCTGTCTGATTCTGACACCACTTTAAGTGTTAAACGTCAATACTATCTGTACAACAGTAGTACTTATTGATAAAATTGTTTTTTCATTAAGTGTATCTATTTGTTCAAAACCATAGTATCATAATCTAACTATGATCAATCTACCGCATCCTCTCCTACGTATTATAAATGCAAGTTTGTATGTATGTTACGGTGTTCTCCGAAATGGCTTGCACGTTGGGTTTCACATTGTCAGCAATTACTCTGTATCACCTCAGACGGGGAGTAGCCTGGAATTTTCGAAATCCCCCGATGTAATTTACCGGTTTAAAGAATCGTACCGGACGTTAGACGGACGTTTATTGAGTGATAACAACAGTCGTGAAGCGTGCTTCTCTGCCGATCAGTGAGGGATCATCATCATCATAGATCGTCGGTGTCCAATATCAGACAATATTACGTTTGTTTGGGGAGAGGGGTCAGAGCCTGTTTCGTCTCCCCAAACGAACGCAATATTGTCTGATATTGGACACCGACGATCTGTGATGATTTGGGGAGAGGGGTCAGAGCCTGTTTCGTCCCTTCCTCCCATTACTGGCAAAATTCCTGACAGAATTATCTGTTTAACTCTTGTCTTCTTTAGCTTCCTCACTAACTGTCTATACTTCTGTACTATCCCAGTTGTTCCATCCCTGTCAGCATTATTTGTTCCTACATGTACCAGTATAGACCCTCCCTTGCCATGTCCCAATACCTTCTCTACCCTGTCAGTCACATGTTCAGTCCTAGCCCCCGGTAGACAAACAACGACGTCCTTCCCCTCGCTCAGTGTCTTGTCCGTCTTTCTTATAATGGAGTCGCCGATAAACACCCTCTCTTTCCTCATTGTCCCATCAACCACTGCCTTAGAGGAGCTCCTTCTTCGGTTTGCATCTGTCTGGTTGTTGTCTTTTCCCCCTGTCGTCTTATCTCCTGTCACATTCTCTTCCGATCCATTCTTTCCTGTCGCTTTTTCTCTTGTCACCTTTCCTCCTGTCAACGTCCCTTTTATCGACTTCTCTTCTATCACATTTGCTGTCACATCGTTTCGTCCCTTCATCTTTCCTCACACCTCATTTTCTTCTCTCCTCTCCCGTCCCATCTTCCCTCCCTCCTTCTCTACGGTCACTTTCTCCCATGTCACCTTCGCGCTTGTCACGGTTTCTGTCGTCGATTTGATAATTTCTTCCCCTGCAATCACCTTCGCTCCTCTAAATCTCCTTTCCTCAGTTTTCTTGCCACTGCTCTTCTCCTTCAGTCTTGCAATATTCTCACCTCTCTTCCTGTCGTCTCTCTCCATTCGACCTGCACACTATCTGTCAACCTAACTATCTCCTTCTGCAGACACTCCACCTTCAAACACCCAATGCACTGAAAGGTGAATCCTTCCTCCATGGTTTCTACCCATGACTTCCCACAGCCGGACAATGCAAAATCTACCCAGCTGTGGCAGTGATCGAACACCAAGTGTCGCTTTGCCTTGACTTGCGGCTTGCAAGGCGCCATATCCCTATCATAATTTATTTAATAACTTAACTTAGTCTTTATAAAGACTGTTTCCTGCGTACCACAGCACACATTGTGTCACAGATTTAATTTACACTGCCGACTATTTATTCTATCACGAACGCTAACATTACCGGTAGGGACCTAATTTAAATACAATCAATTACGTTACGTTAGGCTGCTTTATTTATTTAGGTTACGCCTCCCGACTATCGCCCTTGCTTAATTTTAACAACAATGCTACCTAATAAAATATCTAGCAAGTACTGGCTTACACAGATATTATCTATGTAAGTAGTTTGATGATTGTTACTTTATCTCCTAAACATTCTACCACATCTTGTTTACAACTTATCGAAGGCTAAGTTACCCTATTATCACTCACTATACTAAGGTGTTCTAAAATACTTTAACTAACTAACTTTAAGCACAACTGCTACTCAATATATGTTTACTGCAACTTTATGAATGATATTAAGGCAAGAATAATACTTTTCAATCAGTAATTCCACTTGTTTATCAACTTTTCTGCACCACCAATTTCTACGATCTATCTCCGCCAAATATAGTATCGAACCATTTTAGCCCGGATTGTCTTCCATCGAACTTTCCTGGCTTAATTCTTTCACGACGGTAACAGCAGACCAAAACCAATTAGCTAATTGCCGTGATTATCCGGGCGCCGTGCAATGGCAGCATTTTTTCACCCTTCGCTGTTTCACGGCGAAGTCATGTAGTCGGGCGAAAGTCGGCTAAGTAAGACTAATCAATTTACAGTTATTGTGATTGAAGAATGCAGAACCATGACGCTTCATACGCACAATACTAGATTTTTGTGCATGCCGGAGTTGCATGCATACAAGTAGATTCTGACACCACTTTAAGTGTTAAACGTCAATACTATCTGTACAAAAGTAGTACTTATTGATAAAATTGTTGTTTCATTAAGTGTATCTATTTGTTCAAAACCATAGTATCATAATCTAACTATGATCAATCTACCGCATCCTCTCCTACGTATTATAAATGCAAGTTTGTATGTATGTTACGGTGTTCTCCGAAACGGCTTGCACGTTGGGTTTCACATTGTCAGCAATTACTCTGTATCACCTCAGACGTGGAGTAGCCTGGAATTTTCTAAATCCCCCGATGTAATTTACCGGTTTAAAGAATCGTACCGGACGTTAGACGGACGTTTATTGAGTGATAACAACAGTCGTGAAGCGTGCTTCTCTGCCGATCAGTGAGGGATCATCATCATCATAGATCGTCGGTGTCCAATATCAGACAATATTACGTTTGTTTGGGGAGAGGGGTCAGAGCCTGTTTCGTCTCCCCAAACGAACGCAATATTGTCTGATATTGGACACCGACGATCTGTGATGATTTGGGGAGAGGGGTCAGAGCCTGTTTCGTCTGGCGTCGAACATCGGCATTTTACGCTTCGGACCGATATTGATACCGAAACCGATATGCATACGACCGTAATTAGGGACAGTTTAAACATTATTGACAGTTAAAGGCAAGTTGGATTACATGCATTGTGTCAGGTTAACTAAAAACCACACGCACACGCACACGCACACGCACACGCATACGCACACACACAGTTATACAGACAGACAGACAGACAGACAGACAGACAGACAGACAGACAGACAGGCAGGCATACAGACAGACAGACAGACATATAGACAGACATACATGCATACATGTACTTGTAGTCGTTGTGGCCTAGGCATGACGAACAAATCAAACCGGCTAGATTTAAGCAGATTGTACCCTGAAATGATCTCTACACGTATACCGCTTTAAGTGTTTTCTATTGATATGCGATAGTAATCGAGTTAACAGTGCTTTATGCAGCAACCTAGAAATATCAATTTTGCACTTAGCATATTTTCAATGTGCAGTTTAGTGTGATAATGACGATCTATTAAACATATATGTCACTTGACACACAGCTGAACAGCTGAAGCGCGTTACATAAAACTAAAATATAAATAGTAAAAATTCAACAAATTTTAATATAAAAGTAAACAAATTAAGATAGTAATGCTGTGTAAACATCAATAGATCAAAAAGAAAACAATTCTCATGGTAAAGTAAGTAAGAAGATCAAGATAAAAATATTAATAACTTAGAATAAAAATGTTTCTGTGGTCTTTCAAGCAGAGTACGCCGTAATGAAAAGGTAAGTTTTAAGGCTGCCTTGAAGGATTGCAGGGAGGTTTTGGAAGTAACAGTAGTTGGTAGACCATTCCATATTGTAGCGGCACCGTGGACGAATGCGCATTCGCCAGCTTTGGTTCGGACTCTCGCAATGACGAGATTGTTACCCTCAGCAGAACGAATGTTTGGCAGGTTTGTAAACTGACACAAGTGACTGCATCTATGATGGCGAGAGTTCAGCATTTAACGCCTTATATGTAAGTTCTGCTATCTTGTAGGTAATCCGTTGCTGGACAGGCAGCCAGTGGAGTTGGCGCAGTAGTGGTAACGCACTGTAGTATCGCGCACGCCGAGTTTTTAGACGAACAGCAGCATTCTGCAGTCGTTGCAGCCTGCCGATGTTCTTGGCAGAAGTGTCAAACAGAAGCGAATTGCAATAATCTAAGCTTGGTGTTATCATTGCATTTACAACACGTTCTGCTGTCGACTGTGGCAGGTAACGATGAATTTTTCCGGTGTTACGTAAATGCAGTGAACAGGTACTAATGGTACGAGAAACCTGCAACGTCATGTCAAGATGTTTATCTAAGTAGACACCAAGATCTCTCACACATTCGGTGGCATAAACGACTTCAGATCCAACACGCACACGCAGTCCAGCAACCAAATCAGATGCCGATCTGGGTAAAACCGGTAGAACCTCGGTTTTTGCATCATTCATCAGCAAGTAGTTGAACGTCATCCAGCATTTGATGTCGTCGATGCACTGCTTGACACGATGCACAGCGATAGTAACAGAACTGATATTAGGTCAAAATTACATAACAATTGTAAGTCATCGGCATAATGGTGATATTATCAAATTGTGGTTACGAATGATGTCACCCATCGGCTGCACATATAAAGAAAACAGCAGTGGACATAACACTGATCCTTGCGGCACACCAATGTGCAGAGTCGTTTCGCTTGAAGTTGCGCTACCGACAACAACATTTTGCCTGCGATCGCAAAGGTACGACTCAACCCAGCGTAATACAACTCCGGCGAGGCCATAGCGCCGTTGTAGACGATTGAGAAGTATTGTGTGGTCGATCGTATCGAAAGCAGCGCTTAAGTCAATGAGCATGACGACAGTGCCTTGTCTACGGTCCAGGGCCGTCCTAATTTCGTTTACCACACAATGGGCGGTCTCCGTTGAATGGTGTCGTTTGTATGCAGACTGAAGAGGATCAGTCAGTGCTTGACTGACCAAGCGAATGTTCAGTCTGGTGGCCACCACCTTTTCAATTATCTTTGAGAGTTGCGATAGATGGCTGACTGGGCGGTAGTTGCTTATCGTATCTTTGCACAGAGATGGTTTCTATAATAATGGGTGCACAAGAGCACGCTTCAATACAAGCGTCATTTCTCCTTCCGTTAGGCACGCGTTTGTTATACTGGCAGCAGTGATAGCAAGTGTGTCAATGTTCTGCTTCACATGATCAGAGGATCAAGTGTGGACGTTTTATACTTCGCTCTGATGATAGATGTTACTTCACAAACTGTTGTTGGTGTGAAATTATCAATCGGCGTCACGTAGCAACGCGGTTCGTGCAGCGGCGTGATACGCTGTCGGGCAACGTGTAACTCACTGCGAATTCCGGCAACCTTAGTTTCAAAATAGACGGAAAATGCATTGCAGCAATCAAATGCGCAGGTATGTTCTGGGTACGCAAGTGGTGGCTTCCCACTGAGAGAACTGACGATTTTAAAGAGGTTCTTGTTGTCAGCATTTAGCAACTTGTCCTGGTAGTACTTCGTCTTTGTGAGAGATATAACGTTATTGCACTCATCGCGTGCAGCAACAAACATTTGTTGATGAACTTCCAGTTTCGAACGCCTCCACAACAACTCCATTTTACGCCGTTGTCTAATGTTTAAAAATTGTGTGTACATATTGTATTCCGTAGTTTTGTCGTAACTGCAGAAGGATCTAAGCAGATCTTTTCAGTAGAATGGTCCCCAAAGGATGTGGTGCTTGACGGTCAGCTGAAGGTGTCATTTACATACTCCACATAAATGAAAGGGAATAAAAACACATATTGCTTGAATTCATGTTATATTACATCCTGCTATCTATTTCCATGTCGACCAAGCAACAACAACAAAAAATTCTATGAATTAGAAATTCCACATTTAATGCGATAACGACGACCATAAAAATAAATAGAGTATGCAGAAATATGCAAAACCACCAACAAGAAAGCGAAGGAGGACATCAGAAAGTTCAAAAAAGAGATCATACGAGAAACGGTTATGTCATCAAAGAGCCTGAAGAAAGCAAGAAGAACGCAGGCACTAGGCCAAGACAGACTGATTACACTTCTAGACAAGCAGGGTAAATAAATACAAGACCAAGAAAATAGCATGGAACGAATAGAGGAATTCTACACAGAGCTATATGACAGTGAACAGAGTACCATAATTCACACCGACCCGAAAGAGGTACCAGATATAACACAATGGGAAATGAAAGCTGCGCTAAGAGATATGAAGAATGGGAAGACATCAGGCAACGACCATGTAAACATTGTAACATTAAAAGCAGTAGAAGATATCATCTCGAAGACACTGGCTAAGCTCCATACTAAATGGTTCTCAGAAAGACGAATACCCACCGCTTGGAAGAACGCAAAGATGGTGATAATCTTCAAGAAGGCAAATAAGAAAGACTTAAAGAACTACAGACCGATATGTCTGTTATCAAACATCTACAGATTACTCACAAAGATACTAACGAATTGACTTGAGAAGACACTGGACGAAAACCAACCACGAGAGCAAGCAGGATTCAGAAGCAGGTACTCAACAACAGACCACATTCACGTCGTAAACCAGCTGAAAGAGTAGTGCCGAGAATATAATATCCCGCTCTGCATCGACTACGAGAAGGATTTCGACTCGGTGCAAACTCAATCAATACTGACATCCCTACAAAAACGGGGGATAGAAGATGTGTACATCGATCTCCTGAAAGACATCTACACCAACAGCTCGGTGACAGTCCACCTACACAAAAAGAGCAACAACATCAAGAGAGGAGTACGACAGGGTGACACCATATCGCCCAAGCTGTGCACGGCAACACTCAAAAGCATATTCCGAAGACTGACCTGGAAAACCAGAGGCTTGATGATAGACGGAGAATATCATATATATTTATATGCGCTACTACACCGTAATAACTACAAAACACCGTAATAACTACAAAACATGAAAGTAAAAAACAAGGTGTCAAGATGAACATATCGAAGACAAAAGTGATGCTAGAAAATGACACACCAATATATATATCAACACGACGCAGATAGAAAACGTTGAAAGCTACGTCTATCAGGAACAGCGTTACAGTATCAGAGACAAAAACCGAGACAAGGAGATTCAAAGAAAGATCACTGCCGGATGGATATCATTCACCAAACATCGCGACAACTTTGGAACCTGCTTGAAGAGACAAGTCTTGAACTCATGCGTACTTCCAGCGATGACATACGGCGCGGAAACATGGGCACTCACCATCCAGTCAAAGAACTAGCTAGCAGCCGCACAAACAAAGATGGAAAGAAGTATGTTAAACATCACATATCGGGAGAGTAAAACAAACATCTGGGTAAGGCAGAAGACGTGATAGAACAAATCAGAAGACATAAGGGGACTTGGGCAGGGCCCATTAGCAGACTACGGTGTATATATAATCGCCTACAAGTATACTGTGCAACATTTACATGAATACATGTTAATTTTATTAATTTGAATATGTATTAAGGTAACTACGTTAAATATTATATGATGTCGACGTCGAAACCGATGTAGCCTTTTTGACGTAATGTATAATGTTTTATATCGGGCCTCCTCAAAATGAAACATATCGATAGAATATTTCTTTTCCCTATTCACATTCATCTTTTCGGATATTCAGATACGTAATTTAGCACTGTAGCCCAGTTTCTACTAAAAACATTGACAGATATCCAAATATGACAACACGGCCACTCAGTCACCCATATAACTGAATGTAAGTTCAATTTTCAGAATCAGGCCAACTGATTTTAGAGGGTTCCCTTGGGTTATTACCTTCATGAAGGATTGAAGTTTGCAAAACAACAGGGAAACAACCCATAGCACGAGGTGTCCATTTCGATATCCGTGCTTCCCGACTTTTTGTATTATGAGCGTTCACCTGGACCTCGGTTCGGTAGAAATAATTAGCCATTTCTAAGAAGAATGGTCGAAGGCATTATATTCAAATAGGAATGCGCTGGATAATTAGAAAAGGTATATTGATGGTGTCCGTCTCCTACGGATACGTTTTGGTACGTATCTTTTGTGTTTCTAAATACTATAATAACGAGATAGCAACTTTACTACATTTTTGTATTAACTACACAAACGTGTATATCACTGGTATATTTATATTTCAATAAAATGTAAACACACAAGTTAAATGATTATCAAAAATGTAGGAACGGCAAGACAACATTAAGGAGATATACGACCAGTTAATTTTAACCGCCTAAAACTGGTATATTTTGTGTTTCTAATTACTGTAAGAAGGAGATGGCAACTTTACTACATTTAAGTATTAACTAAACAAACGTATATATCTCTGGCATATTTATATTTCAATAAAATGTAAACACACAAGTTAAATGATTATCAAAAATGTAGGAACGGCAAGACAACATTAAGGAGATATAAGAGCAGTTCATTTTAACCGCCTAAAACTGGTGTCACGTGAATGAAATTTGGAACACATATACTATGTGAAATACCGGGTCAAGTCAATTGAACTTAAGCTGATAGTCAGGATTTATTATAGTTCACGCGCGATCAACTACAATATATGTGACCGTGGTGTGTTGAACAAAATCTAACAAGATTACCACCCGCAGAATTAACGTTAGATCGCACGTGGTCAATGAAGTCTTTGGCTTATCGAAAGTCAAACTTTGTTATTACTGTTATTTATAAATATGTTCTAATCAATTATTTATATATGTGAGAATTACTATTTTCTTATATATAATATATTGTACGCTTATCATGTTATATTTCCTCCTGACGGTGAACGATATGTTACATACTTTGTATTTGTGTATGTCATACGCAATTCGGCAATTCTTTTCTCGCTTACATACAGTATATGTCAATGCATTGCGGATAGCCCATAATGGAGTCGGGTCAGTAAGACAAACATAACAAGGGCTGCGCGAGGGAACGTCATGCGTACTTAGTGTGCGATCGTCCAAACAAACATACATTTGATTTATTCTAACAGGAGAGAAACAACGCTTCCTCCGTTTCGCTGAATGACGCCAATGACGATGTGCTAGGTAAGTGTATCTAGCGAGATAAATGCTTTCAGTTAATTGTGTATAGTAATGTGCCTACCCAAGTAACATTTTGTTCTGTTACGTGCATCGTGTGCTATGCTTTTGAACTGGTAGTCAAGATCTATTATTGTTTACACGCTATCAACTGCAATATATGTGACTGTGGCAAGTTGTACAAAATCTAACAAGATTACCACCCGAAGAATTAACGCTAGATCGCACGTGGTCAAGGAAGCCTTTGGCTTATCGAAAGTCAAACTTTGTTATTACTATTAATTATAAATATGTTCCAATCAATTATTTATATATGTGATAATGACTATTTTCTCATATCTAATCTATTGTACGCTTATCATGTTATATTTCCTCCTGACTGTGTATTTGTGTATGTCATATGCACTGCGGCAATTATTTTCTCGCTAAAATACAGTAAATGTCAATGCATTGCGGATAGCCCATAATGGAGTCGGGTCAGTAAGACAAACATAATAAGGGCTGCGCGAGGGAACATCATGCGTACTTAGTGTGCGATCGACCAAAGAAATCTGCATTTGATCTATTCTAACAGGGGATAAATGACGCTTCCTCCCTTTTCCTGAATGACGCCAGTGACGATGTGCTAGGTAAGTGTATCTAGCGAGATAATAATAATAATAATCTTTATTGATACATAATGTTCAGTATAGCACATATGTACCAGTAATATGAAACATGTATACATTACGTAACAATTGGAAGAAAGCTACACATTGCTTGTGTTCCTTAGGCATGTCATATTTGAAATGTAAACTATAATTCTTGTGAAAAAACAGCATAATACATAAACATAAACATCTTCATAATAAACTAACTAATTATATAATAGTGCATTATACGAGTACCGTATCACCGAACACCGGGTTCATCTTAACATGGACACAAAATTACAATAAAGCAGAATGTATCGTGTGTCCGCTAGAATTAGACGCGTGGTCCTTTGTTTCAACTATTGAAGAGATGCACAATATTGTAAATAGTTATTTGTAATAAATGTATTCCAGATTTTAGGACCAACATAAGCCAAAGACAATTGTTTGCAATTAGTCTTGCAGTGTGGTATTTTATATGTTGCTTCCTGCCTTGTATTATATTTATGTGTGGATATTTGCAAGACAAATACATCATGAAATATATCTGACAACATACCCCTTTATGCTTGTACCTTAGAATACAGCATACATATTTATTAATGTCAGAAATATACATTATAATAAGATGCAAAGAAAGGCTGTGTATGATCAATAAATACTACATGACTTATTAAAAACAAAACTCTTTTTTGGAGTAAATGAATTTTAGCAAGGTCTATTTTCGGGGCCCTTCCCCAGACAACATTACAGAACGTGATATATGGGTATATAAACATATAATACAGATTTAACAATACTTTATTATCTAATTTGTTTGTCACCTTTTTATCATATAAATATTCTTAGACATTTTATTTGATATATATTTAATGTGTGTGCTCCAGTTCAATTCATTATGTATAAGCAGACCCAAAAACTGTATCTCATGTACAGTGTTAATTTGTATGCCGTCTGTGCAAATGTTATTACTCCTTTCTCTTATACTGATCATATTACTAAAGGTCACTGTGTGGGTTTTCTGTATATTCAAAGAAAGTTTATTAATTTTAAGCCATAAAGATATTTTTTTAATTTCAGAGTTCAGAGCATTTTCCATTTCATTTATATTGTTGCCTTGTATAAAGATGCTCGTGTCATCAGCAAACATAATGAAAAAACGTTGTGTCAGATAAAGTAAATAAATCATTTATGTAGATAAGAAACAGTAAAGGTCCCAGAATTGAACCCTGCGGAATTCCACATGTTATGTTTTAAGGGAGGATTTTGTCCATAAAATTTTACTCGTTGATGTCTGTTACTTTAAATGTTACGAATCCATTGAAGTATATTCCCTCTGATTCCATAATGTGTTGGTTTTTTCAATAATATGTTATGATTAACGGTATCAAAGGCT
The DNA here is from genome assembly GCA_020002185.1 of Paraescarpia echinospica. Taxonomy (NCBI): domain Eukaryota; kingdom Metazoa; phylum Annelida; class Polychaeta; order Sabellida; family Siboglinidae; genus Paraescarpia; species Paraescarpia echinospica. Next base: position 15,877,716 of record CM034537.1, on the reverse strand, counting down.
TTAGCTAAATCCAGAAATAACCCAATTACGTGCTCTTTGGTATCAATTGCCTTACACATTTTGTCAATTAGCAGTGAAATAGCTATATCAGTGGAATATCCTTTCTTAAATCCAAATTTGGAATTAGACAAGATGTTATGTTTCATTATGTAATTCATTAATCTATTATACATTAATCTTTCAAACACCTTTGAAAATACAGGCAAGACAGAAATAGGCCTGCTAATTTTAGTTGATCAGGAACATATCCTTGATCAAATGATACGTTTACAATGTAACTTAAAGGATCAAGTAGGTTGGAGAAGGCCTCCTTGACAATATGTTTTATGCCATCCCATCCAGGACTAGAGTTTTTAAAATTCTTAATAATTCCCTTTATCTCATCTGGTGTTACTGGCGACAGATACATTGAATTTGTAAAGACCCCTTGGAGGTAATCATCACGACTCTCTGATATGACTGGTATCTTATCAGCCAGTTCTGGACCTATATTTGCAAACTATTCATTACATTTATCAGCTATGCATTTTTTTTTCAATTTACCATAAATTAGTAATTTGTCATTAGATAAAAATACTTCCTTCTTTCCTATAACACTCTTTAAAACTATCCAAGATTTTTGCAAATTACCCTTGTGCTGTTGAAGCTCCCATCGTTAGTATTCTCTTGATGCTACCTTAATAAGACGATTTAGTTTATTTCTAATTCTTTTATAATTAATTTCAGTGAAGACAGTCAGTTTTTTTAAGTAGTACATATACAATTTGTGTTTAGTTTCACTGGAGTATCTGAGTCTCGTAGTAATCCACGGTTTATGTTTTCCTGTCCTAATATGTGTCTTAGCTAACGGAAATGAATTATTGTATGCAACTAATATCTCATAAATGAATATAGAATAACTTTCTTGAGGATCTCTGCATGCATAAACTTCATCCCAGCATATTTGATCTACACTCCCTGTGAATGTAGCAGTAGTCTGCGCATTATGTATTCTAGTCGATTTTGTCATTTCTACCTTTGTGCTAATAATATGTTTAATGAGCAAAATATTGGTAAGTGGTCAGAAATATATGTGTGTATTATTACATGCAATTGATAATTTGCGCCAATTGAATCATTGCTGTATATATTATCGATGAGAGTGGCAGTTGCTTCTGTTATTCTAGTAGGCTTGCGGATAAGGGGTATAAATGCTTGTTGGAACATTGCATCTATGTTATCTTGGGTGTCCGTGTGACTACCATAATTAAGTAGATTAATGTTAAAGTCACCCTTTAAGTAACACTGTTTATTATCAACCTTGAGAGTTTGTATAATATTGATAACATGTTCTGAGAAAGTAGTAATGTTTCTATTAGGTGGTCTATAGACAACTCCTACATTTGTTTTGTTATTGCATGTCTTAGACTGAGTCTTGACTTCAATAAAAAAATGCATTCCAAATATTCAGTTATGATATTAATTTCTGGTAATTCAGTACACTCAATGGATATACGAACATATAAGGATATACCACCTCCTTTCTTGGAAGGCTAAGTCAAATGTATACTTTTGTACTCTGGCAATTCATATAGATCAAGATTGTCATTATGTAACCAAGTTTCACTTAGACCGATGACCGAGAACCTGTTATCGATCAGTGACAAGAAATCACCCAATTTGGAAATGTTCTTTGGCAAGCTTCGGGTATTTAAATGCATAAGAGAGAACTCGTCATCAGATATATTATTTCGTTTTATAACTTCACTGATGTCATCCTCAAAATAATATTTACTATTTACAAAGTTATCTGTTGCAAGTAAATTACAATCGGAATCTATATTCCGCACTGCAGCATTACCAGTTTCATAATCAAGTACGTCACAAGGTAGTATTAGGTAATTGGTTCATAGGATTGAAATGCAGTATATACATACACATTCACATGGTACAAAATAATACTTCTACAATTGCATGTAGCATTTAAAAACAGTTAACAAAAACAACGTCGTGTGACATCTGTTAAGTTGCAGTAGGTTAGTTAGAATACATGCTATATATCGATAAAACATAGCAATAACGAATATATGAGTAAATAAATAAGACACGAACCATATGTAGAATATGGTGTCCATGAGTGAGTCCATGAATGTTACAGTCCCAATGTGAACAAGCACTATGATAGGTCGATTGGAGATACAACTTGTCCACCGTGACTTGGGTCAATGTCCAACGCAATTACAGTGCATTTAGTTCATCTTCCCGACTGACGGTTTTGATTGATCCCTTTTTGTCCTTCATGACAATCCTTCCATCGTACGACCAACAGTCGATAATTTTGTGCTGATTCTTTAGTGATCGGCACAACAACAGTATCTTGCTCTCTTCTGGGTGAGGTCTTCCGATATGGAGACACTTAATTGTTTAGTGCGTAGCCGTTTTCGAGCTTTAATGAAGTCATCCTTCGAACTATAGTCTTTGAACTGGACTATAATTTGGCGGGAGTGGTTTCTGTTTGTAGCGGATGTTCTGGGCCCAATACTATGGGCTCTGTTGATATGGTTCACTGTTAGTGGCACGTCCATATCGTCAAACAAATTAGTCATAATCTTATCAAGTTGTTCACCGTCTTTGTTTTCATCTATTCTTGTGATGCGCACTAAGGACCGACGGCTGTACTGCTCCAGATTGTCAACAGCTTGTTGAAATTGTTCGACCTGTGCGTGCTTTGTTATCAACTCCTTTTCTAGATCACTAAGCCTTCTGTTTATTTTGTTAGCAACTATTGTAGCAATCCGGCTAGCGATGGCCGCGATTACGTCATCGGCACCTAGTGCTAACTTCATTTGTTCTACAAGTTCATCGTTGGTCAAGGTCGTGCTCTTCATGCCCATTGTTGCCGTTGGTTGTCTGTTACGCAATAGTTGGGTCTAATCACAAGCTTCAAGCAAACGTTGACTGGGCCCTTCCTCGAGTGTCTTCGCCATCTATAGAAACTTAAGAAACCTTGTTTTCAAGTTGGTGAAACGTCCGTCAATCCACTGCGTCAAAACATAATGTAGAGCAGGGTGACTCCCTGTAGTACCTGCAACATAACTGTTTCATCGACAGGGAGATTGGGTCTCTGGACGCAGCGTAATCTTATACATAAATGTTGTATTGTTCTGATTATGTATTGCTCCATTGTCAATCATTCGTTAATGTAACCTTTCACAATTTTGAAACACTGACATTACTCAAGAAAAATAAACGAAGTTAGTAACCAGTAGCTATTTATTTGCAAATAAAAAATACACACACAAACACACACACACACACACACACACACTCACTCACATACACACACACACACACACACACACACACACACACACACACACACACACACACACACAAACACACACACACACACACACACAAACCACGTGTTAAAGCTAGAATACTTATGTGACTTTCCATTAGGTCAGTACATCGTTTTTGAACAGGCGAAACTGGTCGTATCGTGATAGAAGAAGAGCAGCAGGAAAATCATTTCAAGATACTGCTGCCCGCAGCCCGCAGCCCGCAGCCCGCAGCCCGCAAAGCTGTGGAAACTGGTTTTGGGATGGTGAGTTGCCCGTCTAGTGAGAAGACACTCAGTGGTGATAAGGGAGGCAGTGATGGCTAGAGAGAGAGGGGGGGAGAGAGGGAGAGAGAGAGACAGAGATAGATAGCGAGAGTGAGGGATAATGAGAGCGAGAGAGAGTGAAAGACAGAGCTAGAGAGCAAGAGAGAGAGAGAGAGAGAGAGGGAGAGGAAGAACGAGAGCGAGAGAGCGAGACAGCGAGAGATGGAGAGTTAGGGAGGGTGGTAGAGAGATAGGAAGGGAGAGAAAGAGAGAGCGAGAGAGAGAGAGAGAGACAGAGAGAGAGAGAGGGAGAGAGAGGAAGAACGAGTGCGAGAGAGCGAGACAGCGAGAGAGGTAGAGTTAGGAAGGGAGGTAGAGAGATAGGAAGGGAGAGAAAGAGAGAGCGAGAGAGGGAGGTATGGGGAGAGGGGGAACAGAGAGAGTGAGAGAGAGGGGGAAGGGGAGGAAGAGAGTGAGGGAGGGAGGGAGGGAAGGAGGGAGAAAGGGAGGGAGGAAGGGAGGGAGAAAGGGAGGGAGGGAGGGACGGAGGGACGGAGGGAGGGAGGGACGGACGGACGGACGGACGGAGGGACGGAGGGAGGGAGGGACGGAGCGAGGAAGGGAGGGAGCGTGAGATGTTGTATTTCAACACATGCATTATATTTGCGATTGTTTCTAGTATCTACAACTGTTTAATGTAACGTGTAATTCTTAGTGATATTGTCCATTGTCTGATGCTAAACAACTAAAATTGCCGATAAAAGTTATGTTGACATAAACTTTTGCTGCTCTTGGTGATTAGTACTAACGTTGGGAAGCTCATTTTACAAAGGTACGTTGATGAAAACGGCAGGAATAGATTATGGCATGATAACACATGTTTGGATTTTATTGTTTTCCAATTGCACCCAGGTGGCTTTCTATGACATTGAGGGTGAAGTCATTACCGAGGACAAAACATGTTCCTTTCGCATCTTAATACTACTTTGTGATGCTTACGTATATTAAGCAAAGGGATCACGAACCAGTCATACTGATCCAACATCCAAGTTGGTCAGCAGTGAGCACGGCCACATGGCGACCTTGTGTTTTGTTTTATCAATGCGGTAATATGTCCAAATGCCTGTTTTCCCATCTGGTAATTGTGTTTTTCCATGCTACTATTAATTTTTGCAATAACATAAACCATTGTAACTTGTGTATTAGCTCGACAGGACTGAGAAGGCATCAATTGCTTCGCGAAATCCAAAGAATTCGTGTGAAAACAGCATACATACAAACTATCCGACATTCGTATTGCTTTGGTCAATTTGATTCAGCTGATCAATCTCAGTCCTGGTGACTGAAATCTCCGTCTTTTGATATTCAACTGAACACAACAATTTGCGAAATATTGTACGTTTGATGTTCAGTTAATTATTCGAGAGATGTGCTATCCGCCAGGAGGACATTTGCAAGTCGCTCAAATAAATCACAAGTAGCACACACAAGCACAACTACAATTCAACTCTGCACCAGATACAAACCAATGGTACTCGTGGAACATTTCATGAATGGCAAAAAAAGTCCAACTGCATCCGACTTGAGGTTCACCAGCAAAATTCACCGGCACCCTTTGCCAATATATTGGGGCTAAGTTTCAGATCCTGTCCACCTCAACAACACATTTCGCGCTTAGATCCCATAAACAAATCCCCACAGTTTCTTACTCGCACCTGCCAAATGTAAATCATTCCTATTCTGAATAAAATGCTGACTAGTTGCATGATGCCTGAAGAGACCATCACATATTAGTGATCACAAGAAAAGTATATAAAATGGTCATTCAATAGACGCTGTTGTGTTTCTGTTGCTTATATATTGGCATAGCTTTGACCATTCCAAGTTTTTGTTTCGGGAATAATTCTTTTTTTTGTTCAGCTACATAATGGTAAACACGAAGACACTTAACCAAGACTCGCCATAATGTAGGCGACATATTTAAAACAAATAATCATATTGTATGCCTCCGTTATACCTCGATATTTCTTTCAATATTGAGTGAATAGAAGAGGTCTTCATGTGAATGCTCTGCTCTGTTCTCTATTCGCAATGTTTTTCACCAAATCTCAAGACTCAGGTTAGGCCTACGGGAGTTGCAATATATCCATCCAAAGTTGTTGCAGGTTTTCATTTATTTCCGCAGGTTTCCCTACATAGTATTAATTGTATATACCTATTTGGGCTACCAATACGCTAAATTGGAAGAACTGTACAAAACATATGTGACACTGGCTACAAGTAGTAATTGGAAATGTATTCAAAATTGCTTGCGAGATCCGCTGATCCACCTAATACGCCCTATGTTCAGCTAATCCATGAGCGTGATATTGCTTTTTAAAAATATAATTTACATGTAAAGAAAGTATTCACGAAATATCCAAATTAATTAATTAATTAATTGAGAGCAAGTTGAAATTAAATGTAAATAAAACTGAATTGATTATTGGTACTCCAATGCAGCGTAGTAAACTTGATGGTTTTTTCCTTACTCGTATTTTAAATCAGTATATCATGCCAGCAACCTCGGTGCGGAATCCAGGAGTGATCCTTGATAGAAACTTCAATTTCCGACATCACATATCTCAAACGTGTCGCTGCTGTTTTTATCATATTCGAGATCTTCGCCGTATTCGCCGGTACATGTAATTTTTTGTAGCAAAAACTATTGCAACAGCGCTTGTTAGCAGCAGACTTGACTATTGCAATTACCTCCTTTATAATATCGCTAGCTAGGATATCACAAAACTTCATGAAGCGAGTCCAAAATAGTCTAGCCAGAGTAGTTACAAGGTTTCCTCGTTTTTTTCGCTCTGTACCACTTTTGAAGTTTTTGCATTGGCTTCCTGTACGATATCGTATAATATTTCAAATATGTGCCATTACATACCAGACAATGTCCAGTAAGCAACCATCTTATTTGCATTCCCTGCTTACTCCTGTAATAAAATCTATCCAGCTTCGATCATCTGGTTCTGGCCTACTTTTTGTTCCTAGAATCAACACTAACATTTGAACTAGGTCTTTTTCTGTTGCTGCACCAACTCTTTGGAATATACTCCCTCTTAGTGTTAGAGGAGTTGAAAATATTACAAAATTCCGTCGTCATTTAAAAACTAATTTGTGCAACCTTGCTTATCCACCATAGCTCCCTAGATTCTTGACCCATCTGTTGACAACTGGTATACTGCTTATGGATTTTGAGATTGACCAATCCTTTTGTTTTGTTGCGCTTCTGAGCATGGTTTCCATGGAATTAGGCCCAATAGAAGTTATCTTATTATTAATATTATTAAATTAGGGACGTAATAAAACGGAAGTTAAAACGTCGGATTCTCAATTGCGAGGTTCGATAGATAAACACTCTTGCTGTCATTCGAAGTCTGAACAATTCCGTGCACACCCAACACCACGTTGCCCCAGTTCCCTCATGTGTTTACATGATTACTCAAGCATTAATGGTATTTTGCTAACTGCTACGTATTGTTCGTGCAATAATTGCACAGAGGGTGAAATTCGAGCAGGTAATACGGCAGAGACATTCATAGAGGCAACACATTGAATTGCTCGACCAGAACTTGGTCTTACGTGCAGAATAGCATTGTTCGACCCCAGTTTCAGTTCAAATAATAAGCGAACTTTATTGATCACAAACATGGTGATAGCTATTTGCTACTCCTTCACTTACAAATGCGTGTAAAAACCTGATGTCAGCCTAGTCAAAAGTACATTCAACCTCACCCTAATCGTAATATTAACTTTCAACCTAACTCTAAACCAAACCTTTTTTGCACATGAGACCATCCATAATGGGTATTTTGTTCGTTTAGTGGTGACCTTAAAGGCTGGTGGAGATTCTTGGCTAGATATCCAACATTACTCTCAACGAGAAGTGCGAAATAGCATCAGATAACCAGATATACTGCTACTTGCTGTCATAGTAGCAACACGGCAATGTTTTGCTATTAAGGTTTGTACACAATTACCTTGAACGGCGTTCGTTTGACAAAACAGGCTCACGTCACCTTACAGGATGGTTTAGTGTATTACCCATAAACTCAGCCAATGCACTCACATCAAGTCGCCTTAAGCGTCAAAATGACCAGGAGTAATACCTCCGTGTGGCGCAATGATTGATTGTTTCAAGCAACCATGTGTGTGTGTGTGTGTATGTGTGTGTGTGTGTGTGTGTGTGTGTGTGTGTGTGTGTGTGTGTGTGTGTGTGTGTGTGTGTGTGTGTGTGTGTGTGTGTGTGTGTGTGTGTGTATACATGTATGTACATATATACGTTATAACGCATTTATAATGATTGCAAATTAATATTCTATGCCTACAGGGAGCGCAACCCTAACATATTGCCCACACTTGTACATTTTATTACAGTTTACAGCGACATTTACTACTGATCTTTGCATAGGTAAATTATTACTTATACAACGTATATTTACCATTTGTAAGCTATACAGCCTAAATAAATAAGTTTAATGTGTAACAAGTGGCCTATCCCGACACTTATATATATATATAAAATACTACGTGACATTGTATATATATATATATACAATGTCACGAAGTGGTTTATATATAATTTAATCAGGCTACAGAACAGTGGTTTTGTTTACAAATATTGTCACGGGATGATGCTGCCATCTCTGGTATGTATTGTCGCTGATGTACGTGCCGGCGCCCTCTGGCGATTAAGACGTGTAACGTTTTAACTACCGTCGAGTTAGAATTTGACTCATTTTATTTGTAGCGTTCACCAATAATTGTAAGGTTAGGTATACCAAATTTGGTATCGGTAGAAATGATTTAACGTGACTGATAATATGGTGATCGTGCAAACTACTTATGTTGTAGCAATCCACAGTCGGTTTTGAGCGTAGGCTGCCAAAAGACCCGTAAGTTGGGAGATGTGATGTGTGCATACGCTCCACCTTGCTAAGGTAAAAGAGTTTCACTTGTCGGAAACCAGTTCCGTTTGAGGTTTAAATGGGGAGTGCTGTATGATGTCTCAAGAGAGGTTTTTGGGAGCCTACAACTGCAAGTTGTTAAAATAATGCCAAAATCAAAATGAAGTTTCACGAGGACAGAACTTCCACGCCATCATAGAAAGCTGTGAATATAATAACATAAAAGGTGATAAAGCCGGAATGTTGAAACACGAGAGTGTGGCACGGCGAGATGTCAAATTCGGGATGGATCCATTCCAGGACATCCATTCTCTTAGACATCTGAAGGGTTTATCCAGTTTGATCAGCTACACGAACATGGTGGACTGCAGCTATCGGAAGAAAACAACGACAACACACGGTTCTTTTCAGGGCCAACCAACACTTTCCAAAATATATTGAGACATGACAGTTTATTCAATAGTATAAGTTCTCCAAACACTCACCAATTCATCTTTAAAAAGGGTATATTGTCACAGAACACATAAATTAGAAATTTACAAACAACTTAACATTATCATGTTTTACCAATAAATACAATAATCTGCCAAATAATATTTCATACAAAGGTTTTCATGATCATTAATACTATGCCAATATTATAATAAAGTAGTTTGATATAGCTATTCTTAATCCACATAAAACAATCTGTAATATTGTTAACATGTAAAATATTAACAACAGGAATAATTTATAATAAATAAAATATTGCATGGTTTCACAATAAGTACAAAGAACATATTTCCGAAAGGGAGCATCCATGGCGTAATGCCCCCCTAAATACGCCATTTTAAGATTATAACTGGAATGGATCAGAATTAAATCCCATAAAATATTTATCAAGACCTTTATATAGTCTTTCATACCTCTGACATTATTGATGTTAAAAACTGTTAAAACTGTTAAACCATTCAGTAATTGCATGGCAAGCACACGTGTTAACTACATTTTTTTAATTAACCTGTCACTGTGTATAATAAAGCTCATTCATTATTTTCAGGAAATAAAACAATATTTTGTTTGCAAAACAAGTTGTTCATAAAACACATGTATTGTTACAAAGCTTTGATGAATTGCCTCTGGTAAACAGTATTAAAAATGCACCAGTATTTACACAAACCAATAGTCGTAATGAAACTTACTGTCAACACTGAATTTAAGGTAATCTTAATTAATTAAATATCGCGTATAGTATTAATTTTTTTACAATTATTATTGAAATATGAATTATGATCTATCCCCAAGTCCGGAGGTAACCATAAAGTGGCTTCACCTACCGGAGTATCCGGTGGAACTAATGTATACACGCAAAAACTAGTGAATTTCTTGTACATTTCGATCAATAAAAGACAGTAAATTTAATTGTTTGACCACGGACAAGTGTATATGTGTAGAATAGGTTGCAGATATGTGATGTGAAGTTTGGTGACTGTAGGTGACCGTTATCATGGTTTTTTTCGAGGTGCGGGCCTAAACTACAAAAGTACCAATACGTCTACGATTTGAATAGTACTGATTTGATGTGAGTCGCTGCTGATCGAGCTAACTGCTTATGTTGTGTTTATTACAAGATTATATTCTGAACTTACAATATTTGTTTACAGAAATGTAGCTGTGAAACACACTCTGGTCACACTTAGCTTATGAATAGACATAATGGTATCCGGCTCGATACAGGGAATCCAGAGATATTAATTTTTTTAATAATTCACGACTTTAATTTGTATCAAATGTCGTGATTGGTCAGACTAACTTCCGGCCATCAAGCTATTTAAGGAGAGAACAGCCATTCGAGGCCAGACGAACATTGTAGCAGTGCGAAAGTGTTGCACAGAAACCTCTCATCTCCAGGCATTGGACCGAAATGTATATCCTCCCAACGCCTGATTTAAATACTTCTAGGAACTTTTCAAGGAAAGTGATCAGCTGTTTAATGGTATCCCATGTAAATCCGTATTTGGATGCGTACTTGTCGAGCTCAATGTATGGCGTTATAATGACATAGTAGAGAAACGGTTGGCCAAATATCACTGAACCGAATATGTTTCTGTTGTTGTATTAAACGGGAACGCCAGTTGTCTTCTCGTACTACATATCTGGTGTTACGTTTTGCTTTTCGTTCACTCCGAATCTTAGTGCACCTGAACCTATAATTTGCCTTGTCAAATCGGGTACCGCCAATTTATTAATACTTACACTCGATTTTGTTACATACAAGACAATGTTCGTTACAATACATGAAGTACATATTTTAAATATATCTGTGTTACAGTTAGTATTCTGTTTGAAGTAGAACAAGTCATTTTGTATGTGACTCGACCGATCGATTACGGTCATTTGCAAATAAAATGGAATGATTAGAAAACAATTCTGACCATGCTGTTAGCTGCAATTATACACTTTGTGAATAATGTAAAAGACGTATCAATATTCTTGCATGTCATATACATCACTTATACAAATTGTGCAAAGATCATAAATTATACAGCCTAAATAAAGTTTGTATCCATTATATCAGAGTGAAAAAATGGTCCGAGGCGACGTTATGTCAAATTCAAGTTTTAATAAATACCAAAACTATTTTTTTTAACTTGGGTAGATTTTATTATCATAATGGAGAATGTATAACTATAGTGTATATTAACAAAGACCAAAACTACAATTCAATTACATGTATGTTAACTTGTAAACACACCGAACCCGGAGATTCGACAACGTCGCACCTATCTCTGCATCGCATTTAAGCGACTGGTCGTTCCTCTCCACTGTTTCGCACCTGATCTGACAAAGCCAGCATCGTAAAGAAGTACCTGGACTCTTATTGGAATAGAAAAATGAATCACTGTGTCGAATTATTTTTGTGTACGCGGTTGCGATAAGTGGTATCAATTGTTGTTCGTAAACCGTCTTCTAGCGACGGTTCAAAGCTCTATCTTTGAGTCGAATATGCAGATCACCAAGAACGGAAATGGGAGTAACGGTCAACTATGCCAACTCTGAGCAGCGGTACGTGTCAGTCACATGTCTTCCACTTAACTGACAATAATCCTATTAAACGATAACAATCAGCCTACAGATTACGTCACCCCACGGAAACTGCGCTTGGTACATAATTACATCGTCAAGGCGCTAGACTGGGGGCATGGCGTCATACTAGTTCTACTTGACGTGCCGGCCGCCTTCGACACAGTTGACGATAAAATTCTACTCAGCCGATAAGGACAACGCTTCAGAATCACTGCTTCCATGCTGGCGTGGATGGGATCATGCCTATCTAACATGATATATATCCAACAAGTCGTAAAAAGTAAATGTAAAAGGAGGCGCTTCCAGGAAAACCAGCTTCTTTTGCGGCGTCCTTCAAGGATCGGTGCTGGGGCCTCTACAGTTCTCTATTTACTCAACTCTTACCGGTTATATCACCAGACGACACAACGTGAACTTCAGTCTCTACGTTGACGATACCCAGTTATATATCAAATTTGAGTTGACAAACGAAACAAACATAATGTTTTCTCTACGCATAATTACATTAATTACGTCCGCGTGGGTGATTATAAAACTACTAAAAAATGAACGACGACAAAACGATCGCATTTGTGTCATAAAACTATCTAGCGAAGCACGACATGACATTGATCAAAATCGGCGACAGCGATATAATGCCACCTCCTTTCTGCCAGAAACATCGGCGTTTTATTCGCCTCGGAAATGTTGATGGCCAGTCACGTAAAGCATCGGCTGCATAGCCTACTATCATCTGAGGAATATTGCGTCGATCCGATCGTGCCTAAAACAGAATGCTGCGATCCGTTTAATTTACTCTCTCGTTATATCGTGAATTGACCATGCGAATTGTCTCTTATCAGGCAACATCGACTGCCTTATCAACAAGTTGCAAATAGTGTAAATTGTTGCTGCCCGGCTGGTGGTCCGCTGCCACAGATGGAACAACACCACACCGGTAGTCAAGAAATTCCACTGGTAACCCATTCATTACTTAAATCTTCTACTGACGTGTCGTGCTCAACGCAGACTGACACCAGCTTACAACACCGACCCACTCCATGAACAAACAGCTACTCGAGTGTTCCGTTCGGCTACAAATAATGACTTGTATGTGCCGCTATCTCGCAGCCCATACGGCGACTGAACCTTATTGGTCGTCTCTGTTCCACCTGTGTGAAGTGCACGTCAAAGCGAGATGAAGACAACTTCTTGCCTTGTGCCAGATTGCTTACGCAACATAGGCACCACCATTCACTTTATTATTATTAGTGACATTTATTTTAATAATGTAATTACGCATTTTGATCGCCTCCGAATGAATTTGTATATATTTACGGCACTAAGTTTTATATTTTTCTTTTCACTATTATTATTATGTTCATATATTCGAGAGTATCGGAATGGAATTCGAATCCAAGGGAAATAACATATTCACACGAGTCAATCTACAATAGCTAGAATGGGGTTGTGCACATGTTGCCATTTTCTAATGCATGTCATTTCCCGCTCAGTGGCGGTGGCAACAACTTCCTGACGACACGTATCGTCCAATAGTCGTCATCATGGAGGATGGACATTATCTGGAGTTCTCAGAAATCGCCTTTTCACTGTATTTCGTCAATGTCTTTCCTACGTTGCAGGATAAGAACGACGGCGAGCCCGGTGCGGATACGTTAAAGTGGTCGCCAGAAAAGCCTTGAGTGGTCATATCCTGCTGGTAGAGATTGAAGTAGTCATAGTCACATTTAAAGGATTTGCACAGTGCAACAGGGTGATGAGCTAAGTATTTTTGCAATTCAAGAAATGTTCCACGAGATCCGTTGGTTTGTATCTGGTGCAGAGTTGAACTGTAGTTGTGTTTGTGTGTGCTAATTGTGATTTATTCGAGCGACTTGTAAATATCCTCCTCGCGGATAGCACATCTCACGAAAATTTCAACTGAACACCAAAAGTACAATACTTCGCAAAATGTTGTGGTCGTTGAATATCAAAAGACGGAGATTTCAGTTATCAGGACTGAGATTGATCAGCTGAATCAAATTGACAAATACTATTCGAATGTCGCATAGTTTGTATGTATGCTATTGTTTTCACACGATTTCTTTGGATTACGCGAAGCAATTAAGATCCTCTCAGTCCTGTCGAGCTTATACACAAGTTAAACAAGTTTAGTTTATTGCAAAAAAGTATAGTAGCATGATAAATCACAATAACCAGATGGGAAAACTGGCATTGTACATATTACCGCTTTAAAAAGAAAAAAACTCAAGGTCGCCATGTGACCGTGCTTACTGCTGCAAGGATTGACGTGATACAAGTCCCAACAACATGTCCTGTGAGCCACGTCCTACTTCCAGCATTCATTCAAGCTGACCAACTTGGAAATTAGATATGTATAACTGTTTCGTGATCCCTTTGCTTAATCTACGTAAGCATCACAAAGTAGTATTAAAATGCGAAAGGACATGTTTTTTCCTCGGTAATGACTTCACCCTCAATGTCATATGAAAGCCACCTGGGTGCTATTGGAAAACAATACTATCCAACCATTTGTTATCATGCCATAATGTATTCCTGCCGTTTTCATCAACGTACCTTTGTAAAATGAGTTTCCCAACGTTAGTACTAATGAAGAGCAGCAAAAGGTTATGTCAACATAACCTTTGTCAGCAATTTTATACAGTTGTTTAGCATCGGTACAATAATTATTTCTTCTCCAACAATTGTGCAGGTTTCTCACGAGTTCAGAGTGGATGTTGTGATCGACAGTGTCTCACTTGATTGCTTATGGAACATAAATACTTATTTCACTATACACTGTCAATTTTACTTTCATATGAGATAGAAATGCTTCGAAAAAAGTTTATAATTGCCATTACAAGACGAATGTTACTCTCGGTTTTCTTTCATAGTATACCATCAAAATAATGTGTAAAATGGGTTGAAATACTGTTTATTCCAATTAGCAATTTTAATTTATTTTTTAAAGTCAATAACATTTTTTTAAAGTGTTTAAATTTGTTCACCCATGTGGAAAACAAGAATGTCCACGTTGATACGGCTACATTTCGTTTGGTATGCCGTGAGGACCGATCAAACTGGAAACTGAATCATGGAATAAAAAAGTTGAGAAGAACAGCATTAAAAGAAATTACATTACATTAATAGTTTGCATGCTGTATTTCTATGTGCTATATGGAATCTACAAATAAAATAACTAATTTAATAATGTTTATTTATTTTTTATTATAGATTACGGAATCATTGTGTGTTCCGCATGGATATACAGATAATCGAATAGGCTTAGACCTAGGATACACTGTCTTCCATCTTTTCAGTAGCCGGGTCTTTCGCTTCGGCAAATCCCCGGACTGCGTACTGTTCGTATGAATCTGTAACGTAAACATTCCATAAAATACGTAAATATAGTTTATTTGTTTTCTTTTTAAGTGCTATGACAGCGAATGGAATGTATACGCCTCATTGAATAAAACTACACATTTTATTATTCTATGTCCACAATTGTATTCTCATTTTATATAGCTATTTTGTAAAAAGAACATCACATTAATCGGCATAAGTTTTTCTAAATCATCATTATATTTCATCAGAACAACAATCAATAAACGTCAACGATCGATACTAGTTAAAAGAAAAAAGCGCCTATATTCATCGCCCCGGACAATGGACAATATCATTAAGAGTTACATGTTACATTAAACAGTTCTAGGTACTAGAAACAATCACAAATGTAATGCATATGTTGAAATAGAGCATCCGAGTACTGAATTACTCATTTATTTTTTGTACCGTGACATTCAAACGGCTACAATCATATTTGTCTGGAAAGTGTATATTGAGCATACATAAGTCAAAATACGCTGTAGCGTTTGTGATCACGCACATAAATAATATAACTATATGCTCACCCTATTTCTATCTTCTCTCTCCCTTCCTCCCCCTCCCTCCATCTCTTCCCCCTCTCTCTTTCACTCTCTCTCTCTCAGTCCCTCTCTCCTCTCTCCATACCTCCTTCCCTCTCTTTCTCTCCATTCCTGTCTCCCTACCTCCCCCTAAATCTCTTCCTCTCTCTCTCTCTCTCTCTCTCTCTCTCGTCCTCGTTCTTCCTTTCTCTCTCTCTCTCGTCCTCGTTCTTCCTTTCTCTATCTCTTTCTCTCTCTATCTCGCTCTCATTCTCGCTCTCTCTCGCTCTCTCAATCTCTCTCTCTATGTATGTATATATATATATATATATATATATATATGTCTATCTAGCTCTTACTATCTGTCGCTGTGTCCCTTATCATCACTGGACACTTCTGACGACGATATATTATTTGGGTATCTTCTCGCTAGACGGGCAACTCACCAATGTCGGTGCCGCCAGTGCCACCATTGCCTCCACCAGCCCCAGCTGTGCCATCGTGATTTTGCTGCTGCTCTTCTATCACGACCAAGGTCGCCTGTTCAAAAATGATGTAATGATTTAAGGGACAGAAAGAACTATTCTAGTTTGAACACGTGGTTTGTGTATGTGTGTGTGTTTGTATGTGTATGTGTGAGTGTGTGTGTGTGTGTGTGTTTGTGTGTGTGTGTATGTGTGTGTGTGTGTGAGAGAGAGAGAGTGTGTGTGTGTGTGCGCGCGCGCACACACACACAAGAATATACTTTTTAAACGTTATTTCGTTGTCATCAAGATACAAGTGATAATGAGATTTTTGCCAACCAAACTAATCGAGGAAAGTCAGTGGATTATACATCGAGATGGGTAAATTATCAGCAAAATGTTGCTATTTGCAAATAAATAGCAACTGGTTAGTTACCTTGTTTATGTTTCTTGAGTAATGTCAGTATTTAAAAATTTTGAAAGCTTACATTAACAAATGATTATCAATGGAACACTACACAATATGAACAGTGAAACATTTATGTCTAAGATTACGTCCGGAGACCCAATCACCCGGTCGATGAAACAGTTATGTAGCAGGCACTACAGGGAGTCACCCTGCACTACATCATGTTTTGAAGCAGAGGATTGACGAACGTTTCACCAACTTGATCAAAAAATGTCTAACTTTCTCAATACAGATGGCGAAGATACTCGAGGAAGGGCCTAGCTATTTAATTTTCCTCGCCGCAAAAACGTGAACTAGTTTCTGCAAATGCATAGCACACGATGCACGTAACATAAAAATGTTTTACTCAGGTTGGTCAATTACTACACACGATTAACCGAAAGCATTTATCTCGCTAGATACACTTACCTAGCACATCGTCACTGGCGTCATCCAGCGAAAGGGGAGAAGCGTCGTTTCTCTCCTGTTAAAATAAATCAAATGCATGTTTGTTTGGAAGATCGCACACTAAGTACGCTTGCTTGTCCCTCGTGCAGCCCTTATTATTTTGTATTTCTGACCTGACTCCATTATGGGCTATCCAAAATGCATTGACATTTATTGTAGATAAGCGAGAAAATAATTGCCGCAGTGCATATAACATACAGAAATACAAAATATGTAACATATCGTTCATTGTCAGGAGGAAATATAACATGGTTAGCGTACAATACATTAGATATAAGAACATCGATATTCTCACAGATATAAATAATTGATTGGAACATATTTATAAATAATAGTAATAACAAAGTTGGACTTCCGATAAGCCAAAGGCTTCCTTGACCATGTGCGATCTAGGGTTAATTCTCCGGGTGGAATCTTGATAGATTTTTTTCAACTTACCACAGTTACAGATATTGCAGTTGATCGCGTGTGAACAATAATAAATCCTGACTATCAGTTTAAGTTCAATTGACCTGACCCGTTATTTCACGTAATATGTGTTCCAAGTTTCATTCACGTGACACCAGTTTTAGGCAGTTAAAATAAGTGGTTACCATATCTCCTTAATGTTGTGTTGCCGTTCCTACATTTTTGGACAGGGTATCCGCTCGTGAACTTCAAACCAATAGTCTCGAAGGTGAACCCGTAAGTTCGAAACGATTTGTAAAAACATGCACATGTGTACAACTAGTACGGTCTCCATTACTTTAGGATACAAACAATTAAATATAAGCATGGCAAATCTAACAGTTGTAGTGATTCATTGATTATCATTTAACTTGTGTGGTTACATTTTATTGCAATATAAATATGCCAGTGATTGACGCGTTTGTCTAGTTAATGACTCAATGTAGTAAAGGTGCCGTCTCATTCTTACAATATTTAGAAACACAAAAGACACGTACCAAAACGTATCCGTAGGAGACGGACACCATCAACACCAGACCAACGAACAACACAAGAATGTTGGCATGCATTTTGTGTTAATCTGGAAGACAACGTGTGAAGAATCGCTGTACTACTGATGAAACCATATTATCATACTACATATTTTACACACGCCAAAACACAAGATAACGTTAACTACGTTAAGACAATGTCAAACTTGTAAGTAGTCTAGTACATCAACAAACACGGGATTGACATATTCGTTGTTGGAATCATATTAGAAGAAAAACCTGGTTAACTTGATATGCAGTATGTTGTCGTTCTTTGCATGACTTTTGTGCTTTATGTAAACAGTTATTCTGCTTCGTTCATGTTGCTAACCAGCTCTTATCTTCCCTTCACCGGCATATTCAACGTGTTCAAATGTCCGAGTATGAGTGTCAGAACGCAAAGCTGATTTCGAAACTCAGTATCTTCCACCTGAGAAACCGCCTGCCAATTCCATCGAGAAAACTCACAAACGTATCACGTTATACTTCGCCAGAATCTCTCCACGGATCAACCAAAAATAATGTTGCGTGATAGAACATGACCATTTTCTACTTTTCTTGACAGGTCTCCTGGGCCAGTTGAAAGGAAAGGGAGAGGAACAGATAATGGATTGTTTGCCATCAGACAAATTATCGAGAAGAAGAGAAATTTTAAAAAGGATGTTACGTTCGGATTTGTAGATCTGAAAAAAGGCATTTAACACCGTGCAAAGAGAACTCGCATTTGCATTCATGAGATGGATGGAGGATGGAAAAGCAGAAGCCAGAATGGTGAAGGAAATGTACAAGGAGACAACAGCGGCTGTGAGAATCGAATGAGAAACATCGGAACAATTTGGAGTGGGAGTAGGACTCAGACAGGGAAGTGCCTTGAGTCCCCTGCTTTTCATGGTGATGAACCTGATCAGTGGAAAGATATCGGAGCAGGAAGAACTTAAGAAGATACTGTATGCAGACGACCTAGTGGCTGTTAACAAAGAGGAACTACAGAAAGCTTTACAAGAATGGAGTGACACCTTCAGAAAACACGGCCTCCGAATGAATCTGGAGAAGACTGAAGTAATGTGGATAGGTGAATAGGAGGTAGATCTGCAGGTAGGTATTGACGGAAAGACGATTAAACAAGTGAAAAGCTTTGTATACCTGGGCGGTACAGTGTGTGAGGATGGAGTGAGTAGTACAGAAATACAGAGGAGGGTGTAAGCAGGAGCAGCAGCATGGAACAGGGTAGAAGACATTATGTGGGGCAGAAAACTGAAGAAACAACTGAAAGTAAAAGCGTTAGAAGCCTGCGTTGTATCAGCCTGTATATATGGGTTGGGAACACTGCCACTGACAGAGAGACAAGAGGAGAAACTACAGGTGGCAGGACAACTGGGTCAGACGAATATGTAGAGTAACACGCGAGGATAGAAGGAAGAGGAAGGAATTGAGAGAGGAGATTGGCATGGAAAAACACCTAAAGAGGAAAGTTGCCGCTAACAGAATGAGATGGGCGGGACATGTACATAGAATGGGTGAAGACAGACTGGCGAAAAGAGCGTGAAAAATAGAAGTGGGTGGCAGACGAAGGAGAGGAAGGCCAAGGCTGAGATGGAACGGCAGCATAAAACGAGATCTGGGGAGGGCTGGCGTGAACAGCCATGAATGTATGGCTATTGCGGACGAGAGACAGAGGTGGAAAGAACTGACAAGAAAATTAGAAGAAGCTACCAAGTGACGTGGACCCCACCCAGCAAGGAGAAAAAGAAGAAGAAGAAGAAGAGTCTCATGGGTCACCTGGAAAGCGTACGCGGGCTCAATTTGGTCCGTTGTGACAATTATACATTTTTGCAACATTGGAATCTACACTACAATGGTCAGTACTATTATTATACCTAGCATTTGCATGCACATACAAACTACAATAACATAGTATGCAAGATTGTAGTGTGTTTTATTTGGATTGCATTAATAGCACAGTTTTTGCAACACTAAATACTACTTGATTTATAGTTATATAATTTATAATGCTGAAACTGAAGGTTACTTCCTTTATGGCAGGCATTGACGTAGTGATACATTGGTCATTTCATAATTTTGTTTCTGAAACTGAAATAAATTTAGCGTTCTGACTATTTTAATGTAGTTTATTGATGTTTGTCAGATATATGTTTAGTAACAATTGTAGCCTATCCTGTAATAGTTTTCTTCGCCCCAAAACTGTTCAACAGATACCGACAAATTAACTCTACTTATCGCAGTCCCGAACGCCATATTGAAATATACATTGTGATCAAACTGAAATCGCATTTTGCTAAGTATTTTGTTATCATGAAACTGCGGTACAAAACTCTGCATTTCTTTGTGCACTTAATTCTTTTACGTAGACAACTTGGAATGTTACTTTCAAACTCCACCGCTCGTATTAGTTGTTCACAAACGCGTTGCATAAAACAAGTCAGGTAAAACCAGTGGACCGAAACGAGGATAAAACATGCTAATGTGTGTTTTGGAAAAATGCCTCAACATACATGATTAGGTGGAGCTGGCATTTTAGAAACTCAAGTTTTCAAAACTAAAAAGTATTTTTAGTTCAGCGTCTTCGGATATATTTTTCTTTATTTGAACATACCTTGTATGTTCCTATTTTTAGTATGATGTATTTAGCTAGTGTGAAAAATTGGGCAGTCAATGCCAGCGGCAAATGTATGGAATTATTTCCCTTTGATGTTCGACGCATTTGCCTGTTTCATCAATGCATATCGCAAGTGGGATTAAGTACACATGATTAGGTGAGCTTGTAAATAATAATACCATCCCTGACGTGAGAAGGTGATACCATGTAATATAACAAACAAGATCGCTGGTATTTAATTTCGAATATTATCCGTAATCAGCAAAGGTCTAATATATCTTTATCAGACAGAAAACCTTATTGCTGCTTCACACACAACTCGTCTCGGTAAATCGATTAGCTAAGTTGCTTAATTAAGTTTAATCTAATCAGCGGCTGTATGTTAACAGAGCATAAGAAACTTAACTTTAAACCAGTTTATTCTGCTATATGTGTGTATATACATATCAAAGCTCCTAGAACTGATGAAGTTGTTGCGCTAAACGTAATAAGGAACAGTGTCATTAAATTTTTTTGTAAAGAAGCATAATAACGAAATAGATTATTTGCAACATAATCGGCTAGCTTACCTAATGCAGACACACAGTTGTTGGTGATCTTGATGTTTCAAGACCGAATTTCTCCTCGACGTAAGGAAGTGAAGTGACATGGCCATATATATACCATCTCGAGCTGACGTGGCAAACGTGATGAACGAGCTCCCTATCGCACAAACCAGCGTGTAGTCTGGGCAGCTAGATAGATAAAAAAAAGTATTTTTTCATGTAGACAAAGGTTAGTCAGTAACATGTATCCATAACTGACGTTATTTTATCACGCTATTTTAGCGGTCATCTTGATGTTTTCAATGTTTGCCAAATTCGTTATATGTTGGAAACCTTTGTGTCAAGGTTTATTGAAAGTACACCAGTATCGGTGCCATTTTAACAAAGCCTAAGTTGCAAAGCAACATTTAGTGCATTGGTCGAGATGGTAAATGTATTTGATTGTCAATGTACGTCACTGGTTTTGAAATAATACTCGTAGGAAACATAATCTTTAGTCTGTGTATTGTAACTTAAACCTGGAAACAAGTAATTTATAATATCAAAAAATGTCAAAATCGCCATTTTTAGACACATGAAATTAATGTTACGCATTAACCACGAACATAGAGTTTTATACTTTTTATCTGAGTCATTCTTGTCGTCCATCTCGTCACCTCCGTCGGTTATTAGGAAGTGTGATGTGATATATTTTTAATAACGTTCAAATCGTTTTTTTTTTCAACATTAAAGACAATGACGAGTAATTCTCTAAGAAATCCGTAAACATACCAATTAATTTTGAAATTTGTTCTTCAGTGATTATAAATAAAGATGTCCCTTCAACAAGAATTGTGTCTAAGGACGGTTCAAACAATTTAGACGGGGCTGACTGAATATATTTTAGCTGTTGGTATAATTCACCAAAAACAAAATTATAACGTGTTTTCAAAATATCGTAAGCGGTATCGTTAATTTCATAAAGATAAGTTAAAAAACGTTCGACTAGTTGGCTCGTATCCCCCTCACTAACAAAACAGCGTGGTTCCTAATATCCAGGGACATTGGACGCCACACTGACGCTGAATATTTCGTGACGAGCTAATCATTCGACCTTTGAACTATTTACCGGTAAGTTGGTAGTACCAAAATAAGATTTAAAATCCAAGCATACACACATACACACATACACACATGCACACATGCACACACGCACACACGCACACACGCACACAAGCACACACGCACACACGCACACACGCACACACGCACACATGCACACATACACACATACATACATAAATGCATACAAAACAGCAAATGTCAGCTGGCTACCACAAAAAATGTTAACTGTTTGGGCTCGCAGCTATTACCGGATATTGCGTTTTTAGGCGTCATGTACTCGACAAAAAAGCATGACTGTCATTAGTTCACACTTTCTGTGCAAACAGTTAAAAAGTAACCGGTTCATTTTGAAAAGACTGACGCAAGAGCTGCAAATTTATATTCGCGTGTGGCGCTTCAGTTTCAAAAGATTGTCGAATTCCTTCTCATATATCAACATAATACACAAGAGATGCAAATTTATATTTGGGTGTGGAGCGCAACACTTGTCTTCGTTTTTCTTCTTCGGCAAACGGTACCCATAAATCGGCACAAAAAAACTGAAAAACTCAACATGTTAGTAAAATTATCCTATTTCGTGCGTACACACAGAACACAAAAGGAAGCGTGCGGATATTCTGTTTATCTGTACTTTTTTTCCATTATTCTTAAGTTGACTATAACAGAACTGTGAAAGTCACCATCGATATGAATACAATTAGTTAATCTCCATAGTGGGTAATGGACACATTCACCGAAAAGAAATTGACAGATGATGTACCTACCTCACATTCTAAGCAATCAGATGACTTAAAGCGAAGGTGCGAACGATCAGTTTCGTTGTTGGTTTTGTAGCGAGCTTAAGTAGGCAGAGAATGGTGTCGTGAGCTTTGAAATAACACACATGAAATGAAATGTGAACACATCGGACGAAGGCGATGGTGGTGGCGATGAGGATAGTGGTGGTATTGGAAGTGGTGGGGGTAGTGTTGATGATGATGTGGTGATGTTGATCGCAAGATTTCCTAGTAAAACATTATGAATAAATCGATCATAAAACACTGCATCGTTTTGTATGTGTTTATTGTTGAACTTTGCAAAATAGCACAAATACCCTTCCTACGAACGACACTATGTATGTACAGACGCTGAAATCGGTATCGCGAAAGATTCGTTGTGACGATTGCTATGATATAAATGTCAACCGTCTTTCGTAATGTCATGGGAAATTAACTTTCGTCCGTCGAACTTCAGACATATGATAACCAAACCAGTAAATACATTCATAACACATTGAAATGTAAAGAGAATGAAATATATATATATTTCATATAATATATTACTCGACTGTGCAGCAGACGAGACGTTCTACTTAATCCGGACACCATAAATGAATGAATGAAAGTTTATTCAACAACAACAACATACTACATGCACAGTATGGTGTGTTGCTGCTGCTGCTGCTGCTTCTGCTGCTACTGCTGCTGCTGCTGTTGCTGCTGCTACTGCTGCTGCTGCTGCTGAAAGGACATAGCTGAAGTCATAGACTGATATGTTGCTATGCCCTTCTCAAACTAAAAAAAACTGATTAAATACAACAAGATTTATATATAAATCATAAAATAATATTCACAACTCATATATAAATTTGTTACCATAGTGCTTGTGTTACTATTACATGGGTTTAACTAAACATCATCTTCAATTAACAATTCACAGATATGTAGAAAGTAATGACAACTTGAGTGTTTTTATAAATCGTATTAAACTTGGAAGCTGAGTCAATTTATTCAGTGAATTGTTCCACGTTTTTATTTTTACCTTGACGGTGAGTGACAACAGTCGGATGGTGGTGTTTGTCTGTTTAACATAGAACAGTTTGCTTTGTCTAGTATCATATATGTGTATAGCTGGAGTTGGTTCAAATAATGCTTGAACACGATCATTTAAAGAATGGTTGTTTGCTTTATAAAGTATAATTATAGTCTTGTATTTAAATAAATCATGAAATTTAAGCATGTTTGAGAGAAAAAAAACCAGATGTATGATCATTATAATTAAGATTATAAATAATCCGTATAGCTTTTTTCGGTAACATAGATAGTTTTCTGAGTCTAGATTGATAAGTATTTCTACATATCTCACAGCGATATGACATATGTTGTTCAACAAGTGAATTATATAATGAATAGATTTATACAAATTTGCTATGCTTTTTGATACTTTTGATTCAACCATTTTTATGTGTTCTCGCCATGTTAAGTTTTCGTCAACGGTTACTCCAAGGAATTTTGTATACGATACCTGCTCAATGTTTGTCCCATTCAAAACTATATTCACATCTGTCCTATGTTGTTTTTTATTGTTAAACATTATACAATGTGTTTTGTTGACATTGAGTGATAATTTGTTCACTCGGAACCACAGGTCTAGTTTTTTTAGTTCGTTGTTAACAAGACTGTTTAGATCATTTGTGTTACTTGCGGAATAAAACGTGTTTGTATCATCAGCAAACAAAATAATATCAAGCATTTTGACACTTCACATATGTCATGTATGTACAGAATAAATAATAACGGGCCAAGGATTGAACCTTGCGGGACATATATACATACATGCATACGTACGTACGTACGAACGTATGTACGTGTGTACGTATTTACGTATGTACGTACGAACGTATGTCTGTGTGTGTATGTATGTATGTATGTAATTATGTATGTATGTATGAATGTATGTATGTATGTATGTATGTATGTATGTATTTATGAATGTATGTATGTATGCATGTGTGTATGTATGTGTGTATGTATGTATGTATGTATGTATGTATGTATGTATGTATGTATGTATGTATGTATGTATGTATGTATGCATGCATGTATGCATGTACGTATGTATGCACGTATGTATGTATGTGTATGTATGTGTATGTATGTGTATGTATGTGTATGTATGTGTATGTATGTGTATGTATGTGTATGTATGTGTATGTATGTGTATGTATGTGTATGTGTGTATGTGTATGTGTGTATGTGTGTATGTGTGTATGTGTGTATGTGTGTATGTGTATGTGTATGTGTATGTGTATGTGTATGTGTATGTGTGTGTGTGTGTGTGTGTGTGTGTGTGTATGTGTGTGTGTGCGTATAAATAGCACGAACACCAGTATCAGCAAACGTAATGACAATCTCTCATTCATACTGGGAAATCTCTCCAGCAAACGTATAGAAGTACATACATAAATACAGTCAAGCATACATCCATGCATAGACACACACACGCACACATGCACGCATTCATACATGCATACACATGCATACACAAACACCCATATACATACGCATGTACACACATACCCACATACACGTATACACATAGGTACATAAATACATACACACATACATACATACAGAAACTGTGAAAACATATATTTAGATTTTAAACACCAAACTACACACCCTGTAGACACAACTTTTAAACACGTGTAGTTTTTAAACGTGTTTAAGCTTTTAATTTTCAACAACGGCTGTTTAGGTTTATTGACACCTGGGTGTTGACTTTTAAACACTTTGAAGCTTGTACGTGTTTAGGTGTTTAAAAGTTGTATCTACAGAGTGTATAGCTGAATCAGGTTTTTATTTATTACGCCAGGCGTTTAAAACTGAAAATGTCTAGATGTTTAAAAAATTACCTACATGGTGCGTAATTCATGGCGTTTAGTTGAAATAGACGTGTAGCAGATTCCAAGATGCTTACATTGGAACCCCTGCAAGCACATTTCCCTAAAACTGCATGGAGAAGAACACGTGTGTTAATGTGAACATTTATTATTGTATAAGAATACAATAAATGAATAGTTTCATAAAAACAAATATTGCAATAACAAACAAACGGTGAAATAGAATACATTTAGTTTGACTTTAATCTTCAACATCATCAATATGGACATTTCGGTATCAGTCAACATGTACGATTATAAACGTAAATACGAATCGTTCAATAGCACTTTACTAAAACAGAATGCAAATTATTTCAATAGTTAACAGAAGGAACATGTATGTCCAAATTAAAATATGAAATCAATGTTTTGGAAGAATGAAGAAAACATCGGTACAGCATAGTACTGCTAGATTTGGTTGGATGGTGTAATATTGGATAATGAAGATGCACCACATATTTTTATTTTGTTGACAGTGTATAACTATGAAATGTAATGTACACGTATTTGCGAAGATCCACGTAACTTAAACAGTCAGAAGTATGTGTATGTTTTAATAAAACAAAAAAATACAAATTAAAAACGCTTATTGCAATGTGGCAGCGTAGCGTTGTCATTGTTATGTACGCCTGGTGTTGTCTAGCTGGCGCAGTGATTACACACGCATACACAAATGGAGTGACTGATATTTGAACAGAATGCACCACTGACATCAGTCGTTCGAGCAAACAGAGCAATAAGTTTCGGGACTTTGGCTCAACGAAGGGCTCATTGAGCACACACTGCTGGAGCAACGCAAGCACCCGTGAGTAGGTCTTTGTGTAGCTGATCCATGCAGTGTAGTACTCTGAAAGAAACACGTACACGGACTGCCTGAAAGACATAGATGTGCAATTGATATTGCTGTTCCATCAGCCGTGATGAACCGATCCACCATTTCGTCTCCAGTATTGCACACTGCGAGGCGGAGAGGGCCTGTTTTTTGCACGTCTGCAGGCATCGAGTTGTTTCTGTGATGGATTCTGGAAGGCAAACCATTAAGTATAAACATTTACTAAAAAGCCACAAAATAACTAGACCGGAACAGATACTACGATTATAAAACATTGTTATATTAATCCAGCTCTCAACACTATTCAGACATGTTCTGTCACATTCAGTAGTTACTTGGCAGAGAACGATTCAGTTAGACAATGAAGAAGTGCCCAGGAAGGACAGAAAGTTCCAGTTAGACAATGAAGATGTGCCCAGGAAGGACAGAACGTTCCAGTTAAACAATGAAGAAGTGCCCAGGAAGGACAGAAAGTTCCAGTTAGACAATGAAGAAGTGCCCAGGAAGGACAGAAAGTTCCAGTTAGACAATGAAGAAGTGCCCAGGAAGGACAGAAAGTTCCAGTTAGACAATGAAGAAGTGCGCAGGAAGGACATAAAGTTCCATCGAGTAGATTGATCATGTTGTTTCTTCTTTATACCCACAGGTTCGTCTTTCTATCCACACTATTCACCAAGCCAGCATCATTCAACTGAAGATGAAGAAGTGCACGCATGTATTAATATCATACGACATATATGACGCAGTAATGATACTTGTCAGAATGGATTGGTTGTTTTGGGGGGCTGAGTTATTAATAATAAGGAATTGCGTTGCGACTCACTTATTTGTGTATCACGATCATCATGGTCTTTCTTCCTTTGTCGCATTTAAATCCTGTCTGTGCTTCCAGCTGCTGGAATGCCATGATGTCTCCAAGCACACACTATAATCACACATTAGTTCAATTAATATAAATAGATGTCTGTATGGACGTTTCTGCAATATACCATGTTTATCTGTATTCTCTTTTTGCATCACAACGTTGTACAAACATCTCACCGATTCTCATATGTATACCTGTTACAGCCCGTAAATACAAGTGTGGTACCCGGAACAAAAACAGAACCAACGCTTCTATTCTTCCACAATCAAACACCAAATAAAAATGTAATTATTACAGTATAAATACCCACAGGTTCGTCTTTCTATCCACACTATTCATCATTCAACTGAAGATGAAGAAGTGCACGCATGTATTAATATCATACGACATATATGACGCAGTAATGATACTTGTCAGAATGGATTGGTTGTTTTGGGGGGCTGAGTTATTAATAATAAGGAATTGCGTTGCGACTCACTTATTTGTGTATCACGATCATCATGGTCTTTCTTCCTTTGTCGCATTTAAATCCTGTCTGTGCTTCCAGCTGCTGGAATGCCATGATGTCTCCAAGCACACACTATAATCACACATTAGTTCAATTAATATAAATAGATGTCTGTATGGACGTTTCTGCAATATACCATGTTTATCTGTATTCTCTTTTTGCATCACAACGTTGTACAAACATCTCACCGATTCTCATATGTATACCTGTTACAGCCCGTAAATACAAGTGTGGTACCCGGAACAAAAACAGAACCAACGCTTCTATTCTACAATCAAACACCAAATAAAAATGTAATTATTACATATAAAACCTGCTATCCATAATATGTTAACTAGGAATGTGGTATACAAAATAAATGACGTTTGCATGAAAATACAGGACAAGAACATGAATAATAATCAATAGTTGGTACAATAATGGAAATTGATAGTCCCTTGAAATGAACATGGCTACATCATTACTTTCATAAAGGGTATCCATAAAGACTTTTGTTTCTTTTTGTGTGATCTCTGATATGGCTATGTCCATCAGTTGATCGATACATAGCTTTGGCGTGTGCAGCATCCCCTTTTATGACTTTCATTTCGGCACAGATCTACAATAAATGGCAAATCATAAGTTGTTGTATACAATGAGCAATCCACCAGTATAACAATTGTTTTAAATTGGTTAAGACGTTTGTTATAAGTCACTGTTATAACAGACTATTTTATTTTTCAACACCTCCAAGATTCCGGTATAAGGTGTCCGAGGATTAATGCCCAATAGAGGTGTAATTATTAATATTGTTAATCGTAGTCTGTCTCTTGTACGCATATACGCACCAACACAAGCACGCACGCACACACATACTGGACTGAAATTATGCTGTATAAATGTCTAAGGTCACACATATAATCAACACAGAAGAAAGGGGTAAAAATTACACACACGTTTTATTCAGATATCTACATACTGGCGTTTTATTCGGATATCTTAAAATCGACTTACGAAGATTTGTTCTTGGAATACTGGAAACATATCCAGTACAGTCTTCACGCTTTCATCCCCCTTCATGGCTTCTATGGCCTGCTGACGGTTGACATAGGTTTCTTTCATATGCAAGAATATTTCTGTTAGCAGCTGTTTATTTTCGGCAGTTCATGCCGTGTGTTTCCGATATTTCTTTAGCAGCTCCTTCGTTTTCCCCATGTGTACATCGTATTCCAACGATTGAAGGGGTTGCCTGTCAGCTCCAAGGGGCGACTTTGCCTCGAATTGAAGATATGTAACTTTTTCAGACGAACACTTTGTTTCGTTGCTGATGCCAGGCATCGACTTCCTCTTTATAGCCCAACGCATGTGTCGAATACGTGAAGACAGATCAGATGTTAGTGTGGACTTTAACATATAAAGCTCTGTATATAAGGGATGTTCTGAACATTACGTCGATGTACAACACTGCACGAGATTAATTTCATGAAGGAAGGCAACATATAAATCGGCACGATCGGTGGTAAGGCACTCAGAATATACTATGCGGGCATATTTTGTTTTATTATACAAACACACACACACACGCACACACACACACAAACACACACACACACACACACACACACACACACACACACACACATTGCAAACAATCACTAATCTATATTATACCAATAGAATAACGGCTTCCTAGAAAACGAAACATGCTTGTATGATGTATGTTCTATGACTATATATGCATATGCATGGATGATATATGCTGTATGTATGACGTATGTTGCTTATCCAATCTGTGTTCCCGTGTCTCTGAAGATCTGAGTAGGTCAGCACCATCTTACTCCCAATGAGGGTGTAGCCTGCTTGATTTGTTTTCCCGATCTCAGGGTCTATGTTGATGTAGTACTGGGCAGTCTCCCTGATCCTCTGGTGACAGACATCTGCAGACCTACTCTCAACCAAGCACTGGTGTACCCTGCCACGGAATGTTGGTATTGCAGTGTCTTTGTTGAGGGATTATATGTTGGGGCTGAAAGGTTGCACCAGCGATTCGGATGAGTTAGTGGGGTTCATTTCTTCCCTATTCCAGGAGGCAAGGGTCACGGCATCTACAGCCGTTGAAGTGCCATGAACTGGATTACCGATGTCGGGCAATGATGTCAGTGCACCACCAGCAACTGCAAACAAAAAGCAGGCAGAGTCATTCAAACACAACATGTGCTTTCTTTGTTTATGAACACAATATATAGATATGATGTAAATGTAAACAAAATTAAGGATTATTGCAAAACAAATAAGAACAGGACTTACCCTTCGACTTAAGCTTTGCTAAATAATTAGCAAAGACAGTCTTCTTCCTGTTAAACAAATCTTCAACAGCACTTCCGTCTTCCGATGTTATCAGTCGAGTCGGCAGCGATAAGCTGACGTTTCGGCGTCGCGGGTGGCGAAAAATCTTCAACAGCTCCCCCATCAAAACAATATTCAATATTGGTAATGAATGTAGATAGTATTCGAATATCCCCGGGGTGTGTGTATTAATGCATTAATCCAGTTAAGTGTTTCTCAAAAGGTGTTCCCCGGCACGCAGATATGACATAACAAAATTCCTAGTGCGCCGCGTAAGCAAAAAACAATATAACCTATATAGCAATAAATTATCAAACAACGTGATAGTTCCGAAAAAGACCCCATTCAGCTTGACATTTTCGTCGACAGGATCACCAGTTCGTTCAGTCGGTTGCTGCAGTAGCCTCACATCACTAAGCGAGAAGTCACATTTATACAGAATGAATATACAATTCCAAATGTTTTATTCAAACAAACAAACAGTATAGTCTGCAATCGCCTCAATATGATTTTGTTGTGACACATATAGGTATGTATGTAATGTGGTTTGAAAGGAATACACAAGAAGTTTAAAAAAACTTGTAGTTAATGTATCCCCTAAATATATAGTTTTATTAATCACATTACATAAATTATCACATAATGTGTGTATATAGCACACATTCCAAATGCCTACACATATAAAGAAAAACATAACAAATCAATAAATAAAATAAAACAATAATACCGTAGTTCACATAATTATATTAATAATTTTATGATTAGTGCAAAATAAATAAATAGAATTCTGATATATGTAAGAACCAGTGCAATAATAAATACAATTATATATATATTCATACAGACAGTATAACAAGAAGTAAAGCTTGTAGGCAGAAACTAAAATTCTTCCAGCTTAGCCACCAGGAAATATCAAATGGGAGTCTCCCGACCTTATCTATTACTTGCGTAATTCGTTGTATATGTATCGTATTTATAGGTCAAATGAATTGATTCCGAGTTCTGAGTTCTAAGGGTGTTTGCCAAATGTGAAAATCATATTGTCAATGACTAAACCAAGCAGTTTCATTGATCGTGAAATCAAACAGCCAGACGGACCAACTGACATACGTTTCGTTGGAAGTTGTGAACGTCGCTCTAAAACCTTGCATTTTCTGCATATTTGTCATAAATACGGCTGTTTCGCGCTGACGCCGCCTCGCACTTGTGCTACTGATCGTTCCGCGCCACTGGTTCACGCCTTCTCCACCAAAGCAAACTCTGTAAAGGAGTACAAATCACCTCTTTTTAAAAATACGTATGAACAACTGTGTTGACGACGTTTTGTTGCCGTCTGGCAATTACTCGACCGGTCGGTCCGCTCCGCTGTTTCACACCTAATATAATATCAAAGCAAACACCAACGGATTACAAAAAACTCACATTTAAATAGACTGTAGTCAAATGAATCACTGTGTTTACAAAATTCCTTTGGCAACCCTGAGCAGAGCTACGTGTCAATGATGTCTATGTTCATGTTCCAGAGAGCATCAGCGTTCGAATCCACTTCCTGCCGTTTCGAAATGTTGGCAATGTCGATATACTCAGTGTATCTGTGTATTTCGAAAGTTGGTCGCCCTGGTTTATAAAAAAGAAGTAAAATATCCCACACTTAAAAACCGGTAACCCTTTGTCGTGGACTCACAGAGCCGATTCGCTCAATCTACGATGACTCGTAGGTGCTCTGCGTTAACTTCATTAGCTGCAGCTAAACCATTTGCTCTAATAATAGAGTAGTCGCCACCAGCGCCTTGTCACGTTGTTTATATTAGTTTTATTATTATTATTGTTATTATTGTTATTATTATCATTGTTATTAGGGTAAATGTAACGATATTAAACCCCCTAACTTCCGAGCCCTCTTTCCCCATTCGTGTACGTGATACCGAGGACTATTAAAGGTCAGACCACGAATTACTACAAGCTCTCAGGGCAATCAGGAAATAGAGTCAATGTGTTTGTTATTTTCAAAAAAATGCAAAAACAGTGTTTTTCTTAATAGGTCCAGTTGAGTAATATGTGATATGTAGGTGCCTATGGTTCATTATATGTCATCAGTCAATTATTGATGCTTTGAAAGAAACCCAGGTTCAATACACACTTCATACTTATAAAAGAGGTAGAGGCTTAATGCATACATCACGAAAACTACGGCGTTCCAGCGAGCCTAAAAATGACATGTGACGACCAAACGCCAAATAGATTCGACATAATTTAATTTCGAACCGAGAACAAACAATAATATGTTGTCACGAACAGACGAATGGCCAATAGAGTGTCTAATAATGGCAAAAAGATACTAGTCAGTAATTGATGGTCCCTGATCAACAAATTACCAACGCAATATTTCACCGACACATGTCACATCGATAGTTATGGGACAGGCCTCCAGCACAACTCGGGTGTATGCATGTTCCACAATGTATACATTTCACCATGGTTTCGTTTCGGCCTTCATCAATTAGTACACAGCATCAACATTAGTTGTTACTTTAGTTGTTTTTTGTTTTTGTTTTGGGTGGCAAAAAAAAGCTGCCGTTTTTTGTCTTTTTCCTATCTTAACTTGATCTGTTGTTTTTTGTTTCTCTTGCCAATTATTTGGCTAGGCCTACTTTTGTGCGTTTTGATTTGTTGTCATTACAGTTTTTTTTATATGGACTGGAGGTTATGATTTCCGACTTGGTGGTCTTCTCTTGGCCCTATAGAAATCGCTGGTTTTGGGACGGGAGACAGTGTTGCAGGAGTGATAACCTTTCTACCCATGTGTGGTTGATCAGTCAGCTGAGGCAGTTGTGCTAGGGATTAATGCTTCAATAATAATGACCAGCATTGTCACTCAAATTTAGGTATTTGATCGTAATTCCCAAATTCGTGTATACTCTCTCGTGCTGTCGCAACGATCTCTATCTCCCCAACCATCTCTGGGATTCGCCATCAATGCGATTATGTCCTCGATAGACGCGTAACACAGTCTCTTAGGTAGATCTGCGTTCACATTCCTCTCGTCTACGTTTTCATAAATACCAAAGTTGTCTAGCATACATGGAATTATGTTGGATCGTAGCGCGTCAGCGGAAGCCATTGATCGTATTCTCATCCGCAGGTCCTTTAAATTGCCATCGTTGTCTCTTTCTGCATGTTGTATATCGAGATCTTGACGAATAGCATATGTGTGTTACTAACTCAGGATAGTGTTACCTGACATCTACTTTACCTCCTTTCCCTGTACTATCACCATTGTAGACAACATTTTGTGACAGCATGCCATTAGCACCAAACTGCTTATAACAAAGCCACACTTGGTGTTTCTTACTGACGATTTTCAGGAAGTGTCTGTAGGATTTGAATTTTTGTTGAAGAAGGCATGCCTTGCTTCAAACATGAGGCACCAATGGTGTCTGCCAGGCCAAAATAGTCTCATTTGGTCGGGCATGTAGAGCAGATAATGCATTTTAGGAGTGATACTTGCCCTGGGATATTCCCTTTTAAACACCGTGTATTGTGTGTATATGGCTTGCTCCAACAGTCCCAATATATCTACATCCGTACAGTAACTGACAATCATGTGGGTTATTGGAAAATACGCACTACATTTTGCTACTTCTGATTATTTTGAGGTAGTTCTTCAGCGAGAATGAAGGGTAGCACACTAACCGAAGTAAACATTGCTGCTGACGTTTCTTTCAACTTATTCAGGCCTCGACATTAACACCAACACCTTTTATGATGCTGTCGAGCTAGTTCGGGCCACCAGTTTTCATATTTTACTGGCCCGCCGTGCCACTGGTTTCACCACAATCGGGTTTCCGGTAACCCGACACAACCTACAAAAATAAGACAACCCTAAAGCCTAATCTTTTTATTTGTTATTTAAATCATGTTTGTTTTGTTACATTTTTATAACTAATATTAAATACCGGCAAACTCAGTCATGCGTATACGATGACGTGTATGCATTGCTAAACTCATTTGCTTTTGATGTGCTGAGGACAGCCAGTTAAAGTATGAAGCCGCAACATGAAAATAGGTCGGTGACGTCTGAGATTTTGGATTAATAGCAGACTACATAGTGATACCACGATTAGAAGTCTTCATTTAACTTTGCGTTATGACTTCGTATAGTCGCTCGCTATATTAATCTCGTAAACGATGTGCACAAATAATAAAAAAATTCAGAAAAGTCAGCATGACGTCGCTCCAAGCGAACATTAGACTTCGTGGACTTCTTCAATGAAGCGACCGACACGCACGGTATCAACTTTGGGCGGGCCAGCAACTTTTTCAAAAACTACTGACGCCCTGGGCCAGTGGATGCAAAACCTTAATGTCAAGGTATGTTACTGTCAACAAGATAATTTTTAGAATCATTTCTGGCATTGATTTTTCTTGGTAAGTGTTGGGAAATCTGCGCAGTGATGCATTTAGCCAATCCAAAGTGAAGTATTTCTCTGCTACGACATGCATAGCAGCATTCAAAAGAGTTGCATTGTGGAAGTCGGGTATTCCAGCCAGGCAACTTTCTCTGTTTATTTTCACATTTCACTCCAATATGCTATAGCTGCTTTTATTACGGTGTCCAGACTTATGCACCATTGTTTGTGCTCGTTTTCGTCTCTCAGCCGAAAGTCAGTCTGCTTAAATGTCACCTTCATGTCTTCTCTGGTAGCATCACATGTTTTGCTACCTTTATATGCAAACGAATCACCTTCCTTAAATCCACCTAACCATTTAATTGCTGGTGTGTGTCCAGTTACAGCAACAAAAGCTCTTTCGATGTTTTGTCTGATATAAAAAATGTCCATATCTATGCCTCCTTGACTCAGTTTAGTGACTGTTTCAATAAAGTCAGCCAGAAATGTATCTGGGTAAAACATTTCATATCTAAATCTTTTGCCATTCCAAGTTGGTAAATACTACTCAATTTTGACCTAAACCTAGGAAGAATATCACCCAGTATGAAGTAAAACATGTCACTTTATGTTTTTAACATGGGGATAAATGGGATTCACTAGTTCAATTTCATCTGTATAAAAAAATGATTTGAAGAGCTTAATTATTCCTCTGAAACAGGGAGTGTTTCTGCATGTATAGATCATCACATATATCAAACATAACATATCCAGGAGGGTTGTGGGCATGCTGCCATATCTCGGGCATTTCAAGTAGACTTTGAAGGCTTCTTTGGAAAAGAATGCCATAGTCATAACGTATAATTTGTTTCACAACTGATTTGGTCTTTATAGTCCTTTCCCCCAAATATACCTCTTCTGGATTGACGTATGTAATGGGAAGCATTTGTATAAAACGTCTCTCTTAGATAGTGCGACCGCAAACCTTGAAATGGGATAATCTCTACGGTAGGAAAGTTTAAGCTTTGTCCTGGATTTTGAAGTATACAATCTCTCCTGTATGCGTGTTTGTACTCTGTCACCAAATCTTTTGACGTGTTTAATACTTCACTGATTGCCCTTATGGATAAACCATGTTGTGCGTTCAGTGATAACACATAACTGACAGCTACATATTCATGTGAGTTCATGGGAGAATTGTCACTGTACTGTACATTTCGATTACCTTTCACCGAAAATATATTCATTTCGTCTTCATTCTCTGAATGATTGTCAGCTGGGATGTCTGAATGTTTTCGTGATACTTGAAGGCTAAAGGCATTCCAACGTTTTGTGGAATATTTACAATGCCAAACTGAATACGAAACCAAAATGTTTGGGTCACGTTTGTGATTGCTACTAATTTTTTTAAAATAAATATGTGTATGAAAATAACACATTGGGCAATAATGAACACTGTCCATGATGTATGTAGACTGGTTTTTAATCTGTCACAATCGGTGATTCATTAGTCATACGAATTAATACGACATGCATATACACTGCTAAAGAGGTGGGCGCTGAAACGAGTTACAAGGGCCAATACAAAGGCCTTTTTATTTTGTGAAAGATATATGTTGTGTTTTAATACTTTGCATTTTGTAATATATTTAAAATCCAGTATTGGTGGAAACAACACTGTTAACACCACCCCTTACCCTGATCTGTCCGTTAGTCAAGCCGCCCTAACGCTCTGCCTCGGCCCTGTGGCTGTCGATCCATTAATCATACCAATTGTGTTGTCATCGTTAATCCTTCCTTATTCCTGTATCAATATGTCATTCACTGGCATAGCGATGCAACTGGTATCACCAGTTTTAAGCACATTATTTAGCTACACAAATTGTACCCACCAAACTGCTGGATTCTAGTTAAGTTTCCTGACCAACGATGTCCGCAGAAGATGACAAGTTTGCGCCAAAGACCCACGTGAGAATAAAAACGTTTCTCAGTATTGTGCTTCTAATGGTGACAGTTTGGTCAAATACACCATTTCAGCGGGACATATTCAAGACGAAGCCTTAATAACAAAAACAACCCTATATGTTCTGACAAAAAATGCTAATTTGAATGATAATCATGTTGGATTGCGAAGGTCGTGTGGATATAAATGCTGATCAATATTACGATAAACTTATAAACGCCTGTAATTCAATACGTTTAGTTTACCCGAAATTCAACACCACTGTCAATAACTATACACCTAGTTGTTTAAATATACATGACGGGCGTTTGCAACTCAACGTCATCAACACCGTTTTATAGTGTTCTTACATACATACATACATACATACATACATACATACATACATACATACATACATGCATACATACATACATACATACATACATACATACATGCATGCATGCATGCATACATACAGACATACATACATGAATACATACATACATACATGCATACATACATACATACATACATACATACATACATACATACATACATACATACATACATACAAAACAGCAAATGTCAGGTGGTTACCACAAAAAGTGTTAAGTGTTTGGGTTCGCAGCTATTACCGGATATTGCGTTTTTAGGCGTCATGTGCTCGACAAAAAAGCATGACTGTCATAAGTTCACACATTCTGTGCAAACTTTTAAAAATAACCGGTTCATTTTGAAAAGACTGACGCAAGAGCTGCAAATTTATATTCGCGTGTGGAGCGCAACACTTGCCGTCGCCGAAAACAAAAAGGGGACACATGTATCAAGGTGTGCCGTCCGACGAGCATTGACACTTGTGTCGAGTCGACTTAGCGAACATTCCAGAAACGCAGCTAACAGTATGGACATTATTGAACTGAGAGGGTAGACCACAGAGACTATGTATAACAATGTCAATGTTTGTTTTGTGGTAGTTATTGTTTTCATATGCGATCGGAGATTCTCATGAAAACGACATATCATGGTACTGTCGCAATGTTATTCTTAAAGTGCGTTGTGAATTTTTCTTTTTTTATTCTTTTTATCTAATGTTTTTAATTTTACAATTACAGTTTATTTTTGTGGAAAATAATGTTCTCGCTGTGTCTTGTTGGACATATGTAAATGATCTTTTTATACACTTTTGACAAAAATCCAATCTGATATCCTTCTTTTCTACATGATGTTATATCACTTACCTACCTCCCTGGATCATCCATAGTCGTCATGATCCAAAGTGTAATTAAACTAGTAATTATGTTTCCTTGGTTTTGGTTTTATTACATTTACTTGGTCAACAAAGTTTAATGTTTATGTCATTTCACTCAACTATTTACATAGTATATAATGTATGTCGGCTTAATTAAGTCAATGTAACGAAATTTATCGTCCATATTATGCAAACCTCTCAATCAAATGGCTTTTGATGAATTATTCCTATCATATTTAGGAGGTATTCTTAACAGTAGTTTAAGTCACGTATTAGATGTAAATGATACTGAAATCAAGTAATTACAAATTATACGTCGCTCGTCTTATTATGATTTTGATATGTTTAGTGATTTCGCTAAGAAAAACACAGATCGTTTTAGTTTTCTAAGCACAAAACATACAATCCGTAAATTCAACATTTAATGAACTAGAAAAATTTGTAAAATAATTAAATTATGTACATTTTAAATTCAGTGTAATATGTTTACAAGAGTCATGGAGAGCGGAAGGCGATGATTTCTCTCAATTTGTGCTACATGGTTATAACACTATAACCCAGGGTAAAAGTTTCAGCAATAAAGGAGGTTTAGTAATATATATTGATAATAAATATAAAGCAGAAATAATTATGAACCTTAATACATGTAAACATTGGGAAGGCTTGATAATTAAAGTAAATGGTGGCAACTTGTCAAAAACATTAACCATTGGGAACATATTAGACCACCAAGAACACATAATGAAGAGATAAATGCCTTTATAAATTGTCATCAGTTGTAGCATCATTGGTAAAATATAATCATGACCTAACTATGGCAGGAGACTTTAATATTAATTTTCTCACAAACTTTTTTGATACCTTAACTTCACACAGCCTTTACCCCCAAATAACTCTCCCCACCATATTTACAAGATCAAACGGAACTTTTTCTGAAAACTTGGTAAAGCTGTTTTAGAAAGTACGGCAGAGATATTAAAGATTTTCTGATCATCAGCCATACTTCATAATTTTAGATATTACCCAAAAGAGAGAACCTCCTCCCAAATATGTAATATTTTAAGCAAACAGGCAATGCAAACTTAAATTGGAAAAAAAAAAATTACATTAAGTATATGCACATATTTGAATATATCAGCCGATGTGTAAGATATAAAGGACAACATATATTTAAAAATATATATATTTTAATAATTGATTATAACTACCGTGGCTTCCATGATAGCGACATAATGTCTTAGTGGATGCCACTGACCTCCTTGTGTGTTTTAAAACGAATGGTATATTTTTCTGCTTTAATCATTTATTATTTCTGCCTTTAAAATATGGTGTATAATATATATGCATATTTTATTTTATTCGTGGTAATGCATATACCTGACATGTTTTTTGTGTTATTATTGTGTTACATTTGTTGGGGTCAAAAGTAACTTCTTATTCTTGTTCTTGTCTTCCTTTTTTTTCTTCGGCAAACGGTACCCATAAATCGGCCAAAACTCAACATGTTATAAAAATTAATTCTCCAATTTCATGCATACGTACAGAACACCAAAGGAAGCGTGCGGAGATTCTGTTTATCTATATTTTTCTTTTTTCCAGTATTCTTAAGTCGACTATAACAGAACTGTGAATGTCACAATCAATTGCTATGATACAAATGTCAACCGTCTTTCGCATCGTTAACTCATAATATTATTGTTTATTGTATTTACATTATGGTTTAGTTAATGACAAGGATTGTGGATGACAGCGGAGGGACGTCAGCAGACCTTATGAAGTGAAACAATAGATAGATCGTAGAAATTGGTGGTGCAGAAAAGTTGATAAACAAGTGGAATTACAGATTGATAAGTATTATTCTTGCCTTAATATCATTCATAAAGTTGCAATAAACATATATTGATTAGCAGTTGTGCTTAAAATTAGTTAGTTAAAGTATTTAGAACACCTTAGTATAGTGAGTGATAATAGGGTAACTCACTTAGGCTTAGCCTTCGATAAGTTGTAAACAAGATTTAACATACCTGATTATGTGGTAGAATATATAGGAGATAAAATAACAACCATCAAACTACTTACATAAGATAATATGTGTGTAAGTCAGTACTTGCTAGATATTTTGATTAGGTAGCATTGTTGTTAAAATTAAACAAGGGCGATAGTCGGGCGGCGTAACCTAAATAAATAAAGCAGCCTAATGTAACGTAATTGATTGTATTTAAATTAGGTCACTACCGGTAATGTTAGCGTTCGTGTCAGGATAAATAGTCGGCTGTGTAATTGAAATTTGTAACCTAAAGTGTGCTGTAGTACACAGGAAACAGTCTTTATAAAGACTAAGTTAAGTTATGAAATAAATTCTGATCGGGATATGGCACCTTGCAAGCGGCAAGTCAAGGCAAAGCGACACTTGGTGTGCGATCACTGCCACAGCTGGGTAGATTTTGCATTGTCCGGCTGTGGGAAGTCATGGGCAGAAACCATGGAGGAAGGATTCACCTTTCAGTGCATTGGGTGTTGGAAGGTGGAGTGTCTGCAGAAGGAGTTAGTTAGGTTGACAGATATTGTGAAGGGAATGGAGATGGGAATTAGCAAGGAGGCAGGTCGAATGGAGAGAGACGAAAGGGAGAGAGGTGAGAATACTGCAAGACTGAAGGAGAATAGCAGTGGCAAGAAAACTGAGGAAAGGAGATTGAGAGGAGGGAAGGTGATTGGAGGGGAAGAAATTGGAAAATCGACAACAGAAAACGTGACAAGCGTGTAGGTGACAGAGAAGAAAGTGACCGTAGAGAAGGAGGGAGGGAAGATGGGACGGGAGAGGAGAGAGGAAAAGGAGATGGGACGAAAGAAGAAGGGACGAAAGGAAGTGAGAGCAAATGTGATAGAAGAGAAGTCGATAAAAGGGACGCTGACAGGAGGAAAGGTGACAAGAGAAAAAGCGACAGGAAAGAATGGATCGGAAGAGAATGTGACAGGAGAGAAGACGACAGGGGGGAAAGACAACAACCAGACAGATGCAAACCGAAGAAGGAGCTATTCTAAGGCAGTGATTGAGGGGGCAATGAGGAAAGAGAGGGTGTTTATGGGCGACTCCATTATGAGAAAGACGGACAAGACACTGAGCGAGGGGAAGGACGTCGTTGTTTGTTTACCGGGGGCTAGGATTGAACATGTAACTGACAGGGTAGAGAAAGTATTGGGACATGGCAAGGGGGGTCTGGTACATGTAGGAACAAATAATGCAGACACGGAGGGGACAACAGCGATAGTACAGAAGTATAGACAGTTAGTGAGGAAGCTAAAGAAGACGAGAGTTGAACAGGTTATTCTGTCAGGAATTTTGCCAGTAATGGGAGGAAGGGGGGCAATGTATAAAAACTGCAAGAGGATGGCGATCAACGCACTAGTTGAGCAGATGTGTGAAGAAGAGGGGGTGGGATTCATAGATTTATGGGGATACTTTGTTGGGAGGGAAGATATGTACATGAGAGATGGCCTCCACCTTAGTGGAAAGGGGGCAGCAGTTTTCTCAGAGAACCTGCTGCGATCTGTTGACAGTGGGACAGGTTGCATCTATTTAAACTAGATTCGCAGGGGGGACTCACAAAAAAGCCTGAAAATGGAGGCATAGAAAAAGACAGCACAAATGAATCAGCAAATAACAGTCTTGAAAACTCTTCTGAAGCTGGATATAAATGTGTTTGTTTAAATGCAAGGAGTATAGTAAACAAAAGAAATGAACTAAACATTATGGTAGAAGATACTGACCCTCATATAATAGGTATAACCGAATCCTGGACCACCACCGATATATCAGATGCTGAATTGGGACTGACAGGATATGTAATGTTTAGAAAAGATAGAATAGGAAGAAAGGGAGGTGGAGTTATTTTATATATTAAAGAATCTATTCAGGCTTATGA
Source organism: Paraescarpia echinospica (assembly GCA_020002185.1). Taxonomy (NCBI): domain Eukaryota; kingdom Metazoa; phylum Annelida; class Polychaeta; order Sabellida; family Siboglinidae; genus Paraescarpia; species Paraescarpia echinospica. The sequence goes on along the minus strand of CM034537.1, from coordinate 15,835,849 downwards.
AATAAAATTAGAAAGAGAAGCAGATTGCGAAGAAGCTGTTTGGTGTAACATAGTTACAGGAAGATCAACGTTAACAGTTGGGTTAGTTTATCGAAGTCCAAACATAAGCATACAAGAGAATGAAAAAATACAAAACGCTATAAGGGAAGTAAGCAAACGGGACTGTATTATTATGGGGGATTTTAACCACGGGCATATACAATGGAGATCTCTACAGAATATGGGAGTGAGAACCACAAGTTTTTAGTTTTAGTTCAAGATACATTCCTTTCTCAACATGTGCTAGAACCAACCAGGGGTGAGAATGTATTAGACATAGTTTTGTCCTCATAGAATGAATTAGTTGACAATGTCAAGATATGTGAGCCACTGGGGAGTAGCGATCACAACCAGATACACTTTACCATCAAAGTAAAATCAGAAAGGAATAGTAAAAAGCAGTATAGGAGAAATTTCCACAAAGGAAGGTATAAGGACATGAGGAAATATTTAGCAAAGATAGACTGGAATAACACACTGAAAAATAAGACGGCAACAGAATGCTGGAATATACTAAAGAGTGAAATTAAGTGCATAGTCGATAAATTTGTACCCTTCAAAAAACAAGGAAAACGGTCCAAAAAGAAACACTTATCGAAAGAAAGAAATTCAAAGAGAAGCTATGAACAACAATTAGCCAGTAATATCAAACATGACAGCAAGAGTTTGTATGCGTATGTTCGAAGCAAACAGAAAGTTCAAGATAAGGTCGGTCCTCAAGAAGATAGTGCTGGAAATATAATATCAGAGGGATTCTTAATGGCAGAAAATCTGAATGAGTACTTTAGTTCAGTGTTTACCATGGAAGATATCAGTTCACTGCCAGTACCAGAGGCTAAGTTCAAGGGTGCAGATTCAGACTATTTAGGACAATTAATTGTAACCCCGGAAATGGTAGCTAAGAAAATAAGGGCTGTGAAGGATAACAAATCACCTGGAGCGGGTGGTATTCCACCCAAACTACTATTGGAAATTGTAGAACAAATTAGCATACCGCTTGCAACAGTTTTCAACTTGTCATTAGAAGAGGGAGTGGTTCCTTTAGAATGGAAAGAAGCAAACATTATACCGTTATTCAAAAAAGGTTCGAGAAACAAGTCAGAGAACTATAGACCAGTGAGTTTAACATCAGTGATTTGCATATTATTTGAAAGACTAATTAAAGATCACATGGTGGATTTTCTTGTTAAACAAAACTTGATAAACCTATCTCAACATGGTTTTTTTAACGCGAGGTCATGCTTAACAAATATGTTATTTTTTTTGGAAGACATCACTAAGTGGGTAGATGAGGGATCACCAGTAGATATCGTCTACTTAGATTTTCAAAAAGCTTTCGACAAATTACCACATCAAAGATTACTGCTTAAACTAAAGGCCCATGTCATATGAAATGGTATAATAAACTGGACAGAACAATGGCTGATTGACAGAAGACAACGTGTAGTAGTTGATGGGGTGGCTTCAAACTGGAAATCGGTATTGAGTGGGGTACCACAGGGATCAGTATTAGGACCTATATTATTCTTAATATATATCAACGATTTGGATGATGAAATAACAAGCAAGGTGTTGAAATTTGCGGGTCATACAAAAGTGTTTAGAAGGATTAAAAGTGATGGAGATAGACAGCATTTACAAGATGATCTTGACAGGTTGATCAAATGGTCTGAAAAGTAGCAAATGCTGTTCAATTTTGGGAAATGTAAATGCCTCCACACAGGACATGGGAACGAAGAAGTAGAATATACAATGGGAGGTAATGTACTAAGTACTACTGAAAAAGAAAAAGACTTAGGGTTAACCTTTAGTGCTGATATGAAGGTTTCAGAGCAGTGCGGAATTGCAGCTTCAAAGGAAAATCAAATCCTTGGATTAATTAGGCGAAACATAACGTATAAGGAAAAAGAGCTAATAATACCACTGTACAAAACAATAGTTAGGCCTCATTTAGAATATTGTATTCAAGCGTGAAGGCCGTATCGCATGAAGGACATATATATGCTAGAAAGAGTGCAGAGGAGAGCAACTAAAATGATACAAAAACTGAGGGATCTTAATTATGAAATACGCCTAAACAAATGCGGTTTAACAACACTAGAGACCAGGAGATTGAGAGGAGATCAGATAGAAGTATTTAAAATATTGAAGGGTTATGAAAATATTGATAGAAATATTTTTTTCTCAGTTAAGAAAGATAGAAGGACTAGAGGACATGAACTTACATTAGCAAAGGAGCAGTGTAGATTAGATATAAGAAAGTTCTCATTCTCACAAAGGACTGTAAATGAATGGAACAGATTATCTGCTGATTGTGTGGGTGCTAGTAGCGTGAATACGTTTAAAAATAAAATCGACACATACCTCAGACGGGCTAGATACACATAGATAAAAGGGTCGGACTCTCGATAAGCCAAAGGGTTTCCTTGTCCACCTGCCACCTAGAGTTAATTCTCTGGGTGGCAATCTTGTTAAATCTTGTTAAACGTACAGCATCAGGAATCAAAAGAGACATCTTAAGCGACCAAACAACAAGCCGCCAGACTCGCCTGCGCAGCAGACGAGATGTTCTACTTAATCCGGACACCTCCACCTGTGTCATCCTCCGTGCCACGAACTACGTCAGTGGCAGTATAAATTATCTTGATGCGTTTGAGATTTTTAGATTGAGTTGTGTTGGAATTATTCAATACATATCGACGTAGGTTGGGCGTCAGTGAATAACACTCTCATGAAGTGTTCTTTGTATTCGTGCTGCGTCAAGGAAAGTCGCGACATCCCATTATATCAGTGTGAAAAAAATGCGAACTTATGTCCCTTTTGTTAGTACCAAAACATTAAAAATTTTAGATTTGGGAGGGGGGTGGATTTTATTATCGTGATGTAGAGTGTGTAACTATAGTGCATATCTACAAACGTAAAAAATAAAATTCCAATTTATTTGAGGTAATTTTTTTATATATGTCTTTCGAAAGAAATGGTGGTTGCTGTTTTTTTATGGCGTGAACATCGCCAAATACCTCTATTAATTTGCGTTGCATGTATGCTAACTAGTGAAGACACCGCCCCCGGAGATTCGACCGCGTTGCACTTGTCGCTGCCTCGCATTTACGCAACCGTTCATTCCACTCCGCAGTTTCACACCTGATCTGTCAAAGCCAGCATTGTAAATAAGTACAAGCACGTTTACTGGAATAGACAAATTAATCACTGTGTTGAGTTTTTTATGCGTAAGCGGTTGCGGTACATTCACACATATACACACACACACACACGCACACACACACATATATATATGTATATATGTATGTATGTATGTATGTATGTGTGTGTGTACCAGCCTGCAAGTATGCAGGAACACACGCGTACACAGACGCACGCATGTATGCACATACTTGCTTACGTATATACGTACGTACGTGTACACGTGCGCACGAATACGTATACGAACATATGAACAGAATATGTTGTAGTTGACTGGTTTACATTATAGTTTAGTTAATGGCCGGATTGTGGATGACAGCGTAGGGACGTCAGCAGACCTTATGAAGTGAAACAAAGTACATCATCAGGAACCAACAGATACATCTTAAGCGACCAAACAGCAAGCCGCACGACTCGACTGTGCAGCAGACGATATGTTCTACTTAATACAGACACCATGTGTCATCCTCGCGAGCCACGAACTACGTCAGTGTCAGTATCAATTGTCTTGCTGCGTTTTAGATTTTTAGATTTTGTTGTGTTAGAATTATTCGATATATGTAACATCTCGACGTAGGTCGGGCGTCAGTGAATAACATGCTCATGAAGTGTTCTTTATATTCGTGCTGCTTTGTATTCGTGCATATTTACAAACATAAAAAAACATAATTCCTATTTATTTGAGGTAATTTTTTATATGAGTCGTTCGAAAGAAAAAGTGGTGACTGTTTTTTTATGGCGTGAACATCGCCGAAAACCTGTATTAATTTGCATTGCATGTATGCTAACTTGTGAAGACACCGCCCCCGGAGATTCGACCGCGTTGCACTTGTCGCTGCCTCGCATTTACGCAACCGTTCGTTCCACACCTGATCTGTCAAAGCCAGCATTGTAAAGAAGTACAAGCACGTTTACTGGAATAGACAAATTAATCACTGTTTTGAGTTTTTTATGTGTACGCGGTTGCGGTACATTCACACACATACACACACACACACACACACACACACTCACACACACACACACACACACACACACACATGGTTGCTTGAAACAATCAATCATTGCGCCATACGGAGGTATTACGCCTGGTCATTTTGACGCTTAAAGCGACTTGATGTGTGTATGTGTGTATGTGTGTATGTGGGTATGTGTGTATGTATGTATGTATGTATGTATGTATGTATGTATGTATGTATGTATGTATGTATGTGTGTATGTATGTATGTGTGTATGCGTGTATGCGTGTATGTGTGCATGTATGTAAGTATGTATGCATACATGTATGTCGTGTATGTATGTCATGTATGTATGTATGTATGTGTGTATGTGTGTATGTGTGTATGCAGGTATGTAGGTATGTACGTATGTACGTATGTACGTATATACGTATGTACGTATGTACGTATGTATGTGTGTATTTATGTATGTGTGTGTATGTATGTATTGATGTATGTATGTATGTACGTATGTACGTATGTACGTATGTATGTATGTATGTATGTATGTATGTATGTATGTATGTATGTGTGTATGCGTATATGCGTGTATGTGTGCATGTATGTAAGTATGTATGCATACATGTATGTCATGTATGTATGTATGTGTGTATGTGTGTATGTATGTGTGTATGTGTGTATGTATGTACGTATGTACGTATGTACGTATGTACGTATGTACGTATGTACGTATGTACGTATGTACGTATGTACGTATGTATGTGTGTATTTATGTATGTGTGTGTATGTATGTATTGATGTATGTATGTACGTATGTACGTATGTATGTATGTATGTATGTTTGTACCAGCCTGCAAGTATGCAGGAACGCACGCGTACGCAGACGCACGCATGTATGCACATACCTGCGTACGTATATGCGTACGTACGTGTACATGTGCGCACGAATACTTATATGAACATATGAACATAATTTATTGTAGTTGACTGGTTCACTAGACGATGTTGTGTACCAAATTTGCGTTTTGACGTTCAAGTCATCTCTTTCCCGCAAAGGTGGGTTTTGTAACGGCTGATGTGGCGTAAACAGGTACGATTGTGTCATTTCACGCGTTTTGACTACTACCGTTCATGTTCTTAATGGCCTTGTGTTGTTTTGAGTGATCGATCATCAGTTAATAAGCACAAGCCTCAGTTTCCTAGATGTTTGGGTCAATGTCTGATTTTTTCAATGTGGACTTGTTGAGATCTTTATAGCTTTTACGCTTTCCCATGTATCAGCTCAGAATGAAACACTTGCTTGCTCTCCTGTCAGATATGCGCATTACATGACCGGTCAATCTCAATTGTTTTGCATGATGATTGCTTTGATGTTCGACATCCTCATCCAGAATACTGTTGTTTATTCTTCGGTCCAAAAATAAAGTTGCGTTCATTGCCTTCACTGTACATATATACGTTTATAGCATGACAATTCATGTTGCACACAGTCTCGTACCGATACCGTACTCGATGACTGGTTGGGAAGACAACAACGTCGTGGAAGTGGCTGCTTAAAGCAGTGATTGCCGTATAACATAACTAACGATTTGTGCACTGTGGGTATGCACCTGAAAGTATTCACATGCGCAGACAAATACTAGCGCTTCACATTCTAGTTGACTCTTGAACCGCCGCTTGATTGGTGAAGCTTCACGTACTATTCTAAACGACGACGTGAAGCTTCTTATATTGGTACTGTACAGACACAGCAGCTAGCCCCAATGTAGACGCATCTACACGATCTTATGTAGCATTCTCCATATCAACGTAAGCAACGACTTCTTGCCACACACAATGGTACTGTGGAATCTTCCAAAGTCACAATACGTGGACCTCTAAATGCATGTATCTACCAAGCATTTCTTTGTCTAAACTGTCATATTGTTACTTTACAAGCTCACAACCATCCACTGAGCAACACGGCGATTACCGCCATTATATAACAATTACAATATGTTGTAAGTTATAAATAACTACCTTACTGTTGCTTTAAAAGCATTGCAAATTGGCAGAGCAAAGGCCAATGTTTCAAGGAAGCGAATGAACATATGTGAGTGTACCACCGCATCTTGGATGACATGTACAACTAGTATATCCAAATTAGCGTATCAGTAGACCAAATAATTGTACACAAAATATAATAAGATATATGGAAACATTCGGAATATATTGTACAGCTTGGCCTAACCTGAGACTCCTTGTGATTTGGTATAAAACATTGCGAATAAAGCAGAACAGTTATATTAAGACCTCAAGAAATGTTGAGGAATAATGGAGACTTACGTTATGATTATTTGTTTACAATATGTCGACTACATTATAGCGAGTCTTTGTTAAGTGTCTTCGTGTATACCATTATGTTGTACAAAAAAGTGATTCCCGAAACAAAAACCGCTCAGCGTGCCTCTGGGTCGGGGCGTCATGGTCGTTGTTTTCAAAACCTACTTTGTTGATTAAAAAAAATCTTAAATTAAGCGGATACCTTCCTATCCACTCATTGTAGGGAGTAGGACATCCGTCACATTCCATATTACATCATGGAACAGCCATGCTGACGAAAGACTTGTAGTTATCAGCTTATGTAATGAATCCTTGACGGCCTGGTTTCCCCTATCATCAGACTCGGTTTAGTCAAAGCTACGCCAATATATCAGCAACAGAAACACAACAGAAGGAGAGATAATTCATGTCGTCCGGTAGCTTTGCTTCCAGCCAGTAGTTCTGATCTTCATACTCCGCAGAGTGCCTGGTCACACTTTTCTCTCATTGTATAACCATTTAAATCTCCCCGTGTGAGTTACATTCTATTTCCACACAACCACGACTTCCTCTTTGCCAACTAGCTTACATTGTTACTAGGTGGCATGGTGTTAAGCTATCCGCAAGGGGGTGACACGATTTTGCAGTTATCATAATTTTCTATTTTGTAATTCATATCCTTCATTCTGTTGAGACTATTGACTGAGCAATTAATATACTTTTGTTGTGATCACTAATATGTGATGGTCTCTTGAGGCATCATGCCTATAGTCAGCATTTTTCAGAATAGGCATGCCAAGCCGAAATATATGCTTGCATTGAGGTGGTCACTGCCGATGATTTAAATATCGCAAGTCTGAGTCAGAAGCTATGGGGATTTGGGGATCTAAGCGCGAAATGTTTTGTTGAGGGGGCAGGACCGGAAAATTAGCCTCACTATTTTGACAAAGGATGCAGGTGAAGTTTGTTGGTGAGCCTCAAGGCGGGTGGAGGTGGAGGGTTTTAATGAAACTCAGTCCCCAATTTTCACCACGTTCCGACGCCTATGTACATGCTAAACGTATGTAACACTGGATACACGTCGTAATTGGAAACGTATTCAACATTGATTGTAATATCTGGTGCTCTACACAATACGTGCTATGTTCAGCTGACGTCTACATAATCCGGGAACGTGATATTGCGGTTTTAAAATACATATACTTATAAAGGAAGTATTCGCAATATATCCTAAGTAAATTCGGGACGCAATAGAATGGAAGTTATAACGTCGGATTCTCAATCGCGAGGCACGATGGATGAATACTCTTGCTGTCTTTCGAAGTCTGAACAATTCCGTGCATACCAAACACCATGTTGCCCAGTTCACTCAAGCATTAGTTGTATTTCGCGAACTGCTACCTGTTGTTCGTGCAATAATTACACAGCGGGTGAAATTCTCGCAGATAATCAGGCAGATACTTTCATAGAGGCAACACATCGATTAGAACTTGGTTTTACGTGCAGAACATTAGCATTGTTCGACCCCATTTTTTGTTTAAATATTTCTTATTCACTTACTTACTTTCTATCCGTTACGCCCCTTGGCGTTTAGGCCAGCGGCGAAGTACCTCCACCTCTGTCTGTCTCCGGCCATTCGCTGTATGGTGCCCCAGCTGTGGTTCATTTCCCTCAGCTCCGCCTCCACTGTTCTTCTCCGTGTTGTTTTTGGGCGCCCACATTTTCGCTTCCCTTCTGGTGTCCACAAGACATCTGTTTTTGCGATGGCGTCTGCATCCATGCGAATGACATGTCCAATCCACCTCCAGCGTCTTCTTTGAATGATGGTGGGCATGTCCTCTTGCTGGCATTGTGCAAGCAACGCCATAGTTGCTTGGCCAGAAGATTCTGAGGATTTTTCTGAGGCAGGTTGTGTGTAAGGTAAACTGTCTTGATAGGTCCTGCTCCGTCATTATCCAGCACTCCGCCCCAATGTTGACAGCACGAAACTCTGGAGAATTCTGAGTTTTGTCCTTGTGCTGTACTGTGCTGATCACCAAACTGCACGTAGGCTCATGAAGGCATTCCGTGCCTAGTTCAGTCTGTTGTGGATGTCCATGCCAGCTCCTCCATCTTGGCTAATGACACTTCAAAGATAAGCAAATGTTACAGTGCTGGAAAGGTACGTGTTGTTCATGTTCACCGAAGATGGCATGTAAACATTCAATGTCACGACTTTCGTCTTCTTCTGTCTGATTCGCAAACCAACCTTACGGCCAAATCTGCTAAGGCGGGTTGTCTTCTCTTGGAGGTATTCGTGAGTGTGGGACAGTAGATCAAGGTCATCGGCAAAGTCCAGATCCTCTAGTGCAGAAAAGGGAGTTCAGTGAAGCCCTCTTGGTACATCTTCATCACATAACCCAGTCGATAACAACTTTGAAAAGGACAGCTGACATAACACATCCCTGTCTCACACCAGTCGTAACCTGAAAGTAAATATCGCTGGTTCCAACATTGCTCGGTGAAGTCGGTGAAGAAATCTTTGGTGATGTTGACGATGTGTTGTGGTATTCCGTATGATCTGCGAATGCATCAGAGGCAGTCTATGTGGATGAAGTTTTATGTATAGCTGTTTTTGCCATTCTGAACACTACTCGATGATGTTCCTCAGCGTAAAAGTCTGGTCAGAGCATCCCCTTCCTCTGCGAAACCCAGCCTGTTCCTTCCGTAGTGTTGCATCTATGGCCTCTGTGATCTGCTGCATGATGATCTTGCATAGGATCTTACATGATACTGACAGAAGTGTGATCCGTCGCCATACGTTACAGTCGATCAGGGCCCCTTCTTAGGTATCTTGACGATCACTCCCTTTGTCCACTCTGTTGGTACCTGCTCCCGTTACCGTTCCCATATGACTGTGAAAAAGGGTTTCAGGATCTTAACCGCATGCTCTGGTTCTCTGAGGAGTATCTATATTTATCTCCAGATCTGTGTGTGCTTCTTCCACAATAGCGTCCTCTTCTGGTGGAGGCCTGTTCAGTACATCACTAAAGTGTTCTGTCATCGAGTTTCATGCTCCTGCTCTGTTGTGAGGAGATCTCCTTGCTTGTCTTTAATTGGATATTTGAAACGGTACCACATTTCCCGCTAATGATCTTGGTTATTTTGCTTCTTCCGCTCGTTTTGCCAGGTCTTCCATGAAAGCGCACGTCTTTTGTCATTCCAATGTTCTTCTCTATATTGCTCTTGGTATCTTTCTTTTAGTCTTTCTGATTTAGCTTCTAGTAGCTTCTTTGTTGCTCTTATATTGTTGATTGGTTACAATGTTGTTGATGTAATCCAGTCTCTTCTCTTCCTCTGCCTGTGTCCTAGGCTGACTTCGCTGATCTTGGTGTAGATGGAGGCTATCTGGCTCCAGGTTATGTGTCGATGTCTTCTGTGGAATCGTTTTCTTCTTCAAGGCCGCTCAGAAGTCGAAATCTATTTTACTCATCAAGAATGAAACTTTTCTTCACTGCTAGGTCCCTAAGCCTCTCAACATCATATCTCTTTTTACCCATTATACGGTGTCATGTACTTTTCAATTTTAACTTGATGTAAGCTGTGATGGTCACTTCCGATATTTGGTTCTCGCTTCACTATCACGTCTAATAGAGAGTGGCGCCACTTGCCGTTGATCATCGGATGGTCAATATGATTACGGCCTCTTCGGTGTGGTGAGTACCAAGTCAGTTTGTGGATGTACGCTTGTTGGAAAATGGGTGTTGTCGTTTCTTTTGCATTCAGGTTTCCCATGAAAATTATGACGTCATGTCGTGGTGACCTGTCCACTTCTGCTTGAAAGCTTTGATAGATATCGTCCTTGTCCTCATCCAGTTATTTTATATATTAAAGAATCAATCCAGGCTTATGAAATAAAATTAGAAAGAGAAGCAGATTGCGAAGAAGCTGTATGGTGTAACATAGTTACAGGAAACTCAATGTAAACGGTTGGGTTAGTTTATCGAAGTCCACACGTAAGCATAGAAGAGAACGGAAAAGTACAAAACGCATTAAGGGAAGTGAGCAAACGGGACTATGTTATTATGGGGGATTTTAAACATGGGCATATACAATGGACATCTCTACAGAGTATGGGTTGTGAGGACCACGTTTTTTAAGTTTTAGTACAATATAGTTTCCTTTCTCAAGATGTGCTAGAACCAACCAGGGGTGAGAATGTGTTAGACATAGTTTGTCCTCACAGAATGAATTAGTTGACAATGTCAAGATATGTGAGCCACTCGGGAATAATGATCACAACCAGATACATTTTATCATCAAAGTAACATCAGAAAGGAATAGTAAAAAGCAATACAGGAAAAATTCCCACAAAGGAATATATAGGGACATGAGGAAATATTTAGCAAAGACAGACTGGAATAACACACTAAAGAATAAGACAGCAAGAGAATGATGGCATATTTTACAGATTGAAATTGAGTGCATCATCGATACATTTGTTCCCTTGAAAAAACAAGGGTAACGGTCCAAAAAGAATCATTTATCGAACGAAGCCATTAGAAAAATTAAGTACAAACAAATGATGTTGAAGTCATATAGACGTACTGGAAATGATGAAGACTACAATATTTATAAAGAAGCACTAAATCAAGCTACAGCTGAAACTAGACATTCAAAGAGAAGCTATGAACAAAATTAGTTTGTAATATAAAACCTGACAGTAAGAGTTGTATGCGTGTGTTCGAAGCAAACATAAAGTTCAGGATAAGATCGGTCCTCTAGAAGATAGTGCTCGAAATATAATAACAGAGGGATTCTTAATGGAAGAAGACCTGAATGAATATTTTAGTTCGGTTTTTACCAGAGAAGGTATATGTTCACTGCCAGTACCAGAGGCTAAGTTCAAGGGGGTAGATTGAGAGTATTTAGGGCAGTTAATTCTAACCCTGAAATGGTAGCCAAGAAAGTTAGGGCTATAGAGGTTAATAAATCACCTGGAGTGGATGTGATTCCGCCTAAGTTACTATTGGAAATTATAGAACAAGTTAGCATACCGCTTGCAACAGTTTTCAATTTGTCATTAGAAGAGGGAGTGTTTCCTTTAGAATGGAAAGAAGCAAACATTATACAGTTATTTAAAAAAGGTTCGAGAAACAAGTCAGATGACTGCTGACCACTGAGTTTAACATCGGTGATTTGCAAATTATTAGAAAGACTAATTAAAGATCACATTGTGAATTTTAACATAACTTGATGAACCCATCTCAACATGGGTTTTTAAAAGCGAGGTCATACTTAACAAATATGTTGTTTTTTTGGAAGATATCACTAAGTGGGTAGACGAGGGTTCACCAGTAGATATCATCTACTTAGATTTTCATAAAACTTTCGACAAAGTACCACATCAAAGATTACTGCTTAAACTAAAGGCCCATGGCATAGGAAATGGTATAATAAACTGGATAGAAAAATGGCTGATTGACAGAAGACAACGTGTAGTTGTTGATGGGGAGGCTTCAAACTGGAAATCGGTATTGAGTGGGGTACCACAGGGATCAGTACTAGGACCTATATTATTCTTAATATATATCAACGATTTGGATGATGAAATAACAAGCGAAGTGTTGAAATTTACGAATGATACAAAAGTGTTTAGAAGAATTAAAAGTGATGGAGATAGACAACATTTACAAGATGATCTTGACAAGTTGATCAAATGGTCTGAAAAGTGGCAAATGTTGTTCAATTTTTGGAAATGTAAATACCTCCACCCAGGACATGGGAACGAAGACGTAGAATATACAAATATTTTAAATACTGTACTAAATACTACTGTAAAAGAAAACGACTAAAGGTTAACCATTAGTGCTGATTAATTAGGCGAAATATAACGTATAAGGAAAACACTAATAATACAAAACAGTAGTTTGGCCTCATTTAGAATATTGTATACAAGCGAGCGGGCCTTACCGCAAGAAGGACATAGATATGCTAGAATGAGTACATATGAGAGCGACTAAAATGATACAAAATCTGAGGGATCCTAGTTATGAAAAACGCCTAAAAGATTGTTGTTTAACAACACTAGAGACCAGGAGATTGAGAGGAGATCAGATAAAAGTGTCTAAAATATTGAATGATCATGAAAATATTGATAGAAATACATTTTTTTAGTTAAGAAAGTTAAATAAAGGAGCAGTGTAGATTAGATATAAGAAAGTTTTCATTTTAACAAAGGACTGTAAATGAATAGAACAGATTATCTGCTGATTGTGTGGGTGCTAGTAGTGTGAATATGTTTTAAAATTAAATCGACACATACCTCAGAAGGGCGGGATACATGTAGTTAAAAGGGTGGACCTTCGATATGCCAAAGGGCTTCCTTGTCCACCTGCCACCTAGAGTTAATTCTCTGGGTGGCAATCTTGTTATATCTTGTTAAATCCTCTCCGCCATTGGTCGGTGCGTAGCACTGGATGAGGGTGATGTGTCTATTTCTCCACTTCAGCCGAACTCTCATAAGACGACTGCTGACAGGTTTCCACTCCAGCAGTGATTTTTCCACCCCTTTCGTCATGAGAATTGCTACACCTTCGCGATGCTGGTTGTCATCTCGTCCATAGTACAGTACCGTCTCTCCTGTTGCTGTTGTCAGTCTTTCCGAACTGGTCCACCTGTTTTCGCTCACTCCCTGGATGTGCAGGCTTATATCATCGCATTTATGTGGTTACCTGTGCCAGTTTTCCAGTTTCATACATGGACCTCACATTACAAAATCCAATCCTGGTCGTCGTTGTTGGTCTCAGCATTCCCATAATCGTGCCTGTGGCTTCCTTTTGGCTTTCACCGCAGGAAGTCATACGAGTCGTTGACTCTGGATGGCAGTCATGCAGTTGTGAAAGTTATCTTCGTCGCTGTTTCCGTAACAATAATACTCTTGTACAAGAGCGGGTTGTTATCCCTGTGCTAAACTGCCAACCTGGAGGACCAGGGTGCTTGTGTTTTATTTGGCCACTCCCCCATGATCTGTCCGGCTTGGTTGAACCTGCCAGGAGCACAAGGCTCCCGCCGGCATAGCTCTGGGGATCGACAGAACACGCAAGACATCCCACCCCGACAAGACACAACCACCCTGGCTGGGTTTACATATTAAGCGAACATCAACAAACGTGGTGATGGCTACTTGCTAACGCATCACTTAAAAATGCATGTAAAAACCTGACGTCAGCCTTCTGAAAAGTACCTTCTATAGACCTAACCCTTTTTGCACATCCATCAAGGGCATTTTGTTCGTGGAGGGATATCACGAAGCTCCATCCTACAGTCATACACACCGACATACAGGCCATGTTGATAAAAATGAATCTACAGAGCAGGATTGGTCTAAGGTCCGCACAGACTTCCACAACAGAAAAAATAACAGAATGAGAGATGGCGAATTCAAGGCGTCCGGTCACTTTCTTCCGTCAGCAGTTCTGGTTATTCTATTCCGCAAAGAATGTATAAATGTGGCGTCCGTACAACGTCGCAATCAAGTTGATAGCACAATAACTCGATTCGTGTCATGATATGAACGTCATTATAACGTCTTGCCATCGACGTTATAATGACGTAGATGGTGTGACGTTGACACAACGTTGAAATCAAGTCGACAATGTAACCCGACGTATTTACAACGTTTGGTTATCAACGAAATACGGATGAGGAAATGTGACGGATAGCCAGCTGAAATTTTGAAGTAGTCGCCGATTAGGATCATGATTGCAAGTGTACCATCTGTAAACTTTCGTCCTTGTACAAACTAAGAGTGGCGAGGATGCCGTGTACATCGCCGAAACACATCGCGGTAATTATAAGTTAACGCAGCATGTGTAGCGCAAGTGCACGCATATGTTGCTAGAAGAATGGCATCCATATATCTTCAGACTTTTGAGTTCTGAAATAAGTTAAGGAGAATTTCAGGTTCAAGTACCTCCAGCTGCATGCTCATGCCCCACTTCACATGAGAAGTATATATTGGGTTCATATATATTGGCATGCATGTATGCGGGACATTTATCTGACGTATCACGTATATGTCTTATTTATCACCTATAAATCCTAAGCACTAAATAATTAGTCATTGGACTGAGTACACAGATTTCCGCACCACGACGTGTCACTCCGGTCAGACATAGAAATGTAGTCTATATTCTTTTTGACCAACATATATTCCATGCAATATGGTTTTGAATAACCTCCATGTAACCTGGAACACATTCAAAGGTGATAAATGTCATTATTATATTGACGTTTTCTGCCATGGCAAAATATCGGCATTGATTGCATGAAAGAGCCACTTATTATCCTTGAATAAAAGTGATTTAGCGATGTGTAATTTTTATTAGAGGTACCTTAACTGATAGGAAACATACACATTAAGCTACTGGAATGTATAAGAAAAACAAAAAGAGTTTTTTGTATAAAAAACCACTATATTCTAGCTGCCATACCGCCCCTTAATTAAGTTAATTGGTCCCGTCGACCCCGAGTTTTTAGACTAAACCCGTTATTACCATGTCATTTCATAGCAGGAAAAAATTAAACCTCTGTATATCAGAAAGGAACCCCTAGAAAGGATTTTAATGGTTTAATGTTGGCTTAATTCCATACCAGCATGCCATACGAATGACGTCACATACTGTCAAATAATCGATAAATATTTGCAAGTAAATGTTACATTTCGTTTTTATTAGGTTAACAGTTTTGTTTGTTATACATAACTAAAAAAATTGTCTTTGTCATTGTGTAATTTGCGTGCTTGAAGCGAGTTTAAACTGAGCTGTTATAAGTGGTGTAAGTGTTGCTTCAGCCCTCGTTAATTCTCAATAACTTGTTTATATGTTTCGTAAATGTGATATCTCAGAGAGTTCATTATATCACTTATCAGTCCGCGTGATTCCAGACATATTTACGTTATAAAATATCAGCGCACTTGTCAGGCAAATGTTCCGGTTTGTTACAACATGCGCGGTTTATCGCTCATTTCAATAGCGCGGCACACTAACGCACGGCCGCCGCAGACTGGCACAAAGCTCAGCGTTGTTTGGGCCTCGAAATACACTAATACTCAATATTTTTGTACTGTAGATATGCCTGGGATTATGTGAAATTATTTAATTACCGCGTTAAGGTTTCAAACATCTGAAAAAAAAAGTTATAACAGCAAAATCGAGGTGGGTCCGGATTCTACACAACTCTCAAGTGCTAAGCTGGACGCCAGAATTGCAATTATTATCATATATATTCTGTGCTAATGATACAGTATGATATGGTATTTGTATTACGAGTCCCTATTAAGCCCAGGCACACATCTAAGCCATTTTTTCTAAATCTTATATTATTACCATTTCAAAAATATATTCAAAATAGGCCATAACAAAAATGTGAAAAACAAGAAAAAAAATTGTCTGACCCCAGGGTTTCCTTAGCAAAACAAAATATTGCGGAATAATGAAAAAAACAATTCTAGTTTTGGGGGCACACTAGCATAAAGTCAAACAAAGTTACCAAGTTAATTCTTTCTGTATTACAAAATATATACCATTTGCAGATTTTTGATATATCAATTGTTTTATATCTGTATATTTATTTTTATTAGAAAAATCGCTATCTTATCAAATAAACTCATTTAGAAAAAATATATCATATTATAAAATTTGTTACATTCAATCTGATCTACAGAATTCCAGAAGAGAGTGCTTTATCTACTGACAGACATTCGCAATTCTGCAAGACTTGGCAAAAAGTATGAGTCTGAGCAGTTCCCCTCCACATCGATGTTTTGACAACTTTAGAGCAGCTTAACCATATGGATGACTCATTGACGGATAACCCAGGACAGCAAGGGCTCATGTTATTTGTTGATGAATTTGTATCATTATCATGCAACGTTGATTGATATTGAAACATTCTATTGAATATGCAACAAATGTTTATCATGGTGATTAATTAACAAGATATCAAGTAATTTTAGAATGTAATTCTGGCAAATATTTTGCTTGAGAAATTAGTCGGGTTGGAGGCTGTCTAAAGCATGACACTTGAGAACCAGCATGCAATTAAGATGGAAAGATTGTAAGAAGATATGTGAGAGGAGTAGGGTGAAACGTGGATGGAAATTCTGCTGGGGGAGAAACACAAAGACAACTATTAAAGAAATAAACCTGTACAAAAACCTATCGGCCTTGTGAAGGGAACTACGAGGAAGGACATCGACATTATTCACTGTCATTATAACTATTGTTTCAGATCGCTCAATTCTCCATTGGGGGAGCAAACCTCAAACGTATATATTATTAATTTTGCACGTATTGTGTTTCTGTTGGTTTCTTCATATTTTGTATTATCATTTCAAGTAGAATAATGATTAATTCTATATTTGCTATGATTTCTGGTGAAATACATGGACTATAAAATATCTAATGACCTGTACAATATTAATATACGATACTGATATACCGCTCGCCTTTCTCTCTTTTTAGAATTACTAACATTAGTTTGGTTTCATTTAAGGAGATTCTTTGTAAGCTAATATACATTCGAGTTATACTGTATTAAAACATGATAATTTCCCATAAGTATTTTCTCTGCTACTTATGTTTTGCATGTTTATGCATAATTTGGGTGTTATCTGCTCAAAAAGCCGACAAACATTATTGTGTTTACGTGAATCATGTTGTGCTTGCTGCCACGTGGATGATTAATTATGCAGCCCGAGTATAATGAATATTCATGCACGCGCAGTACACAACGCAAAGACCGTTGACTTCACACGCACAGTCAACGTGTCAGATTCTGAGGTGAGTTGATTCAAGCAATGGCATTGTACATAAGCAATTTGTAGACACATGTATATCGACACCTATTTTTATAAGCGTTGGAAGCGTATGCATTGTTTATTTATACTGCTTCCCAATGCCGTAAGCCGAGTAACGTTTCGATTAAATAGAATTATAATGTCCGCCGACACCGACGGCTGCAGGCGGTCTCAGCTGGGACTGGGTCTGTCGAGCCTCTACTACAGCGGTATTTAAATTTTTTCGCACTGTTACCCCGTGATCGAGCCAACGAAATCGTAATTATCCCTCCATTTCAAAATGCCATACTCGAGAAAAGAAAAGAATATAAATTATTTAACAAGATTTAATAAAATTGCCACCCAGAGAATTAACTCTAGGTGGCAGGTGGACAAGAAAGCCCTTTGGCTTACCGCGAGTCCGACCTGTTTATCTATGCGTATCCCGTCCTTCTGAGGTATGTGTCGATTTTATTTTTAAACATGCTACTAGCACCCACACAATCAGCAGATAATCTGTTCCATTCATTTACAGTCCTTTGTAAAAATAACTTTCTTATATCTAATCTACACTGCTCCTTTGCTAATGTTATTTCATGTCCTCTAAGTCCTTCCATCTTACTTAACTGAGAAAAAAAAATTTCTATAAATATTTTCATAACCATTCTTTAGTATAAAAACTTCTATCTGATCTCCACTCAATCCCCTGGTCTCTAGTGTCGTTAAGCCGCATTTCTTTAGGCGTATTTCGTAACTAAGATCTCTCAGTTTTGGTATCATTTTAGTTGCTCTCCTCTGTACTCTTTCTAGCATATTTATGTCTTTCCTGCGATATGGCCTCCACGCTTGAATACAATATTCTAAATGAGGCCTAACTATTGTTTTGTACAGCGGTACTATTAGCTCTTTTTCCTTATACGTTACGTTAACCTAATTAATCCAAGGATTTGATTTCCCTTTGAAGTTGAAATTCCGCACTGCTCTGAAACCTTCATATCAGCACTAATGGTTAACCCTAAGTCCTTTTCTTTTACAGTAGTATTTAGAACAGTACCCCCCATTGTATATTCTACCTCTTCGTTCCCATGACCTGCGTGGATGCATTTACATTTCCCAAAATTGAACAGCATTTGCCACTTTTCAGACCATTTGATCAACTTGTCAAGATCATCTTGTAAATGTTGTCTATCTCCATCACTTTTAATTCTTCTAAACACTTTCGTATCATTCGCAAATTTCAACACTTTGCTTGTTATTTAGTCATCCAAATCGTTGATATATATTAAGAATAATATAGGTCCTAGTACTGATCCCTGTGGTACCCCACTCAATACCGATTTCCAGTTTGAAGCCTCCCCATCAACTACTACACGTTGTCTTCTGTCAATCAGCCATTTTTCTATCCAGTTTATTATACCATTTCCTATGCCATGGGCCTTTAGTTTAAGCAGTAATCTTTGATGTGGTACTTTGTCGAAAGCTTTTTGAAATTCTAAGTAGACGATCTCTACCGGTGATCCCTCATCTACCCACTTAGTGATGCCTTCCAAAAAACATAACATATTTCTTAAGCATGACCTCGCTTTAAAAACCCATGTTGAGATGGGTTTATCAAGTTGTGTTTAATAAACAAATCCACCATGTGATCTTTAATTAGTTTTTCTAATAATTTGCAAATCACTGATGTTAAACTCACTGGTCTATAGTTATTTGACTTGTTTCTCGAATCTTTTTTAAATAACGGTATAATGTTTGCCTCTTTCCATTCTAAAGGAACAACTCGGTACGCTAGTTTGTTCAACAATTTCCAGTACTAGTTTGGGCGGAATCCCATCCACTCCATGTGATTTATTTTCCTTCATAGCCCTTATTTTCTTAGCTACTGGTTTCCGGGGTTACAATTAATTGTCCTAAATCGTCTGAATCTGCCCCCTTGATCTTTGCCTCTGGTACTGGCAGTGAACTGATATCTTCCATGGTAAACACTGAACTAAAATACTCATTCAGATTTTCTGCCATTAAGAATCCCTCTGATATTATATTTTCAGCACTATCTTCTAGAGGACCGACCTTATCTTGAACTTTCTGGTTGCTTCGAACATACGTATAAAAACTCTTGCTGTCATGTTTAATATTACTAGCTAATTGTTGTTCATAGCTTCTCTTTGAATTTATAATTTCTGCCGTAGCTTGGATAAGTGTTTCGTTATATATGTTGTAGCCTTCAGAAGTGATGAGGAGGGCAGGTCTGGATAGCCTGCATTACATACTTAAGTCTCGACGACGAAGACTTGCGGGACATATCCTACGCTTACCAAGAGAGAGAACTGCACATGTAACAATGGAATGGGTTCCTGAAGGTGGAAACAGAAGGAGAGGAAGGCCGACTAAGACCTGGCGCAAGACGTTTAAAGAAGATCTGGCAGAAATGGAAATCACCTGGAATGAGGCCAAAGAAATTGCGAAAGACCGTAGTAGATGGAGAAAGCTCGTCGCCCGATGATCCGGAAGGAACAGGAGGAACTAAGTCTAAGTCGTTCGTTCGAGGCTATATTTGGCGGAGATAGATCGTTGAAATTGGTGGTGTATCAAAGTTCATAAGCAAGTGGAATTACTGATTGATAAGTATTATTCTTGCCTTAATATCATTCATAAAGTAGCAGTAAACATATATTGAGTAGCAGTTGTGCTTAAAGTTAGTTAGATAAAGTATTTTAGGACACTTTAGTCTAGTGAGTGATAATAGGGTACGTTAGCTTACGGCTACGATAAGTTTGTAAACAAGATTTAACAAACCTCGTTATGTGGTAGAATATATAGGTGATAAAGTAACAACCATAAACTACCTACATAAGATAATATCTGTGTAAGTCAGAACCTGCTAGACATTTTGATAAGGTAGCTTTGTTGTTAAAATTAAGCATTTGCGATAATCGGGCGAACTAAGTTGATGTAGCTAGTGTCTCTCTTATTCGCTAGGGCGCTGTATAACCTAAATAAATAAGGCAGTCTAGCGTACGCAATCTTACGAAAAGTGTAACATTTGTGCACAGAAAACAGTCTTCTTAAAGACTACATAGACAGTGAATAGTGTAAACACAGTTGACAAAACTATTTTAAATAGCTAATTAGATTATTATTATTAAATAAATTCTGATATGGCGCCTTGCAAGCGGCAAGTCAAGGCAAAGAGACACTTGGTGTGCGACGACTGCCACAGTTGGGTAGATTTTGCCTTATCCGGCTGTACGAAGTCATGGACAGAAACCAAGGAAGAGGGATTCACCTTTCAGTGCGTGGGGTGTTGGAAGGTGAAATGTCTGGAGAAAGAGGTAGCTAGGTTGGTAGATATTGTGAAGGGGATGGAGATGAGAATCAGCAAGGAGACAGATGGAATGGAGAGAGACGACAGGGATAAAGTTGGGAATACTGTGAAACTGAAGGAGCAGAGTAGTGGCAACAAGACCGAGGAAAGGAGACTGAGAGGAGGGAAGGTGATCGGAGGGGAAGAAAGTGGAGGATCGACGGCAGGAAATGTGACAGGTGTGAAGGTGGCAGGAGAGAAAGTGACCGTAGAGAAAGAGGTAGGAGGGAAAAAGAGACGGGAGAGGAGAGAAGGAAATGCAATGGGAGGAAAGATGACGGGAAGAAAGGAAGTGAGAGTACATGTGACAGAAGAGAAGTCGGGAGGGACGATGACAGGAAGAAAGGTGACAAGAGAAACAGCGTCAGGAAAGAATGGAACGGACGAGATTGTGACGGGAGAGCAGAAGACAGGGGAACAAGATTACAACCAGACAGATGCAAACTGTAGAAAGAGCTACACTGAGGCAGTGATTGAGGGGGCAATGAGGAAAGAGAGGGTGTTTATGGGCGATTCGATTATGAGAAAGACAGATAAGACTCTAAGCGAGGGGGAGGACGTCGTTGTTTGTCTACCGGGGGCTAAGATAGAACATGTAACTGAAAGGGTAGAGAAGGTACTGGGGCATGGCAAGGGAGGGTCTATACTAGTACATGTAGGGACAAATAACGCAGAGAGGGAGGGAACAACTGGGATAGTTCAGAAGTACAGACAGTTAGTGAAGAAGTTAAAGAAGACAAGAGTAGAACAGATTATCCTCTCAGGAATTTTGCCAGTAATGGGAGGAAGGGGGCCGACATATAGAAACTGCAAGAGGATGGCGATCAACGCACTAGTTGAGCAGATGTGTAAAGAAGAGGGGGTGGGATTCGTAGATTTATGGGGATACTTTGTTGGGAGGGAAGATATGTACATGAGAGATGGCCTACATCTAAGTGGAAAGGGGGCAGCAGTTTTCTCAGAGAACTTGCTGCAATCTGTTGACAGTGGGACAGGCTGCATCTATTTAAACTAGATTCGCAGGGGGGATTCACAGAGAAGCCTGAAACTGGAGGCATAGATAAAGACAGCAGAAATAAATCGGCAAAGAACAGCCTGGAAAACTGTTCTGAATCAGGATATAAATGCATTTGTTTAAATGCAAGGAGCATAGTAAACAAAAGAAGTGAACTAAACATTATGGTAGAAGATATTGACCCTCACATAATAGGTATAACCGAATCGTGGGCCACCACTGATATATCAGATGCCGAATTGGGACTAACAGGATATGTAATGTTTAGGAAAGATAGAATAGGAAGAAAGGGAGGTGGAGTTATTTTATATATTAAAGAATCTATCCAGGCTTATGAAATAAAATTAGAAAGAGAAGCAGATTGCGAAGAAGCTGTTTGGTGTAACATAGTTACAGGAAACTCAACGTTAACAGTTGGGTTAGTTTATCGAAGTCCAAACATAAGCATAGAAGAGAATGAAAAAATACAAAACGCTATAAGGGAAGTAAGCAAACGGAACTGTATTATTATGGGGGACTTTAACCATGGGCATATACAATGGAAATCTCTACAGAGTATGGGGAGTGAGGACCACAAGTTTTTAGTTTTAGTACAAGATAGTTTCCTTTCTCAACATGTGCTAGAACCAACCAGGGGAGAGAATGTGTTAGACTTAGTTTTGTCCTCACAGAAAGAATTAGTTGACAATGTCAAGATATGTGAGCCACTGGGGAGTAGTGATCACAACCAGATACATTTTACCATCAAAGTAAAATCAGAAAGGAATAGTAAAAAGCAGTATAGGAGAAATTTCCACAAAGGAAGGTATAAGGACATGAGGAAATATTTAGCAAAGATAGACTGGAATAACACACTGAAGAATAAGACAGCAACCGAATGCTGGAATATCTTAAATAGTGAAATTAAGTGCATAGTCGATAAATTTGTACCTTTCAAAAAACAAGGGAAACGGTCTAAAAAGAAACACTTATCGAAAGAAGCAATTAGAAAAATTAAGTATAAACAAATGATGTGGAAGTCATATAGATGTACTGGAAATTATGAAGACTACAACATTTATAAAGAAGCACTTAATCAAGCTACAGCTGAAATTAGAAATTCAAAGAGAAACTATGAAAAAAAATTAGCTAGTAATATAAAACATGACAGTAAGAGTTTTTATGCGTATATTCGAAGCAAACAGAAAGTTCAGGATTAGATCGGTCCTCTAGAAGATAGTGCTGGAAATACAATATCAGAGGGATTCTTAATGGCAGAAGACCTGAATGAGTATTTTAGTTCAGTGTTTACCAGGGAAGATATTAGTTCACTGCCAGTACCAGAGGCTAAGTTCAAGGGGGCAGATTCAGACTATTTAGGACAGTTAGTTGTAACCTCGGAAATGGTAGCTAAGAAAATAAGGGCTATGAAGGATAATAAATCACCTGGAGTGGACGGGATTCCGCCCAAACTACTATTGGAAATTGTAGAACAAATTAGCGTACCGCTTGCAACAGTTTTCAATTTGTCATTAGAAGAGGGAGTGGTTCCTTTAGAATGGAAAGAGGCAAACATTATACCGTTATTTAAAAAAGGTTCGAGAAACAAGTCAGAGAACTATAGACCAGTGAGTTTAACATCAGTGATTTGCAAATTATTAGAAAGACTAATTAAAGATCACATGGTGGATTTTCTTGTTAAACATAACTTGATAAACCCATCTCAACATGGGTTTTTAAAAGCGAGGTCATGCTTAACAAATATGTTATGTTTTTTGGAAGACATCACTAGTGGGTAGATGAGGGATCACCAGTAGATATCATCTATTTAGATTTTCAAAAAGCTTTCGACAAAGTACCACATCAAAGATTACTCCTTAAGCTAAAGGCCCATGGCATAGGAAATGGTATAATAAACTGGATAGAAAAATGGCTGAATGACAGAAGACAACGTGTAGTAGTTGATGGGGAGGCTTCAAACTGGAAATCGGTATTGAGTGGGGTACCACAGGGATCAGTACTAGGACCTATATTATTCTTAATATATATCAACGATTTGGACGATGATATAACAAGCAAGGTGTTAAAATTTGCGGATGATACAAAAGTGTTTAGAAGGATTAAAAGTGATGGAGACAGACAGCATTTACAAGATGATCTTGATAGGTTGATCAAATGGTCTGAAAAGTGGCAAATGCTGTTCAATTTTGGGAAATGTAAATGCCTCCACACAGGTCATGGGAATGAAGAGGTAAAATATAAAATGGGGGGTACTGTTCTAAGTACTACTGTAAAAGAAAAGGACTTAGGGTTAACCATTAGTGCTGATATGAAGGTTTCAGAGCAGTGCGGAATTGCAGCGTCAAAGGGAAATCAAATCCTTGGATTAATTAGGCGAAATATAGCGTATAAGAAAAAAGAATTAATAGTACCGCTGTACAAAACAATAGTGAGGCCTCATTTAGAATATTGTATACAAGCATGGAGGCCATATCGCAAGAAGGACATAGATATGCTAGAAAGAGTACAGAGGAGAGCGACTAAAATGATACCAAATCTGAGGGATCTTAGTTACGAAATACGCCTAAAAGAATGTGGTTTAACAACACTAGAGACCAGGAGATTGAGAGGAGATCACATAGAAGTGTTTAAAATATTGAATGGTTATGAAAATATTGATAGAAACATTTTTTTCTCAGTTAAGAAAGATAGAAGGACCAGAGGACATGAAGCTACATTAGTAAAGGAGCAGTGTAGATTAGATATAAGAAAGTTCTCATTCTCACAAAGGACTGTAAATGAATGGAACAGATTATCTCCTGATTGTGTTGGTGCTAGTAGCGTGAATATGTTTAAAAATAAAATCGACACACACCTAAAAAAGGCGGGATACATGTAGATAAAAAGTATTGGACTCTCGATAAGCCAAAAGGCTTCCTTGTCCACCTGCCATCCAGAGTAATTTTCTGGATGGCAATCTTGTTAAATCTTGTTAAAGTCTAAGTCTTCACCATTTCCAGTACATCTATATGACTTTCACACCATTTGTTTCTACTTAATTTTTCTAATGGCTTCTTTCGATAAATGTTTCTTTTTGGACCGTTTCCCTTGTTTTTTAAGTGTACAAATGTATCGACTATACACTTAATTTCACTCTTTAATATATTCCAGCATTCTGTTGCTGTCTTATTTTTCAGTGTGTTATTCCAAACTATCTTTGCTCAATATTTCCTCTTGTCCTTCCTTTGTGAAAATTTCTCCTATACTTCTTTTTACTACTCCTTTCTGATTTTACTTTGATAGTAAAATGTATCTGGTTGTGATCACTACTTCCCAGTGGCTCACGTATCTTGACATTGTCAACTAATTCATTCTGTGAGGACAAAACTATGTCTAACACATTCTCACACCTGGTTGGTTCTAGCACATGTTGAGAAAGGAAAGTATCTTTTGTGAAACTTGTGGTCCTCAATCCACATACTCTGTAGAGATTTCCATTGTATATGCACATGGTTAAAATCCCCCATAATAATACAGTCCTGTTTGTTTACTTCCCTTATAGCGTTTTGTATTTTTTCATTCTATTCTATGCTTATGTTTGGACTTCGATAAACTAACCCAACTGTTAACGTTGAGTTTCCTGTAACTATGTTACACCAAACAGCTACTTCACAATCTGCTTCTCTTTCTAATTTTATTTCATAAGCCTGGATAGATTCTTTAATATATAAAATAACTCCACCTCTCTTTCTTCCTATTCTATCTTTCCTAAACATTACATATCCTGTCAGTCCCAATTCGGCATCTGGTGGTGGTCCAGGATTCGGTTACACTTATTATGTGAGGGTCAATATCTTCTACCAAAATGTTTAGTTCATGTCGTTTGTTTACTATACTCCTTGCGTTTAAACAAACACATTTATATCCAGCTTCAGAATAGTTTTCCGGATTGTTCTTTGCTGATTTATTTGTGCTGTCTTGATCTATGCCTTCAGTTTTAGGCTTTTCTGTGAGTCCCCCTGCAAATCTAGTTTAAATAGATGCAACTTGTCCCACTGTCAACTGATCGCAGCAGGTTCTCTGAGAAAACTGCTGCCCCCTTTCCACTATGATGGAGGCCATCTCTCATATACATATCTTCCCTCCCAACAAAGTATCCCCATAAATCTGTGAATCCCACCCCCTCTTCTTCACATATCTGCTCAACTAGTGCGTTGATCGCCATCCTCTTGCAGTTTCTATACGTTGGCCCCCTTCCTCTCATTACTGGCAAAATTCCTGACAGAATTATCTGTTCAACTCTTGTCTTCTTTAGCTTCCTCACTAACTGTCTATACTTCTGTACTATCCCAGTTGTTCCCTCCCTGTCAGCATTATTTGTTCCTACATGTAACAGTATATACCCTCCCTTGCCATGTCCCAATACCTTATCTACCCTTATTATGATCACATAATTACGAAAGCATTATTTATGGTTTGCTCCGTATAACAAGCAATACATTACAGTCGAAAATAACTGTGTATGGTTGACGTTTCATCTTTTTGATAAACTCTGAGATGTTTTGTCACAGCTAGAGCACACCACAGGTCATAAGTGTGAGTTCCAATATGTTTCGTTTACTGGTTTTAATGATGATCCTTGCAGAAATGTCGCTCATCCACAGCAGTACTACGGGATGAGAAATATTAGAGCTCAGTCAGACCGAATTGGGTATTCACCACCAGCTTGTTGTCAGAAAGTTACCATGTCCGAATCTTGAACGTTTTCTTTCTGCGTGCTATCTTTCTTTTGTGATGACTCCTTCGTCCACCATAAAAGTATATCTATCCATGCAGTCTTCTCAGTGTTCCAGACCCGGGGATTGTTCAAGAATGGCCTTTGCCACGGAAATTATGTGTGGCTTGATATCATGAGCAAATGGACAACAATTGACAATTGGGAGAATATGGATATATCGGTGTCCTGGACTTCATGTTTATAAAACTGTATTTGCAAAGGGAGCTACCAACCTTGCCTTCAGCAGTGAACATATTCACAATATTCCATTGTTGTATGGGGTTCAGCTAACTGACTTCATCAAACGTTAATGTGTGGACTCTTGGTTTGACATCGTCACCTGAAATTTTGATGTGTGGCAGTACTCCCCTTTCCAAGAACATTACGATTGTTCTCTTAATTTGAATTCACGATGAAATTATGTCCCAATATTAACCAGCGATCATCCATATGGAAGAGTGGAATACTAAAATCGGCTCCAGTCTCCTCACAATCACCAACCATTCTGGGGTTCATGGCACTCCATGGTAAACAGTTGGAGTGAGAGAACAGACAGTCCTATTTTACATCGTCATCTTTCGTGTACAAGCAATTATGCATGATAGATTGGATGTTTATTCATTCAGTTAAAGTGCCTTAAATGTTAACATAACTGCAACTAAAACGGTCTTATCTCTATAAAGTGACCTCTCTCATCTCAGACAACCCGTTTTCATGGTTGTGGCCTAAAGTGATATATGGTTTGTTTGTCTCCCTTGTTCCTCGCCGAGGAGGAGCCTCGGGTGTTCAGGTATATATGGCTTGATGATATCTTGTCCGATTGTAAGGGACTTGTTACTTCCGGTATAAGTTGTTCTTAACTTCTGGTACACCAATCCTCGATATATCTTCGATGTAGTGTGCTACAAGAGCGATGTCATGATGAATAATTAATTAGTCAAATATCCACACTTTAAAAAGCTTCCTTTACTCCGTGAAAAAGCCCGAATTATCCCTTGGTTAAATACCGCTGCTCTACTACTAGACAAGGGTCTCGCCTTTCTATTTAGTAAAACACGCAATCATAGCAAGAGGATTAACCTGGTCGTGTGTGTTATTTTTTGCCTAAATCTGGAATTTTGAGCATATTTCGGATTGGTTCTGTGTGTCTAAGGGTTTTGCCTTTCCAAATTCCAGTCTGCCGTTTTTTTAAAGTCCCCGTTTCCCCACTTATTTCAACCGAAACATAAACATGTGAGATTCGTACGTTCACCGACTGTTTCTAATGCTACATCTACGATTGTTCGTAAACCTGGTTGCCATGTCATCATTCAATGTAAATATTTTAGGTTTGTTAAAAAGTACACAATATCATGTTGCCACGGACTTTTACGATGCACGAATTATGGACACCAGCAGATCTGCACTCTAGTATACATATTTTTTATCCTGAATATATATTTAAAAAATATAATAATAGATCAGATCAACTTTCGCTTCCTTCACTTCACTTCACTTTTCCCATAACCCGTAAGAATAGTTGGGGCACGAGGACATCTTATCCAGCTCTCTCCACGTTTCTCTGTTCTGCACTGCCCTCTGGGAGTCGGCGAACTCCAGTCCCGTCCACTCTTTGATGTTGTCTTTCCATCTCTTTTTCTGTCTACCTCTTCGTCTCCCCCCTCTCACGGTAGGTTGCAAGATGGTCTTTGGAAAGCCAGATGATCGTGATATGTGGACGTACCACTTCAGTTTACGCTTCTTGACTGTTGTAAGGAGGTCTTCGTTAGGTCCGATGGCTTGTTTGATCTTGTTTCGAACGTCTTCGTTAGTAACATGGTCTTTGTATGATATGCGCAAGAACTTCCTAAAGCACCTCATTTCCATGGCTTATATCCTCTCATGTAGATGTGCTGAGAGGGTCCATGTTTCTCAAGCGTATAGAAAGTTGAATATGACAAGGCAGCGAATCAGCCTTATTTTTGAACTGACATTGATGTTACTGTCATTCCATATGGGTTTCAACCTTGTAAGTGCTGCTGTTGTCTGTGCAATCCAGGCAAGTATCTCAGGTTTGGAACCCTCCTCTGTGATGATTAATCCCAAGTACTTGAAGCTTGTTACTGTTTCAAGTCTCTTTCCGTTAACGTTGACCTATGTGTTGATGCATTGTGTGTTGTTTGTCATCGGTTTGGTCTTTTTGGCGCTGATCTCCATGTCGTATGGTGTAGAGGTTTTGTCCAGGCACTTCACCAAGTAGATCAGTTCTTGTTCTTCTACTGCTAGGCCGTCGATATCTTCATGGAACGTTGGTGATTGCCCTGCCTCCAATGCTGATAATGCCTTGCTGGTTTTCAAAGGCATCATTCGATGCTGAAGAGGGTGGGTGATAGTAGGCATCCTTGTCGAACTCCCACTGTTGTTCGAAACCAGTCTCCTATGCTGCCGTTGAAGATGACTGCATTGGTGGCCTTGTCATATGAGTGTTCAATGGTTTGGACAAGATTGGAGCCAATGTTGTACTTCCTCATGGTCGCCCATAGGGCTGTTTGCCTTACCCTATCAACGGCCTTCTTAAAGTCGGTGAAGACATGGTACAGTTGCGCTGCTTCATGTGAATAGCACATTTGGTATTAATAGTACTCGCTAAAAACATACAAATTAAATATTTATTTTTGACTTTATGTTACTTTACCGATACGGTACACTTTTCATGAGAATGGCCCACATGTATAATTATATACAACATTAATATCAGAGCAAGAATAAAGAAAAACATACAGTGCACTCTGGATAAGGTCGAACCTCCAGGGACCCATGATAATACTGATAAGTGGAATTTATAATAAATAAAAAGTTATCAGAAGGTCCCCTTATTGGGACCTTTGCCCAAGCCCGAGGAAAAGATTGACTTAACTTAACGAAAATCAACTTATGTGAGTTCGAGTTATCTGGAGTGCACTGTATATGACCAATGTATACAGGTAACAATGTAGAAGCAAATTAAAAGTTAGCCGAAGTAATGGATTTAGATTTTAGTGCAAATTTAGGCTCAGTTTCTTCAATTCAACTTTGTTTATTTGCAGGAACATTGGAAATAGCCGAGCTGATGGATAGAGGAAATTGAAGAGGTGTACTCAACAGTGCCATTAATGGGATAATGGGTCACCTGACATAAGATGGTGCCTGACTTTATTCTGCTCCATTTTGTTCTGTGTGACATCTACTGGGAAATTGTACATCACTTCGTGTTTCAAATGGATGTGTGCATCTGATAGCCTTGTGTATCAAAATGTATAGCAGTGTTATTGATTGGACAATGTGTTAACTGACACAGTAGTGAAGAAGATGTCTGACTTTGTTCTGCCACATTAGTTCCGTGTGGCTTTTGCTGGGAAGATGTACATCACTACATGTTTCCAATGGATTTGTGCAATCGATCGATGTGTGCATTCAAATGCACAACATCCTGTCAATATGTTCCAAAATAGAAGTACATAATAAACGTCATGCTTTCTTATGCTCATCATGTTTGGATTGTGTTTTTATTTTTCAAACTTTGTTGAAACAAGTGTGTGTTAAGTGAACTATACTCGGAGTAGTGTCTAAAAAGTTGTTTTTATAATAATATTAAAAATTCATAAAATATAAATTGTCCACAACATTCTAAATGTTTTAGGGATCTTCTTGAGTTAAATACACCAATGATGACTGAAAACAGTGTTTTAAGATATGCATTACTTTTAATGTTTTGTAATCTTAAAATAACTTGATTTCCATAATACAATGGCCATTTCATTTGTCATCGAAACGTGAGTTCGACAGAAACAAATTCATTATCTTTTATTCCAAATGATGGGCAGAACAAATAATTATTGCACTCCCAGTACAAAATAAAACATTGTTACAATGCTGCAATATAATTTAATATTTTGTTGATAATAATGTTAGTATGCTCTTTAAATGTGCATTGTTCAAACTATAATTAAACCCTACATATATAGGAAAGTACATAACCACCTATGCTATTTTAATATTGCCCATTACTTGATGTGATGTATGATGTTGTATTGATACTGCTTATGGGAATAGTAGCTGGATTTATGGTGCAAACAAAATGGTTTCATTATTGAATGTCTCTCGGCTTCAATAAGTTCCTGTTATCTAGACGTTTCATTAAAACTAAACTTTAAAATGTGTAGCCAGATGTACCTACTGGAAAACATGATAGTACCATAAGTGAGATTTCGTATGTACAAAAACAATGCCAATCATTAAATATCATATGTCATCGGCGACTTCGTGCGTGGAGAGCTGGGTTTTTCTTTTAAATCAATCCAACTAATGAGTTGTCGCTGTGTTCATTCTCCGTTTATTCCATATATGTTCCTTATTTTTTTGGCTGAATATGTGTCATAAACAGCAGCTGGTCCACGTTTCCTTTTGACAATTTTATCGGTCACGACTCATTTGCATGGCGGTGGCCAATCCAAATACACACATATTGATGACTTTTTTGCATTTATTAACTCGGCGTAGCTAATCGAAGTCTGACGGTGACTCCTGAATATTAATGAGAATGACTTTTACGGATCGTGAAGGTGGGGGCCAAAGTTATTTTATCGATATATTGTCAGGGTCATTAGTGATTAATAAAACATAATTGTAATGAAATTAAGGCATAGAATTACATGAAATAATCATATTAACAGGAGTATTTAATAATTGCGTACATTACAAATATATTAAAATTATCAAATAATCGCTTTAATGCAAATTTTGTTGCCTGGTCTCGCGAGTCAACATATCTAATTGCGTGCATGATCTTGCATATAACTGGCTACAATGTTTCCATAATAATTGTAATGGTCCTTATGCACGCTTATCTCTGCTGTACTTGCAAGACACCTTACCAATGATGTGGTGTCACTCACGGACATGATAGGTACGAGAGGGAAGACAGTCTTTGCATCGTCAACAGTGCAAAAAATTGTAAAGGGTAATGATTTTGAGCGATTGTTTTGTTTTGTTGCAAGAAGTATATCAATCCCTAAAGCAGTTTAGTACATTTTTGCGTTGTTACACGGCAAAGTAGTTTAATATGTGCCATTAGGGTGGGAATGTGATAATTTGGTTTTAGTCTCCTCTGACCCTTTGAAATATGCTTAGCTCAGCTAATAAATGTGTAGTGTAGAATTTATCAATATCAGTCAATAAAATTAAGCATTGCTTGTTTTACATAACATGTATGAATTCATATTAAATAAATATTCAGTGTATTGACAGATTAGTCCCAATAAGATTAGATGTTTGTGTTTTTGATTGAATGGTTGTTTATTTAGGATAAACAATGTTAAATAAAATGATGTCCCATGGGTACAACACGTGCTAATTACATACACACACAACACTATTACATGAATACAATAAAGAATACAACGTTTTACATGCACCCATCATCATATGTAATACACCGTAATGGAGAACTGATAATATCCAATAATAATGATACACAAACAATCCAGTCAAGTAGATTCCTACAAGTATATATAGAACTTCAGTGCAGAATCAAAGTTTATTGTACGCAGGGCGTTCCTAAATTGTATTTTGGATGTTAATTCCCTATGCGTTCAGGTAGTCGGTTCCAGGTAGTTAAAACTCTATTGCAAAATTGTTTTTGTTACATCAAGTTTAAAGGGTGTTGTCTTAAGTTTAAGTCCATGACCTCTTGTCGAAATGGCGGTATTTATAGCAGTGTTATTGCACGAAATTAGATTATTTTCAGATACATTGACATATCCATGCATGATATTATATACCATTATCATATCATTATAAACCCGGCGGAGTTCGAGACTCTCTAGATGAAGATATCCAAGTCTTTGTAAGTAGCCTTGATTGACATCGAATTTACAGAGTAATAGACCCGGCGCATAAAGAACCGTTGCACATCCTCCAACTAGTCAGTCATACTCAAGTACTGCCTAGCTGGTATGTATGGGTTCCACACAGTAGAACAGTATTTCAGCACTTGACGCACACACGATTATATGCCTTAATGAGAGCACAATCACCAGCAGTATTAAAGCAGCGAAAAATAAAACTGACTTTGCTGTATGCTTTGTGAGAAATATACGGAATGTGCTGCTTAAATAAACACACAAACTCACACGGTAATAGAGGTGTCGGTGACAGAAACGAAGAAGGAGACAGAGTGGAGTTTGCTGACACTTACGATCTGGTGATCGCGAATACATGGTTCACGAAGACACAACGCCAGCTGATCACATTTAAGAGCGGCAACAGGGAATCACAAATCGACTACATATTGACCAATCTAAGACATCTGAAGGACATCATGAACTTAAAACAATACCGGGCGAAGCTGTGGTATCCCAACATAGATTGGTCGTGATGGACCTGAGGATAAGACCGAAGAAGGTGAGTTGCTTTCGACGAGAGAATGAAGTCAGGATCAGCTGGTGGAGAATCAAGGATCAAACGGTAGCTGACGATTATGCCAAGGATGTCAACAACAACAGGGAGGATGACAAAGAGTATGATTGGACAACCCTTTGTAATACAATGAAAGAGAAGGGCAGACGTCACTGTGGAACCAAACAGTCTAGGAAGCAACAGACAAGAAAAAGAGAACATTCAAGAAGTGGCAACAAACGAAAACGCAAGAAGATCAAGCTGAGTACAAAAAGGCGAAGAAAGCAGCGAAGAGTACAGTAGAAGTGGAAAGAGCGAAGGCTGTACAAGACCTGTATGAGAGACTGGAGACCCGTGAAGGGGGAAAAGCATAGACTGGCGAGATCTAGAGACCAGTCGACCAAAGATAACTACCTGGGTTACTTCGTCAAAGCAAAAGACGGTGCCGTACTTATGACACCAAAAAAAATATCAAGAGATGGACGGAGTATTTCAGGAACATGCTCAACGATTCAAGACCATGTATTGACCACAGAGACATACCACCGACCCACGGGCCGCTGTGTGAAGAAACATATGGAGAGGTAGACAGACAGCTGAGAAAAATGAAGAACGGTAAGAGTTGTGGACCAGACGAAATACCTATCGAGGCACTCAAACACCTAGGCGTTTTGGGCGTGTCTCAACTGACCAAATCTTCAACAGTGTCATACAAAGCGGCAGGATGCCTGATGTTTGGAAAGAGAGCATCCTCATGCCTATCTACAAAGACAAGGGAGATCACATGAAATGTTGTAACTACAGAGGATTCAAGCTGCTTAGCCATATCATGAAAATCTGGGATCAAATGCTCAGAGATGTTGTGAGCATTTCGGTTGGTCAGTTTGGTTTTAGGCCTGGGGTTGGAACCACGGATGTCATATTTGTCATCAGAACCCTATGCCAGAAGTACCAAGAGAAAGAGAACAATGAGCCTCTAGACATGGTGTTCGTCGATCTTGTAAAAGGCGTACGACACCGTACCTCGCGAACTACTAGGAGATGCATGAGAGAGCGGAACATCCCGGAAGCTTATATAAGAATAGTGCAGGACATGTACCAAGGTGCTACTACGTGTGTGAAATCAAAGCGAGGGACCAGCGAAAATTGCGAAGTTGGCATTGGCCTCCACCAAGGTTCAGCGCTTAACCCGTTCCTATTCATCATGCTGGTTGACACGAACTGTGCTCTAAGCCACCATGGAAATTACTCTATACAGACGACATGGTAATTAACGACACGACAGTGATGGGTGCCCAAGATAGACTCCAACTGTGGAATAATGTTTTGATGGACAATGGGCTGACCATTAACGAGGCCAAAACAGAATATCTGACAACAAGGGAGACCGCCGAACATATACAAGTGAACGGAGAAATCCGGAGGAATGTAGACCATTTTCAAGTACCTGGGATCAGTAATAGATAAAGATGGAACAATCGACAGAGATGTGGACCTACGCGTGCAAGCCGCATGGTCGAGCTGGCGGAAACTGACCGGGGTCCTGTACGATAAGAAGATGCCCCTAAGACTCAAATCGAAGGTGTACGAGGTCATCATCAGACACGCACTAACGTATGGGAGTGAATGTTGGGCAATGAAGACCAACAACAAGAGGAAAGTTGCCACCACAGAGTTGAGGATGCTTCGCGGGATCCTCCGAGTATCAAGGTTGGATCACATCCGAAATGAAGAAATAAGGGGTGCTGAACCTCCAGCCAATCGCCGAGGTAATGCGGAGTGGCCGTCTACGATGGTTCGGTCATGTGCAACGCGAGATGAGAACAACGTCATCCGCAGTATGATGAGCTTAGCGCTCCCAGGTGTCAGAAGACGAGGATGCCCAAGGAAGATGTGAAAACAACAAATCTAAGAGGACATGAAGGACGTAGGTGTCACAGTGGATATGGCCATAGATCGCATGGAGTAGAGGAGGAGGACTAGGCAGACCCCTTGTTAATAGGGACAAGGCCGTCAAGGTGAGCAAGTATACAGCATTTATATTCAGCTACTTGAAACTGCCACCGGTCAGCCCAAACCACGAATTCATTAAGACAATTTTGCATATCAGGCCGTTCGGAAACATCCGAGAACACGGTGGATATTTTGGTATCGTCCTCAAACAAACATGCATTAGTCTTAGCAGTCACACTTTCGTTGGGCAGATCGTTTACGTACAATATGAATAATAGGGGACCGGTGCACGAGCCTTGCGGGACACCGGAAGAGACATCGGTATAACCGGAAAATGTTTCACCTATTTTAACTCTTTGTTTGCCGTTGCTCAGAAAGCTAGTGAACCATTATAAAATGTTACCGCATATCACATATTTCGGTAGTTTGTATAGTAATTTAGGATGAGGTACAGCATCGAACGCTTTGGAAAAGTCGATGTACACCGTGTCAACGAATCGTTTTGAGTCAATAGTCATAACCCACAAATTACTGCAGTTCAATAGCTGCAACTCTATGGTTCGCCCTTTAACAAAAATGTATTGGGCATCTGTAATTAGGTGATTTTTATGCAGGTGGTAATTGATGCTGTCAACCAATATTAGTTCAAACAAACGGTACATAGCTGTTAGAATACTAATCAGGCGGTAATTACATGCCTGCTATGCATCTCCATTCTTATAAACAGGGGTGATGTCCGCCAATTTCCAGAGCGAAGGACATACACCGCTGCCGAGTGACATTTAGAAAATAATTTTACGGTGGAGTGCATAGTTCATATGAAATAAATTTAAGCATAGCGGAGGGTATGCCATCCGGGCTGCGGCTGAACTTATTTGGCAGCTTGCACTTGAATTTACGCACAAGCTCTGGATAGAGTTTAATGTTAGATAACTGAACATTTGTACGCATGTTTAACTCTGGTAAAGTCCCAACGCCCATAGTGAAAACAGACAAAAATGTCTGCTTAGTTCATTGGCTTTGTCGGTATCACTGACAGCTAATTCACCAAATGTGTTAAGTGGGGAGAGGCTACTCCGTCTTTACATACGCGCCGATGGTTGATGTATTTGTAAAAGGCAGAACTGTCACCTGATTGCAGGATCGTTCGCTCCCTATTGTTGACAAATTGCTGGACAGCTAGCATGTACTCGCTTTGCGCGGCCCGCCATTTATACATTCCGTTAGGCAGATTACATGTCGATAGGCGTTTACATTTTGTGCGCAGCTTGACAATATGGTTCGGGTAGTTTGTGGATTTTCTATTAGAACCGTTTGAGACAGGCACGCACTGAGAACATATGGAAAAGAAGGTGTCCATGAAGGTCGTGAGCACTGTGTTTGTTAGAGAAAATATATTCGCCCGTCTAAAGTCATAATGATTCTGCGTATACTGTGGCCCGGATGGTGCAAATATATGTTGATGATGAAAACTAAAGCCACGAGATCGCTAGCACTATCGCGTGGCACTAGTTTTCACTCTAGTTATCAGTTGCAGCAACCTGTGCCATAGCCAAGGGATCCCTAGAAAGTACAATATTTAACGTGTAGTTGCCACGGGTTGGGATATTTATATGCTGGGTTAGAGCATTTTAATTTGCCCAGTCAATGAAAAAATTATATGGTTGAAACCTGAGAATACTGTCTAAGGGCAAAGTAATCGTTTGCAATATTATTTCATTGATGTGATGCGTATTTTAAGCTATGGTGTGTATTTTAAGCGAGTGTCCTGAAGACCCAGATGGGAACGGAGACGGAGGTACACGCAGCTATCTCTGCCTGCCTCGAATATGCTCGAGACAGAATTGGTGGGGGCGGCAGACAGAACCACACAGTAGCTTGAAAGTCTAGAAAATGCACAGTTGTTGAAAGAATTTCTGCTGATTTCTGCTGATTTTTGACATGACATTGAATTTGTATACTTTGTTAAATAAAATGATGTTACTTTATCAGAACGTCCGGATTTGGTAATTGTGTAATTCTCAAAACACGCATTTCGTAATTATTTTAAAATTGGATTTAAGCACTTCCGTAGTTGATTTATGTAAAGCTGCTCCATGGGTTCTCTGTTGAGCTAAGTACTTTCAGACGTTGTAGAGAATATGTTCCTTGTTCCCAAATCAAATAGGCTCATATTTAATAACATACATGCAGAACAATGTGACTCGGGATAACGTACACTACTATATATGTATATATATATATATATATATATATTATATATATATATGTATATATATATATATATATACATATATATATATATATATATATATTGATGATATATATATATATATATATATATATATTGATTATATTTTTTTCAACATCGCTACGATTGAAACCAGATGTCGAAACGACTTGGAAAACCGAAGTTGATCCAAATATCAAGTCTAACCTGTTTTCTACACCGCCATGACGTTGAATCCATATGTTAATATGATGTGGAAAACCGACGTTGGACCAACTATCATATCCAACCCGTTTTCTACACCGCTATACCGTCGAAACAACTTTCAAATTCAACAAGTTTTCAACATCGCTACGATGTTGAAATAAGACATCGATTCAACATCGAACCATGCCGTTTACGCAACGCTGATACGTGACGTTGGGCCAACGTGGAAACCTGACGTCGAAACGACGTAAAACATGACGTAGCTTTAACTTTCAAATCCAGCTACAAAATGACGTTGACGCAACGTTTTTTTCCACGTCATTTTGTCCACTGGGTTATTTATTTCAACACCAAAACATAATAAGCAAATGGCATTAAAAATTATACAAACATATATCATACATGCAGAACTTAAATATAATATTATACTATAACTAATAATTATTAGTGAACAGAAATTACAATTTGCAACAAAAAGAAAGACGAAATTGCTGTAGGACTGGAGACCCTTGATCAAACCAAAACTGGTCGTTATTGTAAAGCCACATAAATAGTACAGGAACAGGAGAAACTAATTTAAGCAGAAGCGAGCCAAAAAGTTAGGGCAAACAAATGTCGCATTAGTAATGCCCGTATCTAATTCGTGAAGTCACGTTGATCACGGGAACTCCACAATGTAATCAGATATCACGAAAGGCAAGGTTTTTGATGTGGATTTTGAACTGTGTTAAAATACACCAGGCGGAGTGACTGTTTGCGTTGTGACTAAGCGCAACCAGGAAGTTGTGTGACGCTGGGGCGGCCCCGGCATTGCTCTGGGTGTGCATTCGTATCGAGGACGGCCGTACACTACGAAGTCGCTGTTCGTGTTTCTGGCGTGTTTGACGCTGTGTTTGTGTGAATCCTCGGATCTCCCTGGCCTCAAGATACGCCTCTCTCCAACTGGATTGGATTACGGTAAGTAAACATGATCTGTATTTAAGCCTGTTGAATGAAGACATGTCTGTGTGCGCGCGTTGGGTGTGTGCTTGCGTGCCTGCGTGCGTGCCTGCTGGAATGATGTAAATTATTATCATTGGCATGGTTAACATTAAAAAAACACTTGTTTTACGCTTTTTGAAGTGCAGACTAGCTACGTATATGCATACCTATTATATGTGCTCGATATACAAAGGATTTAACCAGACATGAATATTTAACGTGACGTTCGACGAGGAATAAGGAAGTTTTGTAATAAATGCTTGCGATATAAAAAATTACAAAGGTTGATCGAGAAAAAATATATATTTGTCGCTACGTACGTCGTTGTGTGTTAATAGAAGTAGACTAACAATTACATACTGCTGGGTACTTCCCAACAACGCTGTATACGCTAGTTCGTCTGACGCCATATAACTGATCGCACAGTCTAGGTGGAAAGCAGACTGTGATATGCCTCAATCATCATGCGTCGGTTACTCTGAGCTGGTGTAAATACAATGTGCTGGGTACAATTAAAGAGTATTACAGGAGTCTTTAATTGTACCCAGCACATTGTATTTACACCATTTGTCTATATTTCGTTAACATCTAGATTAAGGTTTGAGCGGCAGTTATCGTTTTGCGACCGAATGCCGTTCCACGCACGACTACGCCACCATTACGTCAGTAATCCGGGGTTGACCCCAGCCACTTAGGTGCCACGAAAACATAGACTAGCATGTGGGGCCGTAGACCCGTCATAAACACGAAGTTGTTCGACTTTTAACCATTACAAATACAGATTGCAGGGCCTAGTTGGCGGAAAACACGGGGATATCTCAAGAACATAATGTCTCCATCAATTTGTATTAAAATAAACTGTTTGTCAATAACAAAACGTCACATTTTATGGAAAACCTGCCTATATGGTGACATGTCTGTTATCAATGACAATTAGGAAGTATTAGTTGATGTAATGTAAAAAAAACTGCAACAGTTAGGAAGCTATAACTTGGCATTCGAGCTGGCCTTACATGTGAGCCAAATTGCACGGGATTGATTTATTGATTGATCGATGAAGGGGTTGTGCCAAAAATACACGTTTGGCTGTCTTTCAACATTGTTGTAACATTTTTATGAAGCAGTAACACGCCTAATGTGCATTGTCTTGAAAAGCATGGAAATGTCACTAAACAACCTAGGATCTATTTCTATTTAAACTACAATATTACCTTATGTCATAGGCAAACATTGTTAGTCTATCTTCAAAACTTCTGTTAGAAATGCTTAATTCAAAATAAGCATGTATTTGCCACCAGATCTGTCCCACCTTAAATTACACCGCGTGAAATTAATGTGAAACATAACATAACATAACGTTTACTTGGCCCCATGTAAGTACATAATTCATTGATTTTTCTGAACATCACTAAGCAGTGAAAACAAAAAAATATCAACATTACACAGGCACACATATACGTATATCATTATTCATACTTTAAAAGAGGGAAATACGAAGGTAATAGCAGGTTGGAATGATCACGTTAAACCATACAGAGAAGCGTCAATGTTTGGGCATAATGTATGGAAAGAGTGTGGCTCTCCTCGCAATGCTGTTATTGCTGACGTCATGCGTAGATCACGCTCTCAATATCACAGAGCAGTTCGTTTTGTTAAACGCAATCAAAATAATGTTAAAAAAGAAAGTATGGCGACAGCTTTACTTGGAAATAAAAATAGGGACTTATGGAAAGAAGTAGGTAAAGTTACAAAGAACAATAATATGCTACCCAACATGGTTGATGAAGTGACAGGAGACGAAAATATTTATAAAAACTTTGCTACTAAGTCTGAGGACTTATATAATTCAGTAGCTTATAATGATGCATATATGACGTCATTGCTGCAAAACATACATAGTAAAGTAGATGCACATTGTAACAAAAGTGAAAATACTATTACGGTGGATGATGTTTTGAATGGCATTAATCATGTTAAGAGTAACAAATGTGTTGGATATGGTGTTATATATACCGACCACTTTATTCATGCACCTAACAAATGACATGTTTTTCTTTCTTTGCTATTCACAGCAATGGTATATCACGGGTATACCCCTGATGGTTTTAATATATCAACAATTTAACCCCTGTTAAAAAACAAGAGGAAATCAACAAATAATTCTGATAACTATCGAGCCATTGCTCTTAGCAGCCCTCTGTCGAACATATTTGATTGGGTTATAATGATAACAAGTTCTGATGCTCTTAAAACAAGTGATCTACAGTTTGGTTTCAAACCTCAAAGCTCTACAGCTAAATATACATTTGCGTTAATGGAGACTGTGAACTATTTCCAGCAGAATAAATCGGATGTTTACGTGTTATTACTAGATGCGACTAAATAATTCGATAAAATGTAAATTATGTTAAACGTTTTAACTTACTGATGGAAAGAGGAATGAATCCTCTTTTAATCAGATGTTTACTTTATATGTACACTAATCAACATTTAAATGTATCATGGAACAATTCCATGTCATTGTATTTCTCCACTACCAATGGTGTGAAGCAGGGTGGGGTGTTGTACCCCATTTTATTTTCTATCTACATTGATGAAATGTTTACAAAACTCTGCATGTCTGGTTTTGGCTGTATGATTGGTCATAAGTACTATGGTGTTGTTGGCTATGCTGATGATATATCTTTGGTAGCTCCATCGATATATGCATTGAACAAAATGTGTGATATATGTCTAAAATTTGCATATGTATATTATTTACAATTCAACCCTGCAAAATGTCAATTTATTAAATATGGCAATGGTACCGACTGCCCATTTTACTTTGATGGTTTAAAAGTGAAACATAGTAAAAAAGGGTTGCATTTAGGCCACATTATTGGTCCTGACACTCACCAGGCTATGGTAAAAGATATGTGTCATGATTTTATATGGCGTGTAAATGCATTATCTGCTAATTTTTGGTTTTTAAAACGTCAATTATATATGTCGTACTGTACATCTTTCTATGGTGTATGTCTGTGGAACTTACAAAACAAACATCTTGATATGTTTTATACTACGTGGCACAAAGGTAACAGAAAACTGTTTAATCTACCAGTTTGCACGCATTGTAATATGGTGCCACTTCTAGCAGACAGTTTACCGATTCAAATTCAAATTATGAATGAAATGGTACGATTTATGTTGCTTGAAATGCAGTAACTGCAGTTTGAAAATGCTCTCTCATCTAGCCCTTCAAGGTAGTGGGTCATACATGTCTAAAAGTTTTAACTATATCATGTCCAAATTAAAACTTGATGCCATGACATTCTTTCGAATGAAGTCTAATCAGTTTTATGGTATGATTCATGACCACTACCAGGAGGGGCTGGATGATGAACTAGTATGTAGAGTCTTATTTGCAAAAGATGTATTACATAATATAGATAATGCGGGTAGCTCTTCTTTTTTAGCCATTGACGAGCTGCGCTCATTGCTTACTGTTTTATGTACACAGTAACTTTTATTCATTGATTTAGCCGAATTGTACAATGTTTTAGTACGAATAAATGTATTATTATTATATGTTCTACATACTCTTGGAAAATACATACATACGCATGTACACCTATCATGGTAATAGTGTACCATAGAATGTAATTGTATAGCTTATTCAATCGGGGTCGGTGACTCCTATTAAGACACAATTGTCGCTATCATAGGAGCCACCCTATTTACGTAATAATTTATATGGTCATTTTACAAGGTGTCTATCTCATGTATATTTATTGGGAGTGCTTGTTTGATGTGAGAATGTTTGTTTGTGTGCTGGTTGCCTGAAACTAGAATCAAATGTATTGTATTTATTGGTCTTGTTGACATGTGTAGCAATTTGATAGAATGCATACATCATTATATTTGTGTAACAAGTATGTTTTTATATAAAAGGTGAAGCCTCGCAAACTGTGGAAATATATTTTGTCTTTGATTATCTCGGGGGTGTCATTTATAGGCTATATTTGAGACATTTTATTGCACGAGTATTTTTCACGAGTATTATAATTATGTACGTTTACACTTGGGATAATTTGCCAGTTAAGTAAATAAGGAGGTCATATTTTATTTAGACTTAAGTTTTTTAAAGTGGTTCTGTGTGTGTGTTTTATTTATTTAAGATTATTATTCGCTTTTTTGAATTTTCATAATTATATTTCTTTGGTATACCCAAACCATGATACAATAATTAGTATGAGATAATATTGTGTCATATAACAACACTTTTAAATATAAAGGTAATACATATTTCAATCTGTTTAACAAGCCAATTGATTTGGAACACTTATTTGACATTTTCTCAGTGTGTTTTTTCCAGGTTAGGTTAGTGTCTAAGGTCAATCCTAGAAAATTAAATTCATCTACTCTTTCAATATTTATATTATCTATTTTAAGCGTAAGAGTCTGCTTACGTTTATTAAGCATATGAAAAATCATATATTTTGATTTGCTTTTATTTAAAGATAATTTATTTATGTTCACTAACTTTAAAACGTTCTTCGTTTATTAAGGATTCTGTACTTGTATTGCGTGGGTTGTTGTTAAAATATTTTAAAGATAGATAATGTGGTGTCATCTGCGTAAATAGCGAAATTAAATTATTGACTAGCTTGTGAGAAATAATTTATGTAAATAATAAATAATAGTGGTCCAAGGACTGAACCTTGTGGGACACCGATTGTTATACAAAAGATGTCTGCATTTATTTGTTCAATTTCAATATATTGTTTTCTGTTTTGTAAGTAACTTTGGAAAAACTGCAAAGTTGAGCCATTTAGGCCATATATATATGTTAATTTGTTAAGTAAAATGTTATGGCCAATAGTATCAAAAGCCTTAGAAAGGTCGAGAAATACATTAACTAGTGGTTCATAATTATTATCCATTTGAGTTATAATTCTATCTATTAGCTCAAGCGCAGCAAATTCCGTTGAATATTTAGCTCTAAAACCATACTGGTTATCATATAAAATCTTCATATCATTGAAATATGAATATAGTTGAATACAAATAATACTAATACTCTATAAATTGTAGGAAGAAGGGAAATTGGTATGTAATTTTTAAATAAAGATGGATCATCTTTCTTAAATATAGGAATAACTTCTGGAATGTTTTCCTTTGTCTGGGAATATACCGGATTTTAAAACTTGGTTTGTTAATAGCGTTAATGATTTTATAATTGCAGGTTCAATTATTTTGAGCAATTTTGAAGAAATGCCATTAATTCCACAGCTATTTTTTGTGGGAAGATTACTAATAGTTTTCTTAACAGTTTCTTCATCAACACTCTCAAAAGTAAATACAGAATTTACATTTTTATTTAAATAGTAACTATATTCTTTGTTACCTTTATATTTAATACCGTGTTAAATGGTCTGACCTATATTTGTAAAATAATTATGAAATTTGTTTGCAATATCCTTTTTGTCAGTTATTTTTGTACCATTTTCTATAACAAATAATGGTAATCTTTGTTTTTTTAAGATTTTTAGAAAGAAATTCATTAATAACTTTCCAGGTTTATTTTTCTTTAATATCGTGCTATACGTTTTTAGATTAATGTTAATAGC
Organism: Paraescarpia echinospica; assembly: GCA_020002185.1. Taxonomy (NCBI): domain Eukaryota; kingdom Metazoa; phylum Annelida; class Polychaeta; order Sabellida; family Siboglinidae; genus Paraescarpia; species Paraescarpia echinospica. The sequence goes on along the minus strand of CM034537.1, from coordinate 15,791,998 downwards.
TTCATAGTTTGTCGAATTTGGTTGTGTTAATTTTAATTGTTTATAAAGTTTGGCTCGATATTGAATAGAGTTTAGCAATCCCTGTGTAATCCACGTTGATATTTTATGTTTATATTTATTAAATATTTCACCAACTTAGTTTTCATATCCTTACTTTATGCCCGTAAAATGTCTTCCTAGATTATATCATAATTTGAATTAGTGTCTGCATTCAGATTTTTATTTAGCTTATTATAAATTTCATATGATTTGATTTCGTATTTAATTTTATGTATTGCCTCTTCATTTAGTATATTTATTTTAACATATTTACGTGGACGTTCTGTCTTCAATGATATGTTAATGAATACAAAATACGTTTGATGATCAGAAATTTGTTTGATTAAAATCCCTGCAGTATTCTCCAATATAGATTTACCAAGTTTACAAAAGAAATTATCTATTAAAGTACCATTAGTTCTAGTAAATCTAGTAGGAAGAGTAATTTGCGGGTAAAGTATGTGTGATCTTAAGGTGTCAAAATAGTTACTATATGTATAATTTTCATTTAATTTGAGCAAATTTATATTAAAATCCCCTGCGATAATTAGGTTATTATTGCAATTATTTTCAAATGATGATATTATAAAAGTAAATTCATGAAAGAAGGTTTGCGTCGTGTTTTGCAGGTTTAGGTCACCGGCAGGAAAGAGGTTAATATACTGCAAAGGTAACCTGGCTATTGCGTATACCGGTCAGTTAATTTGGACCGAACCATTCATAATCAAACTGCCGCTTGCGGGCAGAGCAAAGTGAATTAATAATTTCCCTGAATAAAACGTCATAGTGTCGGTGTCATCGCTTATACGCCTCACTATCAAATTGCAATCGAGTCACATGTGGTGTCATCAGCTTGCTGCAACCACTATATGGCTTCCTTTACTCCAACAAAGTGGAGAAGAATCAGCTTTGATGTCCAACTTGAGCTCAGAGTAGCCATGGAAACGAGCTGTTGTAATATTTACCTAGGCAGCTTGGCATAGCTGGAGAGACTGCTTAGATAAATATTACAATGGCCAGTTATGTACCACTTGGGGTAGCTCAAATTGTATTGATAATCCCCCTGAGCAAATTTGGGTCAATGTTTGCCTCAGTCGTTCACACCTTCGTGTTTCTTTTTGGACATCAAAGCTTTTTTCTGTTAGCCTTTACTGGGAGGGCGTTATTTATTTCACCATGGCCCAAAAGAAAAAAGGAAGATCAATTAAATATAACAAGTTGTGTATTGTGTTATTTATATTGCTGTTACCTCTAGGTTTGTATTGTTCACGAGAGTACCAACTAGCGAACGTCAACGTAACCATTCGTAATTCTATGGCTCCACCTAGTGTGTATCCAAGTCATGAAACTCTCCATAACAGCAACCTGCCTATAAAGATGATGTTGCGCAGTCCCGACGAGGACCGTTATGGACAGGTTTTATTGTAGCTTGTTTGTGCATTAAAAAGTACTTTGGTTAAAAATTATTGGACAGACTATTCATTTATTTAATTCTTCACAAATAATTAGTTCTATTGATAAACGGAATATTAATAGGTATGATGTGGCTAAGCATTTTTGTTTGTGTTGACGTTTTCGATTTTCGTTACACAGAAAAATACCTTGCCCGATATTACATAATGATAATTTACCTATGCACGTCGCAAGGTGTTCAGTGACCGCAACAGGTAGATAGTAAGACTGGCCGAGAAGCAGACAGACTATTAATTATGATAAGCACAACAAAGTTCGTGCGTGCGTATTTACACACATACATGCATGCATGCCTGCTTACAAGCACGCCTGCATACATGCATACCCGCATGCATGCATTGCAAACATGAACGCATGCGTATGCACACGTTGTCTCTCTCTCTCTCTCTCTCTCTCTCTCTCTCTCTCTCTCTCTCTCTCTCTCTCTCTCTCTCTCTCTCTCTCTCTCTCTCTCTGTCTCTCTCTCTCTCTCTACCCCACCCCCTCTCTTTCATGCACATACACACACTCACACACATGCTAATGCCCACCCAAACCCGCACGCGCACGCCCACAAGCACGTACACACCCACACACCCACACACCTACACACCTACACACCCACACACCGCACATCCACACACCCACACACACACACACACACACACACACACACACACACACACACACACATTGCTATAGCCCACCAACTCTTTGCGAGGTCTTACTGTCGTATTGACTCCTTCTCCTCCTCAGTGTCCAATGCTGCCCTGGACGTGATGACGTCACGGCTGACTGGCCAATCGATCGACGATCACCACGGACAGTCAGGCAAAACGAAATTCGATATCACTGGGTAGGATATACATGTTTTTACAGTAATACCAAACTGTTTGTTAGAAGGCGATAATTAGATTATAAAAAAATCGCACAATATTTTAAGGAAACGTGTTTCCCCAATGAGTGCGGCTGTGTATACTAATAAATGCACATGCTTTAAACTGTAACAAGTTCTGGTAGGAGGTTTTGGTAGAGTGACCCAGGTGATGGTTATGAGAGCCGATATTGCCAAAACACATATGCCTCTTCTTATGTTCAGCTTTCATTGACATTGACGAATAATTCTGGAGTAGTCAGAAATTGGGTAGTAATGTACTGGTGATGATAACAGTGATGATTGTCTGCGCTTGATTCTTAAATCACTTGTGTATTCTGTTCCAGGATGCGAGTTACGTCATTCACCAGACCTCTTGCGGGAACGTCGGTGGCGCCAGAAAGCGGGATAACATGGAAACTCTCTGGCGGTTCCATGTCAATAAAAGGCGACTGGCACTACAAGTTCCGACAGAATCGTTTGTTAGTATTTCATATATTGATATCAAAAAGAGATGATATAGTAAGATAAAAGAAGGTCTACTTACTTATCAAATACAAAAGAGCAAAGCACATTGGATGCTTTAAGGCGTCGGAAACGGGCGGGCTTGGGGAACTCAACTCTCTAATAATTTTGGTGGGTGTTGCTGGAGATTAGGGTTAGCCACTCCAATATTTAATGAAGCGGGGTGTATTTTGGGGTGCAATTATATATTTTAGAGAGCCCCAAGGTGGGTGTTTTGGGAGCCTCAATGTTCAATTGGAGAGGTACATTATGTTCGGTTGACTATGTAACGGCAGATAGATAAGCACAACAAAGAAAGTACTTATTTCATCTTTGAACTAAAACAATGCACACCAACACAACTAAAGCGTCCTGTAAATTATTATATTATGTATTCTTTATATACTCACTTCATCTACATAGATCAATCGTGCGGTTATATATACATTTTTTTCTCAACAGTATTAAACTCAGTGACAGTGGTAGCTTCGAAGCATCGGTATCTGGACTGGAACTCAAAATTGCGATCATGCTCGGTAAGCAATACTTTTAAATTATATTCGTCATGCAAATGATGCCATCATGTAGCAGGATACGTTACATAATAATAAATAACACTAGTTAACGTAAGAAAGTAGCGTTAGGATAATGTTAGACATCTAACTAAAATAGTGTTTTCTTTTCAGGAGTATTCGCATGCTTAAAGACAATTCTCGCGCAGTTTAACAAATAATGTATACCTCTTCCTGAATTGAAAAAGGTGACAGTTTTCATAGTCACGATAAATAACTATCGACAGATGATATAATGTATTATAGACAAAACGGTCAATATTTTTCGTTTTTCTTACTTAAATGTGCAAACGAGAAAGGACAAAACTGCATAAACACGGATCCAGAACAGTTAAACATCGATAGACCCCTTTCAGGAATGGACAACAGCGGCCAACCGACTATCCACACAACCGGATGTTCGTCAGAGGTTGGGAGTGCGCATGTTCACCTCCATGGAGGGGGGAGCTGGTTCTACAATATATTCAACAGCGCCATGGACCGCAATGTGAAGAGAAAGATGAAGGATAAAGTGCGAACTAATGCATATATACTAGTAAAGTATGAACAGTCGACCCTGGTAATAATATGTACTTGGAGAATACTGACAAATACGAAGACCACGATATATCTTTGAGATAGTGGGTGTCTATAGTGCCGATAAATTGTCCGTAAAATATATCGAAATTAATGGTCTTTCAGCAATGTTGAATCGGCGATTGGTGTAAATTGCTCAATTGTAAGAATAATAACAAATATAGTATGGTTATTAAATATAGCGTCGGTTGAAATATGTGACATCTTCTTGTCATGTGTGCAATATATGAATTGTATTTCAGCTATGCGACAGTGCCCGACAGGCCATTGATAAGGACGGAGTAAAGAGAATGAAAAGCCTGAACCGTATGTAGCTTATCTACTTTAAAGTTTACCAACATTGCCTTCATTTATGCAAATTTGTAGTGAAAAAGATTGCATCATTTGTACTATTTTAGGAAGCCAGCAATGTTTTCTGTGTTTGACTCATCTTTTAATAACTTGAAACATTTGACTATCACGTTAACCCCGATCCCGTTCTGATTGCTTGTATCATTCCAGAATATCTTATAGTCTCAGGATGTTGTCCGAGCCAAGTAAACGATGATGCCCCTCATGAATGGCAAACTCACGTAAATAGGATATAACTCTTACAACTAATGTTAATGTCCACAGATAACAAAATATATAACGTTGACGGACGTTACTGCACACCTCTTCCAAAGCCACCTCATTGCCATGCGCGCGTTGTCATAATTTAAAACCAGTGCCGTGTGTTCTAACATTGTAAGACTACAGCAATAATATAAGTGCCCGTTATCCTTTTTATCTCTAGTCCAGGTAATATTTGCCAAGTTGCTGTTGTTGGACTATCGCCTTGTCGCCCCTCCCACGTTCACCAACAACTACGTGGAGTCGTTTCACAAGGTATGCTGTATATTACGACTATGTGAAGATAAAGCGTTGCTTTGACAGCAAATGTTTTGTGTCAGCCACTAAATGATGTCGGCCTACACCATTGGCGTCTAGGCCGGGAGTTCTGTGGAACCTGTGAATCCGAAGTTTGTTTCTTTTTGTGTGTCGGTAGGCATGGTCAGAAACAATTGTGCATGATTCGATAAGACTGCCGTCCAAAGAAATAAAACATATCGCAAGTGGATAAGGAAATGACTTTATTGTATTGCGTATTTATCCATGTACATTATACATCAGATTTATAATCCATTGAACGATCAGATGTATTTACCAACACAAATGGTTACATCAATATCTAGTACATCAAGGTGATGTGTCTACTTACGTTCACCTTCCCAGGGTGAGGTGTTTGAGAAAGGTGATTTGAGAGAAGCACCTTTCCAACCGCTGCCGCTGCCAGACGATGTGTCAGATGAGTCTCATATGTTGACATTCTGGGCATCTGACTACGTCCTCAACACACTCGGAAACTTGCTTCAACGATACGGGCTGGTGCAGTACAAGTTGACGAACAAAGACGTACGTAGGCCAGGCATATTTGCCTGACTGACAACGCATGACCCAAAATACATGAATCCACGATATCCTACGTTGTGTCTCTTGTTGACCAAATAATGGCAATCGTATTAATTCAATCAACACATGTTTCCTGTATCGACTGGATATGATACAACATTACGCAAATGCACATACGCACGCCCGTGCGCATGCACACACACACATGCATGCTAACACACACACACACACACACACACACACACGCACACACACACACATACGCTAAGATACAGACGCTCACGCGCACACACACAACCGCGCGCGAGCTCGCACTCACACATACACGCACACATTTAAATAATTTATCAGTTCTTTACAGTTTTTTATATTCTTGCAGTTGGAGTCACACGGTAAACCACACCTGTTGAACACTACCTGTCCTGGAGATGTCTGCATAGGCAATTTTTTAAACGGTGTAAGTATGTTGCAGCATTTGATAAATATAGTATTCTTAAGCAAGTGTTCTCGTGTATGTGTTTCCGCCATATCTACAATCTTTTGAACAACGGTGTCACAATTGTTGTAAACAAACACCTGATAAACATGCCTTGTTCACAACATAAATATTAGAGCAGAAATAATTAATACAACTGTTGGCGTAGTACTATGCCTGTGTGTTAGCCAACTTTACAAAAGTGTTATCGTTGCTTCTTTGCAGGTTTCAAAATACTTTCCAAATAGTTCTGTCATCGTTCACATGGTGTCGATTGGTGGTGAAAACTTCCCGCGGTTCACAATGCTGCCTGGAGACCTTCGTGGTCACCTCTCCGGAATGGCGTACTTCTCTGCTCAGACGCCCAAGGGAAGTCATGTGAACATGTTTAAGGCCCGCGTCGTAAGTTGTTTCGATATATTATACTTATGTTGATGTCTAATTATTCGGTGTATGCCATGGTTCAACACGTGGTGAACATTATTGCGCATACAACGGTGCTTGCCGAGTTAAGCGAGATATGAATTAGTATATAATATTATAGTCGTGCGATGTTTTCTTATGTGTATTCTCAAAGGGAAAGTGTCGTACGTGTATGCACATGTGTAGAGTACGTGTATGTCTTCTGCATATATATATATATATATATGTACGTACCATCTTGCTCACGTTTACCCAACAGTGCAAAACCTCTAACACATATGGGCATCAGTTCGACTAATGGACACGTTCCGTGCAGTAATTGCCATGAGCTTTAGTAAACACGTTTGGAGTCACCGATATTAAATTAATGTTTTAGAAATGGAAAAGGTTTAGCGAGGTCTAGCGCTTCAAGCAATTCATAAGGACATGGTTCCGCGTAATGTAAGATCATTTATTTATTTAACTTATAGGTTTTACAAATTCCAAATGATGGACGTTCATTTTGTGTTGGGTTTGTGCCAGTTTGGCGTTATGTCCTAACTGAATTTAGGACGGAGGACCCAAAATGTAACACTATGTACTAACACATGGAAATTTAATTGCTTTGTTTCTATACTCTTTGACATCGTAATTAACACCGCCGTACCCTGTACAAGCTTATACTCCCGAAGACAGTTTTACAACCTTTTGAATTTGATCAGTATATCATGTTCTGTCTGTTTCGTCAAGAATCTTACTCTGTCGATGGCTGTCCGTGTGAGCGATGACCGCGTCAAGGCAAAGGTGGCCAGCTTCAGGTGTGTAGCCGTGCAGCATTCAATCTGCTGGTGACACGCCGTTCAAATGTATTTTGCTTCTGCAATGCGTATATATTACAAAATACATATGTTTCACCTTTGTCATTTCAACCACACTCGCCATCAATAAATCACTCGGTGCGTTTGAGAGTAGGCAATTACGCTCAAATCTGGGGTGGAAATAATATCAATCGGAGAAGTTCGCTGAATAGGTTGTATTTGTATTTATATTATGGTCTCGTTCCGTACGTGTAATACATATATGTACACATATATATATATAGACCATTAACAGTTTAACAAATAATTAGTTATTTTCTACCACTGTAAACATAGTAAATGACGCAGGTAACATAGTAAATGACGCAGGTAATTCTTTTTCCAGCATCCAGATGAAAATCGTTCACGCGAACGTCAAAACTGTAACTGTAAGTATTCGTATATTACACATACTGGTTTATTATTGTGTCTGCCATGTTTAGTCAGGTATTTTTTATTAACATCGTTATACATTTTTCAGTACGATTTGAATACATCAATGAAGACAACATTTACTCACATAAAGAAGCACATTTTAGAAACAACAAACATTGACAGCGATTTATTAGCGACACTTATTTGCATATTTGTTACCGCATAATAGGAACTGTGGAAAGCTTCCTGTTATAAATACAAATGTACGTCTCGTGATCATTACATTATGAGTTATCATCTTAAATTAGTTATGTTGGCCGCAATTGTCACTATGGTTATTATAAGTCAAGCCCGTGACTTGAGTGCGGAGGCTCTCAAAAATCTAAAACTGTTTTCCCATGGGGTAAAACATCGCAATCTGTTATTTAACGAGGATCTACAAATATCTACAACTGCACCCACAATGAGACTCACCATAAACATACAAATACTCTCGCCTGACATTCAAACTCGTCTATCCAAGCGAGACTAGTTTCCCTCAATTAGTACCCTTAACTCAACTATGCACCCATTCTTCTCCGTCGCTAAGAATTCTATTCCTGGGATACATTTATTGTTCACTCGATTATTTGTGTGGATATGTGTGTATGTTCGATCGCATTTTTCTATTGGTCTTTACTTTAATGATGATCGAATGCATGAACGTATTGTTTGTGTATGTATGTGTGTTTCGGTGTATGGGGTGTTTAAGGGTGGAATGTCTGATGAAGGAGGTGTGTAAGTTGATGGATATAGTGAAGGAGATGGAGGCGAGGCTCAACATAGAAATAGATGGAGCAGAGAGGGATGACGCGGAGAGAGTTGAGAATTCTACAACACAGAAGGAGCAGAGTTGTGACACGGAGACTGAGAGGAAGGAAGGTGACCGGTGTGAAGGAACAAGGCATTGAGAAAACAGAGGGACGGAGGAAAAGTGTTCGGCAGAGGAAAAGAAAACGGGCCAGTGGGGATAGATCAGCAGGTAGTCAGACTGTAGAGAACGAGGAGAGACACGACAGCGATACAGGTGGTGAAGAGGTAGATACCATAGAGGCAGTTGGTAAGACTGTGAGACAGAAGACTGATGGAAGAAGACAGAGTGTACAGCAAAAAACAGAAAACATGACAGGCGTGAAGGTGACAGGGGAGAAAGTGACCATAGTGAAGGAGGTAGCCGGGGAAAAGGGACGGGAGAGGAAAAAAGAAAATGTGATGGGAGGAAAGAAGAAGGGACGAAAGGAAGTGAGAGTAAATGTGCTAGAAGAGAAGTTGACAGGAGGAAAGGGGACAAGAGAAAACCCGACAGGAAAGAAGGGAATGGAAGAGAATGTGACAGGAGAGAAGACGACAAGAGGAAAAGACAACAACCAGACATATGCAAACCGGAGGAGCTACTCCGAGGCAGTGATTGAGGGGGCAAGGAGAAAAGAGAGAGTGTTTATGGGCGATTCAATTCTGAGAAAAACAGACAAGACTATATGCGAGGGGAAGGACGTTGTTGTATGTCTACCGGGGGCTAGGATAGAGCATGTGACCGAAAGGGTAGAGAAGGTATTGGGGCATGGCAAGGGAGGGTCTATATTAGTACACGTTGGGACAAACAATGCAGACAAGGAGGGAACAACTGGTATAGTTCAGAAGTACAGACATCTAGTGAGGAAGCTGAAGAAGACAAGAGTGGAACAGGTTATTCTCTCAGGAATTTTGCCAGTAATGGGAGGAAGGGGGGCAAGATACAGAAACTGTAAGACGATGGCGATCAACGCACTAGTTGAGCAGATGTGTGAGGAAGAGGGCGTGGGATTCATAGATTTATAGGGGTACTTTGTTGGGAGAGAAGATATGTACATGAGAGATGGCCTCCATCTAAGTGGAAAGGGGCAGCAGTATTCTCAGAGAATCTGCTGCGATCTGTTGACAGTGGGACAGGTTGCATCTATTTAAACTAAATTCGCAGGGGGGACTCGCAGAGAAGCCTGAAACTGGAGGCATAGATAAAGGCAGCAAAATAATTCAGCAAAGAACAGTCTGGAAAACTGTTCTGAAGCTGGGTATAAATGTGTTTGTTTAAATGCAAGGAGTATAGTAAACAAAAGAAATTAACTAAACATTATGGTAGAAGATATTGACCCTCACATAATAGGTATAACCGAATCATGGGCAACCACCGATATATCAGATGCCGAATTGGGACTGACAGGATATGTAATGTTTAGGAAAGATAGAATAGGAAGAAGGGGAGGTGGAGTTATTTTATATATTAAAGAATCTATCCAGGCTTATGAAATAAAATTAGACAGAGAAGCAGATTGCGAAGAAGTTGTTTGGTGTAACATAGTTACAGGAAACTCAACGTTAATGGTTGGATTAGTTTATCGAAGTCCAAACATAAGCATAGAAGAGAATGAAAAAATACAAAACGCTATAAGGTAAGTGAGCAAACGGGACTGTGTTAATATGGGGGATTTTAACCATGGGCATATAAAATGGAAATTAGTACAAGATAGTTTCCTTTCTCAACATGTGCTAGAACCAACCAGGGGAGAGAATGTGTTAGACTTAGTTTTGTCCTCACAGAATGAATTAGTTGACAATGTTAAATTATGTGAGCCTCTGGGAAGTAGTGATCACAACCAGATACATTTTACCATCAAAGTAAAATCAGAAAGAAATAATAAAAAGCAGTTCAGGAGAAATTTCCACAAAGGAAGATATAAGGAAATGAGGAAATATTTAGCAAAGATAGACTGGAATAATACACTGAAGAATAAGACAGCAACAGAATGCTGGAATATCTTAAAGAATGAAATAGAGTGCATCGTAGATAAATTTGTTCCCTTCAAAAAACAAGGGAAACGGACCAGAAAGAAATACTTATCGAAAGAAGCCATTAGAAAAATTAAGTATAAACAAATGATGTGGAAGTCATATAGACGTACTGGCAATGACGAAGACTACAACATTTATAAAGAAGCACTAAACCAAGCTACAGCTGAAATTAGAAATTCAAAGAGAAGCTATGAACATAAATTAGCTTGTAATATAAAACATGACAGCAAGAGTTTTTATGCGTATGTTCGAAGCAAACAGAAAGTTCAGGATAAGGTCGGTCCTCTAGAAGATAGTGCTGGAAATATAATATCAGAAGGATTCTTAATGGCTGAAGACCTAAATGAGTATTTTAGTTCAGTGTTTACCAGAGAAGACACTAGTTCACTGCCAGTACCAGAGGCTAAGTTCAAGGGGGCAGAATCAGACTATTTAAGACAGTTAATTGTAACCCCAGAAATGGTAGCTAAGAAAATTAGGGCTATGAAGGAAAATAAATCGCCTGGAGTGGATGGTATTCCACCCAAACTACTAGTGGAAATTGTAGAACAAATTAGCATACCGCTTGCAACAGTTTTCAACTTGTCATTAGAAGAGGGAGTGGTTCCTTTAGAATGGAAAGAAGCAAACATTATACCGTTATTTAAAAAAGGTTCGAGAAACAAGTCAAATAATTATAGACCAGTTAGTTTAACATCGGTGATTTGTAAATTATTAGAAAGACTAATTAAAGATCACATGGTGGATTTTCTTGTTAAACATAACTTGATAAACCCATCTCAACATGGGTTTCTAAAAGCGAGGTCATGCTTAAAAAATATGTTATGTTTTTTGGAAGATATCACTAAGTGGGTAGATGATGGATCACCAGTAGATATCATCTACTTAGATTTTCAAAAAGCTTTCGACAAAGTGCCACATCAGAGATTACTGCTTAAACTAAAGCCCATGGCATAGGAAATGGTATAATTAACTGGATAGAAAAATGGCTGATTGACAGAAGACAACGGGTAGTTGTTGATGGGGAGGCTTCAAACTGGAAATCAGTTTTGAGTGGGGTTCCACAGGGATCAGTACTGGGACCTATATTATTCTTAATATATATAAACGATTTGGACGATAATATAGCTAGCAAGGTGTTGAAATTTGCAGATGATACAAAAGTGTTTAGAAGGATTAAAAGTGATGGGGATAGACAGCATTTACAAGATGATCTTGACAGGTTGATCAAATGGTCTGAAAAGTGGCAAATGTTGTTCAATTTTGGGAAATGTAAATGCCTTCACACAGGACATGGGAACGAATATGTAGAATATACAATGGGGGGAACTGTACTAAGTACTACTGTAAAAGAAAAGACTTAGGGCTGACAATTAGTGCTGACATGAAGGTTTCAGAGCAGTGTGGAATTGCAGCTTCAAAAGGAAATCAAATCCTTGGATTGATTAGGCGAAATATAGCATATAAAGAAAAAGAACTAATAATACCGCTGTACAAAACAATAGTTAGGCCTCATTTAGAATATTGTATACAAGCGTGGAGGCCATACCGCAAGAAGGACATAGATATGCTAGAAAGAGTACAGAGGAGAGCGACTAAAATGATACCAAAACTGAGGGATCTTAGTTATGAAAAACGCCTAAAAGAATGTGGTTTAACAACACTAGAGACCAGGAGATTGAGAGGAGATCAGATAGAAGTGTTTAAAATATTGAATGGTTATGAAAATATTGATAGAAATATGTTTTTTTCAGTTAAGAAAGATAGAAAGACTAGAGGACATGAAGTTACATTAGTAAAGGAGCAGTGTAGATTAGACGTGAGAAAGTTCTCATTTTCACAAAGGACTGTGAATGAATGGAACAGATTATCTGATGATTGTGTGGGTGCTAGTAGTGTGAATATGTTTAAAAATAAAATCGACACATACCTCAGAAGGGCTGGATATATGTAGATAAAAGGGTTGGACTCTCGATAAGCCAAAGAGCTTCCTTGTCCACCTGCCATCTAGAGTTAATTCTCTGGACGGCAATCTTGTTAAATCTTGTTAAATCTAATTAACTGATTGTTTTCAACATGTATTAAGATTTTGTAGGAACCGGAGCTTGATGCGTTTTTCAAACTGATCGCCGATATCTGGATCATCCCAAAGCTGAATGGTACGTCAGTATTCCAGAATAAGATATATGTGGCATGAACAAATCCAAACGATATTTAGATGTGAGTATTAACAATAATATATGATCTCCAAAATTGGATTATTTGGGGAAACACATGAAAACGATGTGTCCAAAACTAAATAAAAATCCTCAGATAACAGGATCTCTGTCGATAACAGAGGGAAGATAACGTATTTAAATTATGATTTTATTATGGTGTATACATGGTTCTCGTTTAACAACATTAAATTTACTGCACGCAGTAGAAAGACGTTATGTGGAAAATCTGGTTAGCACCGTTGTTCCCGGGCTGCATTCTACTGTTGTATGTGTCATGGTGTTGTGCTTATAACAGCATAACATTATTTTCCACAGAACTCGGTGATATCGGCATAGAGCTTCCCATCTTCAAGGATTTCGCCTTCGTGAATCCTGAAGTAAAGATACAGAAGGTAAACATAGCCAACTGTAGTTTTCATCTACCCAGAGACATGAGGTGATAACACACTATAATGTGTGGCAGTATGTTTGTACTTTTACTCGTGGTAATGAAATAATTATCTCTCTATCATTCTTACATGCTATGCGCTTGTTTGTTAGCCTATCAGTCTTTCAGTCAGTCTTTCAGTCAGTCAGTCAGTCAGTCAGTCTGTCTGACTGTCTGTCTGTCTGTCTGTCTGTCTGTCTGTCTGTCTGTTTCCCTGCCATTCTGTCTGTTTGCCTGTCTCTCATCGAAAAACCTAATCTGGCCAATATTGGCTCTGATAGACTTAAATGGCTTTCACTCAAGCCCGCCCGCCCGCCCGCCGTCTGTCCCTCCGTCTGTCCGTATGTCTGTCTGTCTCTGTGTTTGTCTATTTATGTCTCTCTCTAATTCTCTGAATCCTCTCTCTCAGTCTGTCTCTGTCTGTCTGTCTGTCTGTGTGTCCGTCAATCCCTCTGTTTATCTATCTGTCTCTCTATCTCAACGCTCTCTCTCACCCTTTCTCTCTCTCTCTCTCTCTCTCTTTCTCTCTCTCTCTCTCTCTCTCTCTCTCTCTCTCTCTGTGTCTCTGTCTCTGTCTCTGGCTCTGGCTCTGTCTCTCTCTCTCTCTCTCTCTCTGTCTCTCTCTCTCTGTCTCTGTCTCTGTCTCTCTCTCTCTCTCTCTCTCTCTCTCTCTCTCTCTCTCTCTCTCTCTCTCTCTCTCT
>CM034537.1:15575261-15777226 GCA_020002185.1 Paraescarpia echinospica | reverse complement strand
GGGTAGAGAAGGTGCTGGGGCATGGCAAGGGAGGGTCTATACTAGTACATGTAGGGACAAATAACGCAGAGAGGGAGGGAACAACTGGGATAGTTCAGAAGTACAGACAGTTAGTGAAGAAGTTAAAGAAGACAAGAGTAGAACAGATTATCCTCTCAGGAATTTTGCCATTAATGGGAGGAAGGGGGCCGACATATAGAAACTGCAAGAGGATGGCGATCAACGCACTAGTTGAGCAGATGTGTAAAGAAGAGGGGGTGGGATTCGTAGATTTATGGGGATACTTTGTTGGGAGGGAAGATATGTGCATGAGAGATGGCCTACATCTAAGTGGAAAGGGGGCAGCAGTTTTCTCAGAGAACTTGCTGCAATCTGTTGACAGTGGGACAGGCTGCATCTATTTAAACTAGATTCGCAGGGGGGATTCACAGAGAAGCCCGAAACTGGAGGCATAGATAAAGACAGCAGAAATAAATCGGCAAAGAACAGCCTGGAAAACTCTTCTGAATCAGGATATAAATGCATTTGTTTAAATGCAAGGAGCATAGTAAACAAAAGAAGTGAACTAAACATTATGGTAGAAGATATTGACCCTCACATAATAGGTATAACCGAATCGTGGGCCACCACTGATATATCAGATGCCGAATTGGGACTAACAGGATATGTAATGTTTAGGAAAGATAGAATAGGAAGAAAGGGAGGTGGAGTTATTTTATATATTAAAGAATCTATCCAGGCTTATGAAATAAAATTAGAAAAGAAGATTGCGAAGAAGCTGTTTGGTGTAACATAGTTACAGGAAACTCAACGTTAACAGTTGGGTTAGTTTATCGAAGTCCAAACATAAGCATAGAAGAGAATGAAAAAATACAAAACGCTATAAGGGAAGTAAGCAAACGGAACTGTATTATTATGGGGGACTTTAACCATGGGCATATACAATGGAAATCTCTACAGAGTATGGGGAGTGAGGACCACAAGTTTTTAGTTTTAGTACAAGATAGTTTCCTTTCTCAACATGTGCTAGAACCAACCAGGGGAGAGAATGTGTTAGACTTAGTTTTGTCCTCACAGAAAGAATTAGTTGACAATGTCAAGATATGTGAGCCACTGGGGAGTAGTGATCACAACCAGATACATTTACCATCAAAGTAAAATCAGAAAGGAATAGTAAAAAGCAGTATAGGAGAAATTTCCACAAAGGAAGGTATAAGGACATGAGGAAATATTTAGCAAAGATAGACTGGAATAGCACACTGAAGAATAAGACAGCAACCGAATGCTGGAATATCTTAAATAGTGAAATTAAGTGCATGGTCGATAAATTTGTACCTTTCAAAAAACAAGGGAAACGGTCTAAAAAGAAACACTTATCGAAAGAAGCCATTAGAAAAATTAAGTATAAACAAATGATGTGGAAGTCATATAGATGTACTGGAAATGATGAAGACTACAACATTTATAAAGAAGCACTTAATCAAGCTACAGCTGAAATTTGAAATTCAAAGAGAAGCTATGAAAAAAAATTAGCTAGTAATATAAAACATGACAGTAAGAGTTTTTATGCGTATATTCGAAGCAAACAGAAAGTTCAGGATAAGGTCGGTCCTCTAGAAGGTAGTGCTGGAAATACAATATCAGAGGGATTCTTAATGGCAGAAGACCTGAATGAGTATTTTAGTTCAGTGTTTACCAGGGAAGATATTAGTTCACTGCCAGTACAAGAGGCTAAGTTCAAGGGGGCAGATTCAGACTATTTAGGACAGTTAGTTGTAACCTCGGAAATGGTAGCTAAGAAAATAAGGGCTATGAAGGATAATAAATCACCTGGAGTGGACGGGATTCCGCCCAAACTACTATTGGAAATTGTAGAACAAATTAGCGTACCGCTTGCAACAGTTTTCAATTTGTCATTAGAAGAGGGAGTGGTTCCTTTAGAATGGAAAGAGGCAAACATTATGCCGTTATTTAAAAAAGGTTCGAGAAACAAGTCGGAGAACTATAGACCAGTGAGTTTAACATCAGTGATTTGCAAATTATTAGAAAGACTAATTAAAGATCACATGGTGGATTTTCTTGTTAAACATAACTTGATAAACCCATCTCAACATGGGTTTTTAAAAGCGAGGTCATGCTTAACAAATATGTTATGTTTTTTGGAAGACATCACTAGGTGGGTAGATGAGGGATCACCAGTAGATATCATCTATTTAGATTTTCAAAAAGCTTTCGACAAAGTACCACATCAAAGATTACTCCTTAAGCTAAAGGCCCATGGCATAGGAAATGGTATAATAAACTGGATAGAAAAATGGCTGAATGACAGAAGACAACGTGTAGTAGTTGATGGGGAGGCTTCAAACTGGAAATCCGTATTGAGTGGGGTACCACAGGGATCAGTACTAGGACCTATATTATTCTTAATATATATCAACGATTTGGACGATGATATAACAAGCAAGGTGTTAAAAATTGCGGATGATACAAAAGTGTTTAGAAGGATTAAAAGTGATGGAGACAGACAGCATTTACAAGATGATCTTGACAGGTTGATCAAATGGTCTGAAAAATGGCAAATGCTGTTCAATTTTGGGAAATGTAAATGCCTCCACACAGGACATGGGAACGAAGAAGTAGAATATACAATGGGGGGTACTGTACTAAGTACTACTGTAAAAGAAAAGGACTTAGGGTTAACCATTAGTGCTGATATGAAGGTGTCAGAGCAGTGCGGAATTGCAGCTTCAAAGGGAAATCAAATCCTTGGATTAATTAGGCGAAATATAGAGTATAAGAAAAAAGAATTAATAGTACCGTTGTACAAAACAATAGTGAGGCCTCATTTAGAATATTGTATACAAGCATGGAGGCCATATCGCAAGAAGGACATAGATATGCTAGAAAGAGTACAGAGGAGAGCGACTAAAATGATACCAAATCTGAGGGATCTTAGTTATGAAATACGCCTAAAAGAATGTGGTTTAACAACATTAGAGACCAGGAGATTGAGAGGAGATCACATAGAAGTGTTTAAAATATTGAATGGTTATGAAAATATTGATAGAAACATTTTTTTCTAAGTTAAGAAAGATAGAAGGACCAGAGGACATGAAGCTACATTAGTAAAGGAGCAGTGTAGATTAGATATAAGAAAGTTCTCATTCTCACAAAGGACTGTAAATGAATGGAACAGATTATCTCCTGATTGTGTTGGTGCTAGTAACGTGAATATGTTTAAAAATAAAATCGACACACACCTTAAAAGGGCGGGATACATGTAGATAAAAACTATTGGACTCTCGATAAGCCAAAAGGCTTCCTTGTCCACCTGCCATCCAGAGTAATTTTCTGGATGGCAATCTTGTTAAATCTTGTTAAATCTTGTTAAATCTAATAATTTGCATATAACTGGTGTTAAGCTCACTGATCTGTAGTGCTCTCTCTTGCTCCTCGATCCCTTTTAACTAGTGGTGTAATGTTTGCTTATTTCCATTCTCGTGGAACGATTCTCTCTTTAAGTGACAAGATAAAGAATACAAGAAGGGGTGTCTTGATTTGGTCGACAATTTCCTTAAGTAGTTTTGGTGGTATCCCGTCAACTCCAGGTGATTTGTTTTCTTTCATCATCTTAACTTTCGTTGATATATTTTTAGGAGTTACAAACAACTGCACTAATTGACTTGATTCATCTCCCTCAAATTTAGTAACTGGTAAAGGCAATGAACCTATGTCTTCTGTAGTAACCACTGGGCTGAAATACACGGTCAGGGCCTCTGAAACCCATCACTTCACTGCTTTCTAGTGGTCCCACCTTATACTAACCTTCTGTTTACTCCTTACATAAGCGTAGAAACTCTTGCTATCACTTTCATATAATTCGCCAATTTTTGCTCAAAAGGTTGTTTCGATTTTTTGCTAATTTCTGTTGTAGCTAGGTTAAGGGCCTCTTTCTAGTGATTATTGTCTTCTATGTTTCCAATGTCTCTGTAAACTCTCCAAATAATTTGTTTGTGAGCAATCATTCGTATAGCTTCTTTTGATAGGTGTTTCTTCCTAGATCGTTTCCCTTGCTTTTTTATGGAAACATATCTTTCAATAACACCCTCAATCTAATATTTCAAAACCGTCCAACGTTCTGTTGCTGTCTTGTCCTTCATTAAGTTAGTGCAATCTGTGTATGCTAAATACTTTCTCATCTGTTTATGTTTGCCTCCGTTAAAGTTTCTTCTCCATCGCTATTTTATCATTATTCCCTGACTGTACTTTTATAATAACATTGATCTGGTTATGATCACAAGATCAGGGCTGCCTACCATTACGAATTTTCCATAGTCACTACTTATCAATGATGGCCGTCGTACCTTCTTTCTCAGAATTATTGGTGCCCACGTTCACAAGAATAGATACCCCGTTGCCATTACCCATGATCTGTCCTACTCTTTCTGTGATATCCTCTATATTTGCCCCTGGTAGACATACCGTCATATCCTCCCCTTTTTTAATGTCTTGTCCAACTTCCTGTTATTATAACCCCCATAACCACTCGCAGTTTCCTCTCTTTCCCCTTAACTACTGCATCTGCATAACTGTTGCGTTCCTTCTGTTGCAATTCCCCAACACCGACCTGTTTACCTTTCTTTTGTTTTGTCTTCTTCCATCTGTCTTTTCTCAGTCTTTTATTTCACAGTCTTTCCAACAGCCACTGTGGTATCTACATCAACACCACCTTTATCGCTGTCGCATCTCTCCTCGTTCTCTAACCACCTGCTGATCTATCCCCACTGACCCTTTTTCTCTTCCTCTGCCGAACTATTTTCCCCCGTACCACTGTCTTCTTCTCATGTCCTTGTTCCTTCACACCCGTCACTTTCCCTCATCTCAGTCTCCTTTCTTCAGACTCCGTGTCAGTCACAACTCTGCTCCTTCTGTATCGTAGTATCCTCAACTCTCTCCTTGTCATCCCTCTCTGTTTCCATGTTGAACCTCATCTCCATCTCCTTCACTATATCCGCCAACTTACACACATCCTTCATCATACATTCCACCCTCAAACAACCCATACACCGAAATGTGAATCCGTCTTTTTTGGTCTCTGCCCATGATTTTGGACAGCCAGACAATGCAAAATCCACCCAGCTCTGGCAGTCGTTGCAAACTAAGCGTCGTTTCGCCCTGAGTTGCCGCTTGCAAGGTGCCGTATCAAACATTATTTATATTCAGAATAGTTTTATATAGTCTTTACAAAGCCTGTGTACAATTTACACCAGATTGTTTAGGTTATAGATAGTTATAACTGTTAACCTACAATGACACACCGTGTCTTACGATGTATTAAAGTTAGGCTTATATTCAAGGTAGCCTATTCTATTGTAATTCAATTTACGTTAACTTCGCCAGTGAGTTAATTTGTATGCAACGTTCCGATTACATTAACGTCCCCAATTGTCGCTCGCAAATCGCCTACTTTTAAACTACCCTACATTACTCCGTCTAGGTAATTTTAATAACAAAACTTGCTTAATATGTATCTGCAACTACGTTACGTATGATATACACTCAATAATATAACTTATCTTGATCAAATATCCTTTTATTCTCGCAAGTTTGCTGCTCCAAATTCGAAATAATTCACCACCGGAAGTCCCGCCAAAATCACATAAAAACAAAACAGAACTGACGTTTAAAACGTATTATCTGAGTCTTGGAAGGCATTAAGTCCATTAGTAACAAGCATCAAAATGGAGAGAAAGTATTTCGTATTTAAAGGGTCGTAGATTAATCCCTGAAAGTTTGGCACTCGAGGTTCAAGCCGTCTGAAAGGGAAACAGTAACATTAATACATGCGCTAGCTCGATTATACGTATAATTGTATGGCTTACTTGAAAATTCTTTGGTGGTTTCTATCGGTTTCCTCCATTTTCTGTAGAAGGAAACTCACTCACTAGCGAAGAAGTGTATGACGGTTTCCGCCGCTGTCACGACAAAAACAGGTTTCCGCCGGTGGAAATGCATCCATCAAGTAAAACAAAACATTATTAACACCGGTCAATCTAAAATGTGGATAAGCCATCTGTCAAAACCTAGTTGTGCAAGGTTGCCTACAACGACGAAGATTTTGACCTCACATGGCGTAGTTGCACCTATTGTATCCCATGCCATATCAAAATAGACACTCTTCCGAGATTTGAAACTCTTGAACATAAATCAGCCAAATGCAACATGTGTGGAGACACCCAAACTTTAATTCAAGTTTTAGCTGGCTGTCAGGTCATGTTACAGCCATAACTGTGTTCTGATTCATCTTGGAAATGTCCTCAATAAGCACATGTTTGATGTTCATTTTATAATTATCTCCCAGATAAATATCTTATTGATCATACCATCCTTCTTGGGGTGTTGTTTAGTTATCTTAGAGGTCATACCATCCTTCTTGGGTTGTTGGTCACTTATCTTAGTGGTCATACCATCCTTCTTTGGGTGTTGGTTACTTATCCTAGTGGTCATACCATCCTTCTTGGGGTGTCGGTCACTTATCTTAATGGTCATGCCATCCTTCTTGGGGTGCTGGTTACTTATCTTAGTGGTCATACCATCATTATTGGGGTGTTGGTCACTTATCTTAGTGGTCATACCATCCTTCTTGGGTTGCTGGTTACTTATCATAGTGGTCATACCATCGTTTTTGGGGTGTTGGTTACTTATCCTAGTGGTCGTACCATCATTTTTCGGGTGTTGCATACTTATCTTAGTGGTCATACATTAGTTGTGCTCTTCAACCATCAACGGTGCTATCCAAATTCACATCATCGAACTAATTGCCTTACCCAAATAACCTTGATAAAGAATATATGTTCAAAACTAAACAATATGTCACACTGGTCCAATATACAAACAATATCCGAATAAAATCAGAATTAACATGCATTGAAGTAGGTTGCAGTTGCTACGTATCTGAATGTAACGAATCCAAACTAAATTAAGGTACTTCCATATCATAGCATAGCATAATCAAGTTACTCTACTTTTAGTAAATTTGCTCTGCTAACGTGATTCACCATTTCCGAATAAAAAACAGAACCACAGTGGTTTGACCCGAGGGTGATTCGATATTTCACTGATTCAAAACAAAGTGTCCCTGATCAGTAATTGTTCATCAACATAAGTATATACATCCTTTAGCATTAACTTTAACAGGTATTTACACTAGAACTGGGTCGTTAATGTTGTAATTTATTTTGTCATTTGTATTTCTCTTACTATTATTTAAGTATGTTTAATGTTGGTTTAATTATACACCATCAATGCTTCACAAATCAGAGAACCAAATCTACAACTAACGTTAATCACCTGAACCAACACAATTAGCCGTATCTTTAACATGCATAGGAATTTTTTTATAGCAAAGTAGTTAATTTACCTGAAATGCATTTCTTATACTTGCCCACGTCACATTTCTGATTGCCAACTGTTTGTTTTACAGACTTGCGCCACGTGGAATGTTCCAACTACGCGGGCGGTGATAGAGAAGTAGTGTACAACACAACTGGTAGACCAACTGGATTCACAATTCAAGATGGTGTGGCTTACTACACAACAACCAACTCAAGCAGGTAAAGTAATTTATAGTTTCAATTACTTTTATTAGTAATAGCAATATGTTGAATGCTCTCTGCTAGGATTATCCAGCCTGTGAAGTCAACAATTAGTCCACTGGCTGTTATTGAAAACTGTAATTATGTTAAAACGAACCATCAAATAATAATTTCAAAATAATAATCATATATAACAAAAACTCTTTAGAATATCGATACCATGCGCCAAAGTGTCTCTTTGTATTTTTGAGAGAACAGCGTATTTGATTTACGTTCGGTAAGACCAGAATACTTACTGGTGCCTTCCAATTTCGTTGACGCTATAGAGAAAATAGTTTCAACCAAAATGTGAACATATTTTCCCATAAGGTATTCACATTTTAAAGATGCGTCATTTAATTAATCAATTGAGTACAAACAAATTGTTTTGAAAAGTTGCTTTGTGTGAAGTACGTACAATTTTAAAACTGTGAAACAGCATTGCCGCGAAACAATGTTTCACCATTATTCGCGTTGTGTACGGCAAAACACTGAGAACAATATCTGATCATTAAGCAAAGTTGGTTTATACTTAATCACCGAATTCACTTTACATTTTCGTTTATTTCAACAAAATGCTTTCATTTTGCTTTGCTTATACTAACTGATGTAACCCAGTAAAGCCGTCTGTAGAATGAGATCACAGCATTTTTGTCAAGCGATACGGTATTGGCGGCGACTTTTAGTTCCTTTTAACAAAACCGATGACAGAGCTAAAACGTATTTCGCTGGGAAAGATACAACACCGCTTAGCAAAGTTGTCAGCATTTAATTACAAAAGTAACCTCTCTGGTTTTCAGTAAATATGTTTTCAGTAAATGTAGCAAAAACAAACTACACATTACTTTTTACCAACTGTTGTAAAAAGTCAAATATTGATATATAAAAATTGATAACACATCCATTGATAGTGTATGTGTTAAACATTTTTTAGGAATCTTAATAGATGATCAGTTTAATTGGAAAAAAACATGTAAATATAATTAAGTCTAGACTAGCAAAAACTCATTTCATTGTATATACGGCAAATATCTTCTAGAAACAAAGTCATCTTATATTGTTCGCTATTTCTCCCATATTTATTGTACTGTTGTGATGTTCGGGGAAATACATATAACACATATACTAACGATGTTTATATACTGGTGTTATAAAAATGTTGTCAGAATAATTGGAATATGAATTCACTAAGTCACACTAATGCATTATTTTGTGATTTGGGTATTATCAAACTATGCAACATAATACAATTAAAAAAATTATTTCATATTGTTTAAAGGTAACAATACATTGTTGACTAGTAATTTTAAAAGTTTTGTTATTGTAAGTTATACTTCATTGTATATATATATATATTATATATATATGTATCCACACACACACACACACACACACACTCACACACACATATATATATATATATATACATACATATATATATATATATATGTATATACATATATATATATATATACACATATATATATATATATATATATATATATATGTATATATATATATATATGTATATACATATATATATATATATACATTTATATATATATATATACATTTATATATATATACGGTCCATTCTCATCAAAATTGGACAAATTGTCAATTTGGTAATTTTTAGATATCGTTATCATTTTGTAATATTATAAATTAGACATATTGAATACTTGAAGAACAAAAATGGGATATCTTAATATATATTATGGTTATTCCTGCCAGAGAGTGGTTTGAAGTTAAATGTCCGATTCGAGTGATACCATGCGAAACGCATAGACCGTCCGTTTTGCAACAACTCGTGTTTCTATAATATTATACATTACGGTATTGTTATGGCTTGCTGGTACGTAAAATACATAAACCGCCATGTGTAATGTAAATTCATCAGCTGTTAATGCACGGTTTATTAGTTTTCTTGCTGCCTAATTTGAACATATTTGTTTGCACTCTTTCCACATCATACATCACACCAAACCAAATGTTATTAGTATGCTTATGTTGTTCATATAAACTAATGTTGTTACTGATGACATGACAAAATAGAAAAAGATGGCTTTGCGATTGTATCGAGTTTGTTTTTGTGCGATCATTGATAACATGGTGAATGTGGACTTAGAAAATGTGTTTCGCGGGTATCGCTTAAATTTATTGTATAGTTAGGTTCCTGTCGAATAGCTAATAACGTAGTTATATTAACTGTGTCACTTCATTGAGAATGTTTCATATCTAACAGTAACTTGACATGGAATAAATGGTCAAACATATACGACAATATATTTTGATTTGCAATTTGACTTAACCATAACACAATTAACGTAACATGTTCTTAACAGTCCCACCAGCATACATAAAATAGTTTGTGAACAAATATTTTGCTTTAACGGTAAGTGATGGGTGCACTAGACATGAAATCACAATGATAACATTTTTTGAACTAGTTTTGGCACAACAGTTGCAAAAACATAAAGTTTTGCCTGGTATCGCCATTCGGATTGACCCATTTCTTCCAAAGGATTTGGTACAGTTTCATGACGTAATCGAGTAGTTAACTTATGATTGACCAACATTGATAACAATAAGACTTTATAAATTTAACCCAACCGGCGCCTCTATAATACCAACAGATATTGTTCAAATATATCATCATATCTACAATGTTGTTGTTGTTGGCAAGAATGTCGTACACACTGCCGACAGAGTTTTGTAATGTTACTTGGTATAACATTTCCCATTCTTTATATCCCACTTCCCCTACTTGAATCAGTCTCGCGATCGCTTCTTTAACAGACATGGTGTTCTTTACCTTCTCCAAGTACTATTTGTTATCATGTTTTACAGAAAGGAAGTCATCGTCTATATACATATCGCTTACTGCGTATTTGATGATCTTTCACATATGAGGGTGAACAGTTGCAGGATCATCAGTGCTATCGCTTTATGTGACTTCAGTGGTGGTTATCTGATTAGTGGTGACTGTGTTGTCAGTTGTGGCTGTGTCTGCTGTGAAGCTATATCAGCTGTAGCAGTATGACACTTTAAATTATGATGTGTGTTGCTGTCCATCAATTTCCACATTAAATTATAATTTCACAAATTGTTTTATTAATAAGGGCTTTAAAAATATTAAACTTATATGTATATGCCAGGGATGTCACAGTTATAATGGTCTTGCATACACATGTAAATCTGAAGCTCAGGGTTTTACTGTTATGTGACATTGGTGTATCGTTTCATGTCGAAACATACTGCGTTTCGCGTGGTATCGTATTCGCGGATATCGGTTGCCAAGTTCGGTCTCATCCAAGTTTATAATGGGAATAATTTATTTGTGATCACGAGTAAACTAACCGAAGTGCAATGTGTACGTCAAATATATATTACTAATGTGTGTGTGTATGTGTGTGTGTGTGTGTGTGTGTGTATATATATATATATATATATATATATATATATATGACTAAGGTATTTGTCATTAAACGTCTTTCGCATGGTATCGCATTTACAGACTATTTTCATGTTTTTTTATATATTGGAATTAAGCTTGTTCTTTCTCTGTTTAATGCACACGGAAAGTTTCGTGTTGCGTGGTGCCGGTTAAATAATATTTATACGAAAATAATTAATAAAGATAAGTCATTCACGCTAGCACAACCATTTTTACATAGTGCGCGCCCACATGTACTAAGCCTCATACGGCGTATCCAGCTATGCGTATCCGCCATTCAAATTATATTAATGAAAAAAGACGAATGTATCCAGGTTTCCTGAGAATCGACCATATATGCACTGATACATTTACAAGAGCACTGTACCACTGTATCACCGTATCACTGTATCACTGAATCACTCTATCACTCTATCACTCTATCACTCTATCACTGTATCACTGCATATCTCACTGTCGGCTATATTGCCACATTTGGCTATGCAATACTACAATTTCCCCATTTTATTACAAATGAGCGGATTTGCCTCGGCATTGCACGGCGAGAATAGATGCACGCTGCTGCTGAGGCCGTTTCAGTGTCAGTCATAACTGTGCTCAATTAAAACAAATGCCTTGTCATTTTCTAAGACTCGCACATTGTTCTTATATGTTTATGATATACTGTGCACACATCACCAGTTAAACTATGATTTTTTCATCAAAATGGCATTCTACTTGATTCCAAAAAGTATAATTGTAAGATGACGTAATCTAATTCATTGTCACAAACACACACACACCCACACTCACACACACACACACACACCCACACTCACACACACACACACACACACACACACACACACACACACACACACACACACACACACACACACACACACACATATATATATATATACTTTATCTCTCATTGGACACATTTTGATAAACATTGCGCCATTTAAGTTGTGGCTACAATGTTTGTTTATGTATTGCTGCACGGCACCACTTGTTTCCTGACAAATAGCACGCGTATACATAGTAATATGACCACCTGGACGATTTAATATGAAGTATCCTGATCAGACTTTCATGAAACTATTATAGTAATTTGTGTTATTTTGTTCTTACACCCAATTTGACCAATATATGTTGTAATGTATATGTATTACTAATGTTTTTATTTTGCACAGTTTCTGTGGCACTTGACGCTCCCTATGCATAACGTTGTAGACATAATTTGTTCTAACCGTTCTCTCACTGTCAAAGTGTCTCTGTCTGTTACAAGAAGTAATGTAATATTCGACCGGTAATGTAATAATCGACCGGTAATGTAATAATCGACCGGTAATGTAATGATCTACCGGTAATGATATAAATCGACCTGTAATGTAATAATTGACCAGTAATATAACAAATCGACCGTTAATGTAAGTATGTTAATAATGATAACGAAGAAGGTGATGACGAGGATGATAAATGATTACGATGACGAGGAAAATGTAGATAATTAAGGGGTCACCTTAGTAATGATGATGATTATAGCGATGGTGGTTATGATGACAGTGATGATGATGGTAATCATTATGATAATACTAGAAATTATAATAACGACAGTGATGAGTGTGATCAATGATAATGAAAACGAGGACGATGAATACAACGAAGGCATTGTCTTAGTGATGAATATGATAATGATTATGACTGTGATGACGATTATGATTATGATGACAAAGATGAAGACGTTGAAGGTCATTATTATTACGATCATGAGGCCGACGACAATGACACCCTCAACGTCACCATTCTCCTCGACCTCATCGTCCTTCTCACAAGCAACCTTATAACGGCTAACCATGCTGACATCTTGTTGATCTTCACTAATGTATACTTCACAAGGATTCTCAGAACAAGTCAGCCGTTTGTTTTCTGGGAGAACTCACGGAATGCCAAATAATAGGACCGAATGGCAGGGAAAAGAGGGGTGATTAAAAGGGTCACTTCAAGAAATGAAATGGATAATCTACTGAAAATTAAGGGATCATATCAAACAACTATTTAAAGACCATTAAAGCGTGCTTACAAATGAAATACCTGATCATAATTTGATCAAATTAAAGGGTCATCTGAAACAATATAAAGAAATTTCAAAATACAGAGCTAACGATTTATATTTTAAAAATATTACAAACTTAAGCGTAATGGGTAATCTCAAACTACTAATAATAATATTATTATTATAAAATGGAGCAGTTGAAACAATGAAAGGGTAATCCAAAAGTTAAGTGTAGTTTCACTCGAAGGCATTCATATGAACGTATTAAAAGCATCTAATGTATTTTCATGATGCCTAATATTAATTGATTATATAAAAAATTATGTTTAAAGAATACTCTAGAAAGTGTCATAATGATGTCATTTTATAATGTTAACTGCTCATATCAACACATGATATGGGCATCTCATAAAATTAAGTGGAGTTCTCGAAAAAAGTTAGTTACATCACGGGAACATCTCATAACAAGCCATGGTTCTTCTAAAACAAGTGTTGTAACAAAATATGTTAGAAGTTATTAACACATTAATGAGCTGATAGTCTCAACAAATTAAATGATAATTTCAAAAAAAGATAAGGGGTATTCTCAAACAAAATTAATGGATACTTTTTTTAAAATAGACGTTGATTAAACATAAGTGGCTGATTATCTCAACACATTAATGGATCATATCAAAACAATAATGGTCTTCTCTCAATTATGTTTTTTTTCTCAAAAAAATCATATCAAAATTATAAATGGCCAATAAAACGAACAATCTGATCGTCTCAATGAATTAAACAGTAGCTTAGCATAATAAGGGTCATCTTACAAATAAAGGGGTCCTCTCAACTAAATTAAGGGACCATTTCAAAACGTAATATTATTTACTAAACATAAACGGCTGATCATGTCATCTTAATCAGGGATCATCGCAAAACTTCACGGGGTCATCTAATAAAATATTAGTGACTTATCAAACACGTTATGGTGTCATTTCACAAAAATCTAAATGTTTACTAAAAACAACTAACTGATCGTTTCAGTAATTATAAAGATCATCATTACATTAAATGATCATCTCATCAAATGAAGGGGTTTCTAAAAAAAAGCTAAGGGATCATTTCAAAAATAGACATGTTGTTTAAATATTTTGCTGACCATCGCAACACATTAAGGGATCAATTCAATAAAAAAAGTAATCATCTCTCAATATAGGGGTTTCTCAAACGACGTAGGGGAAAGCTCAAAATGTAATATACAAAAATGATTTGATAACATTATTAGAAACTTAAAGGTAATCTCAAAATAATAATAATAATAACGAAGATCAGTTTAAACAGGTAAAGGAGTAATCTTAAAGTTAAGTGTATTGTCTATAAATTGATAAGTTCGCATAAACGAATAACTGACATCAAATGTATTTTAAAATATGCCTAATGGTAAAATTTAATTAAAATTTTCTTCGAAAAGACCACTTGATTTTGTGAAATGATCCCGACGTATGTTAAGATGATCTGCTAGGTTTTTTTTAAATATAAAATTGACCTCACCAAAACGAGTTTTAAATGTTTTCTTTCAATTGTTTGCGACATAATCTCCTATCAGTAGGCATATTGTAAAATACATGTGGTGCCCGTTATCCGTTTATATGACCCTTTTATTTGATTCAGATAATATTTTAAGTTTAGTTTTTTGAGATTACCCCTGTAGTTGTTTCAGTTGTTACTAGTATATTTATTATTACTATTATTATTATTATTATTTCGAGATTACCCTTAAGTTTCTAATAATTTCATGAAAGCACTCTTCAACATTACATATTGGGATATCCTCTAAGTTTTTTTAAGGAAACCCTTTTATTGAGAGATGAATACGATTTTTTTATGATCCTTTAATGTGTTAATATGATCAACCAATTATTTTAACAATACATCTGTTTTGGCTATGACCCCTTTACTTTTTTGAGAAGGCCACTTTATTTTATGAGATGACAATTTACTGTTATGATGGTTTCTCAAATTTATTGTGACGATCAGTTATTTGTTTTTGATGAACGTTTACAGGTTTTTTGTGAAACACACCATAATGTGTAAATATATAACTTAATCAGGTCAGTATCTGTCTAAAATCCAACAAACTTTCAATAAATGTAAAAAACACTTAAGTCATGATATTTCATATGCCTCAAAAGAAAACTGAATTTCCCTTTTTAGAAAAAGATGGGAAACATTGATTGTGTAGGTATCTTAGGTATAACATTAAATAACCATTTGAACTGGCGGAATCATACAAATAACATAGCTAACAATATAAATAAAACACTTGACATTTTGAATAAACTTAAACACTATATACCACAAAACATATTATGTATTATGCACATGTAAATAATTTTTCATCATAGCAATTATGGCATTCTATTTCGGGGTCACCAAGAGTTGTTAATTTGCCAAAAAGCGATCAGAATAATTGATGTGAGTAAATATAATGCACATACAAATCCGATTTTTAAGAAATTCAGATTCCTTAAGCTCAATGATATTTATAAAATGCACCAACTTAAATTATATTATAACTTAGTCAATAACGACCTACCGGAATATTTATGTCACATCCCTTACTTACGTAATTTTGAAAACTATACACACTACACACAGATAATAAATAACCTGTTATTTCCAGATGCAATCAGGAATTTGCAAAACATATATTCGACACGAGATAATAGAAACAGTTAACAATACTCCAAGCATTATTATTGATAAAGTTTATACACATAGTGTATTCTGTTTCATTACTGATATTAAAAACTACTTAATTATGAATTATAAATCCCACTGCAGTATCAACAATTGTTATTACATAAATTTTTTAAACATAATCGTATACCATATGACATGTAATTATGTATTTATTTTGTATTGTTGTACATATTTACTAACATTGAATGATATGATTATTATTACTATTTATTATTATTTTATTTATTTTTATTAAAATAGTCTCCCATGTTAGCTACATTTTATGTCTTAATGGGAGTTTCCTTGACCTTCATGTTTATGTAAATTATTTCAAATCTGTATATTTGTACATGTATGCATATGGTCTACAGTGAGTTTCCAATGCAGAATTTTGGAAGGTTTACACTTATCATGTAAATACTTCTTGATGATAATTCACGCTCCAGAGATAACCTATATATATGCTAATGATGCGAATATATCCATATTGGGACTTGAAAAATGATAACGAATAGTAAAACGAAATAAGTAAATTAGTAAAAAAAACTACAAAAGCCATTCATGGAGCGATTCTTAGAGACAGTTGACCGTGTACTGAACACATATTGTGTAGCAAAAGACATGTGTCCCCAAACCACCCTCGGGCGCTTGTTGGTACACCCACGTGACAGAGCAAAGCCAGAAGAACACAGTTATTATTTATTCCAGTAAATTATTTTGCTTTCTTACAGAGTTACGTCTCTCCAACTGAAAGGAGGAAATAAAAAGGATCTGAACATGGGCATTTATAGTCGGGCAAGATCCTTCAGCATTGCAATAATGCACACAGGTGAGGACCCTACTATTCGTATGAGGGAGTAGAGTGTGGAGTAGGTCCACTTGATTGTTTGTTAAATGTCTTCGATATATATTTGTACAAACACTTGAATATTTTCTCATGTGTGTTTGCTCTGTGTGATGCGGTATCTTTGACTGTTTGTATGTGTACTTGTTTTCCTTTGATATTTGTTCCTTGCTGTTGTATTGTGTTTACGCTTCGCATCTTTCGCCGTTCTGTCTTCTGCTTGCGTTTGTATTCTGCAAACACGAGACACCCAACCTCTCCTGGGTGACACGGAACAACACGAGACATCCAACCACTCCTGGGTGACACGTCACACCACGATACATCCAACCTCTCCTAGGTGACACGTCACACTACGAGACACCCAACCTCTCTTGTGTGACACTGCACAAAAGGAGACACCATGTACCATGTACCAAGACACATTAGATGGATACAAGAAGGTTTCGCAGAACGTGCGTGGTTTCTAAGATGGCAGCAATATGTGTTTTATGTTGCGAAAAACTGAATAACCAAATCATCATCAAAACAAACTTGGCTGATATGACATTTCGAAGAAAGATTACTTGTATTTATTGTGGTCGTATTTCTAATAGATTGGTGCCCCGAGATGCTTCTAGACGAAAACGTTCACACAACCAGACATACGCACGCATACGCTAGCTCGATTATAGTTGAATGAGATGATTGATTTTGACTTAAATCGCTCTGTACAAATGCTCACAGCGAATTTATGCAACCACACAGAATAATAAGAATAAACTCACTATACTTACTTGTGGGCTTGTACGTCTGTGTATACATAAATATGTAATTTTGACTAAATGACGGTGCATGATAACATCCATAAAAAACATGGTGTTTGTGAAGGCGGCGTGTAACGTCATCAAGGCTAATGTCAAGTTACTTGTAATAACGGTTTGAGGCAGCATTAACGTTTTTGTCGTCTGAGTTCAATCGACGTTGCGTGACAACATCAATGTTGAGCGAAGTGGTGCTGTGACTAGAGTTCCGGATTCTCGAACGAGAGAACTATGCAGCGTTTTCGAACCTTGGGCAAGTTCGTTCTCACTACGTTGCTCCGGTTCACGCAGCTATATGGATGAATACGTGGCTGTAGACAGAGGTGGCTATTTGTATACGAATAGTCTTCCCGGGTTATCTTCAGCGTGGTTGGATGCTTCCCAGAGAAGTCGAGATTGTGTTCGACTGAACAGGTCTGCCAGGAGTAAGTGTAAAGCTCTTTGAGCTGTCTGAGAATTGGATTCTGCGCTATATAAGAACGTACCTTAACCGTTAATGTTACTTGGAATGACGGTGCGTGACAACATCAGTGTGAATGACATGTCAATGTTGATGTACAACATGTAATCATTAATAATGACGTACTTATTTCAGAAGTGAAATGTAGCGCACTGCCTGGAGTGACTCACGGGGCCTACACCAATGATACCTGCACCACACGTGAGCATCTACCGACAGAAACATGCACCCTCGAGTGTCACCATGGTTACGTGCCGTACAGAGAAGCCGTGACGTCATGCCAGGAGAACGGTATCTGGAGTTCGCACTCAAACTGTGTTGGTGAGTTTGCGTTTCTTTCCATTTTATACCTAACAAGGACATTAACAAAATGAAAACGTCACAATGAAAATGGTCGTCTATGTATATGTTAATATATACCATGCAGTCGTCATCGCAGAGAGAAATAGAATTGGTGTTGGGATGAATTTCTAAGCCATTAACCTGTTTTGAGATCGGTTCATTTGGGTTCGACGCGAAATATCAGAGTGCTGTTGATTAAGAATATATCGCCCTAATAGCTATACCACTGCGCTCAATTATCTACATATATGTTGCTGGAGGAATCAACGTGTATGCTGCACCAGTGACTGCAATGTTTCACAAAAACGTCAATCGTTAGGTGTGAAATCAGTGTTTAAAACACTATAATTATTCTTGGGGTTTTAAATCATGGTGGATTTGAGACCTGATAGCTACGTGAACGACTAACGGCCAAATTGGACACATCACTTGCCCATAGCCGGCAGCAGTAACTATGTAGTATTTTTACTATTCCATTAGAGATAGTTAATATAAGTTCAAATGACATGTCTAATGCCAACTAGGATATTTATTGTTTTCAATCGATATCGTTATCATTTTCAGAGTGCGTTACAATATTCCTTAAGCAAGCAATTCAATATTTAAACCAAGTCCCCATCATCTACACATTGTTATTTCGATTAATAGATTTACGTCAAACCTAAGATCGCCGACTACGACATCTTGCAAATGCGCGTATAATGTTTAGTGTTGTCAGTCGGTCTACACCTGAAATGCTATCCACAATCACGCAGACAACAGCCGCGCTCATAATACTAAAAGCCATCTATAACGAAACAACATGTGACGCAGCTCCAAAATCAGACCGATGCGCTCCCTTGTGATGTAAATATTCCTTTACGCTTGCGAGACATAGACCATTACAGCAGACCTGCAAAGAAGAATCCAGGCGATGGAGGTGAGATGTTACCGCCAAATCTTGCACATCTCATACAATGACCATATCACAAACGAAGAAGTCCGCAGTATAATTAAACAAGCCATCGGACCGTTTGAATATATCTTGATGACAGTCAAGAAACGAAAACAGAAGTGGTGTGGTCATGTCACTAGATCAACCGGCTTTACAAAAACAATCCTAAAAGGCACTGTACTGTGAGGAAGAAAGAGAAGGAGAAATAGGAAGAGGTGGAAAAACAACATCCAGGAGTGGACTTGTTTGACCTTCGGTGTGACATATGCAATGGGCCGAATAGGCAACATTGGTACGATACTGTATGTATTGGTATCTGGGCCGAACAGGACTTCCGGTTCCGGAACCCCAGTTGGTGGGCTAATAAATTCGTTAAATGCCTTCTGTCACACGCTTCGTAATATGACACTAGACAGTCACATACACAACAATTTGGCGACGGGCATGGAATCGAAAACATCCGTGAACTGTCAACATGCAGCGGGCGGAACAAATTCGGTGAGCCCGTTCCAACACTAAGAATGTTAGTAGATAAGAATGCCGCCGCCGCTTAGTCGTCACTGGCGCAGTCGAAAGTGACAGCTGCCACGTGCTTCGCAAATTTCACATGGCTGCTGGCGTGCACTTCTGGGCGTGATGACAATTGACAAGATACATTGACACTGGTAGTTCAGTTCACCAGGAAAAGAAAATAACGTTGATTCTTTTCATATGGTGGATAGTAGGCCTATTCACTACAGTTTCAAGTTATAATAGAGGTTCTGCGAACTTTGTCGGCTCAATAAAGGAATTTGAACCAGGCCATGATAATTGGCAGACGTACAAACTACGACTTGATGCGTGGTTGAGAGTAAATAAAATAGCGGAAGATCAAACAGTGGATGTGCTAATTGCCATAGTCGGGTCGCAGGCTGTCGACTTGTTGGTGTCTTCGTGCACACCAAATGACATAACTACTAAGTCATATGCAGACTTAACAGGCATACTTACTAGGCATTACCAGTCGGGTAAAACCGAGGTGATATTGAGTTATCAGTTTGATACGCGCGACCAAGCGGAGAACGAGTCGATTTGTTAAACCAAGAGCTGCTTCTCATTTTGACACTGATCAAAAGTGTTACCGTTGCCATGGCAAGCATCAAGTAGACGCATGTCGCTTCAAAAATGCTAAATGCTTCAGCTGTAACAAGATTGGCCATGTCGCGAAGGCCTGCCGCAATAGAGGACGCTCAAAGACAGAGTTTCGCGGTAGTTACAGACAGAAACGTAGCGGTAGAACCAATCACATCAGACAGAAACGTAGTGGTAGAACCAATCACATCAGACAGACACGTAGTGGTATAACCAATCACACAGACAGAAACGTAGTGGTAGAACCAATCACATCAGACAGAAACGTAGTGGTAGAACCAATCGCATCAGACAGAAACGTAGTGGTAGAACCAATCACATCAGACAGAAACGTAGTGGTAGAACCAATCACATCAGACAGAAACGTAGTGGTAGAACCAATCACATCAGCAATGAGGATGATGAAGCTTTGTATGAAGTGAGCGATGTTTCTTCAGTAAATGTTGTTGGCGGTGACGAACTAAAAGTCGAAGTAGACGTCAATGGTACGGCAATCTCTTTCACTGTGGACACTGCGTCTTCAGTGTCCATCATTAGCGAAGAAACTTACACGAAGTTCTTCCAGTCTGTCGTGTTGAGTGATTCTACAGCAAAATTGAGAGGGTACACAGGATATTGTATTGAACTTCTTGGGGAAATTACCGTGAACGCCAATTACGGTGGGCAAGAATGCCAACTGCTATTACTTGTAGCCGAAGGGAGACGCACGTCTCTTTTTGGGCGAAACTGGATGGAGAGGATTACACTCAACTGGGAAGAAATACTTCATGTCGAACGCAAAGGTGATCGCAGTTTGGAGAGACTCCTTGGGAAATACAAAGATGTTTTTGCAGACGGGTACGGTGAAATAACGCCATTCAAAACGCACATTACAATGAAAGATGATGCGGCTCCAATATTTCATAAAGCGAGATCTGTACCATACTCTTTGCGCGAGAAGGTCGACAAAGAGCTCGACAATCAAGTTGCTGCGGGCATCGTGAAGAAGGTCGAACGAGCAGAGTGGGCGTCGCCGGTGGTGATTGTTCCTAAACCAGATGGTAACGTACGCATCTGCAGTGATTACAAGGTATCGATCAACAAGGTTGTGGAGGACACACCCTATCCTCTACCAACCGCTGATGATATTTTCAGTACACTCGTTGGTGGTAAGGCATTTACCAAAATTGACCTCTCAAACGCATTCAATCAGCTGAAATTAAACGAGAATTCGAGACACTATCTGACAATAAACACGACGAAGGGTCTATTCGAACCAACAAGACTGCCGTATGGAATCAACACAGCGCCACTCGTGTTTCAGAATGTGATGGACCAGGTATTGCAGGGAATCCCAGGTGTCTGATGTTACATTGATGACATACTCATAACAGCTGGTTCTGAGGCAGAACATCTTCAGAGACTGGAGACTGTACTTCAACGGCTTGAAAAGCACGGAATTCGAGCAAAGCGTGCTAAATGCAGCTTCTTAACGAATGAAATCCAGTATTTATGTCACAAGATTGATGCAATCGGGATCCATCCAATCGCAGACCGAGTTGAAGCAATCAGGAATGCCAAAGTGCCAGAAAACGTGACTGAGTTATATCGGTATCGTCAACTACTATGGCAAGTTTCTAAAACAATTGTCTACTACCTTGGCTCCATTGCACAGCCTATTTCGAGCTGATGCTGACTGGCTCTGGACGCCTGATTGTGACGCGGCAGTGAAAACAATCAAAGAGCAGTTAACAGGTGACGTTAACTACTTCACGTACGCGAACGAGTTGCCAGTCACAGCGAAGGAAATCGGTGCATCCACGATAAATGACCCAGTCTTGTCAAAGGCGAAGGACTTCTTCATGCACTTGGCGCCATATCATAGACGACGTGATGAACTGTCAGTTGATCAGGGATGTGTGTTGTGGGGGTTGCGAGTGATAATACCAGAACGTCATCGGTCGGCGTTACTGCAACGACTACATGAAGACCACTTTGGCATTGTTCGTACGAAGGCCATTGCTCGCAGCTACTTCTGGTTCCCTGGCATCGACAAAGCAATTGAAGACATGATAAGCGCGTGCTCTATTTGCCAAACGTTACAACATGACCCTGTCAAATCACCACTGATGCCATGGAAATACCCAAGTCACCCATGGTCGCGAGTGCATTAAGATTTTGCAATGTTCAAGAATATGAACTATTTCGTAGTTTTTGACAGTTTCTCAAAGTGGTTCGAAGTAGTTCCCATGAAATCGACGACCGCGTCTCGGACTATTGAAGAACTGAGAAAACTGTTCGCTCAGCAAGGTCTTCCTGAAGAACTGGTTACCGATAATGGACCCCAGTTCACTGCGTCTGAATTTGAATCATTCAGGAGAACAAATGGTGTGAAACATACAAAATGTCCACCATACCACCCAGCCAGCAATGGGCAGGTGGAAAGAGTTGTACAGATCTTGAAGTCAGTGTTACACAAACACGCACTGTATAACAAGTCTGGTGTTTCGGAAAGTCAGAGTCTGCAGAGTTTTCTGCCAACATAACGCACAAGTCCACACGCTGTCACAGGTCGTACTCCAGCGGAACTATTCATGAAAAGACAGCTTCGTACTCGCCTCACTTTGTTGAAGCCAAACTTGACGATGGACGTGCAGAACAAGCAAGACATCCAAGCGCAATATCACGACCGGCACTCATCAATGCGAGAGTTCACTCCGATGCAGTTGGTGAGGGTGAAGAATTGTTATGACAACGGCATTATCAAGTTCGTACTCGGTTCGGTCGTTAAGCGGCTTGGGCCAATGCGCTACCTTGTTCGTCTTGGTCATAGACTACGCTACTGCCATGTCGATCATTTACGGCGTACTGGCGAGACGACGTCAGTGGACTCCGAGGCACTACGACGTCAAGAGGTGGCCACATCGCCGCTGTTGCGTAATGACGATGTGGTAGCAACTACTCCAGCTACTCCGATACGAGCTGCTCCGATACGCGCAGCTGAGCTGATGACTCCAACGAATTTGATGACTCGTATCTGATGAATCCCGCAACGCCACGCGACGTCTCGATCCAGCAGAAACCTGCAACTACCCCATCGCCACGCAGATCGACTCGTTTGTGTCGTGCACCACTTCGTTTGGACTTGTAACACAATGCGAATTGACTTTTGAAATTATAATACAGCAAGTATTGACTTTTAGTTTTTAGCTAGTTGCTACCCAAGTATATTAATGAAAGACATTTAATTTCAGTGTTACATTCAGTGAAATATTAATCGTTTATTTGATACCTTTCGCAAAATAAGTGTAAGGGAATGTGATATATGCAATGCGCCAAATAGGCAAGATTGGTACGATACTGTATGTATTGGTATCTGGGCCGAACAGGAGTTCCGGTTCCGGGGCCCCGGTTGGTGGGCTAATAAATTCGTTAAATGCCTTCTGTCACACGCTTCGTAATATGACACTAGAGAGTCACATACACAACATTCGGCACCTCCCAGACGACGGCAGAAAATCGAAACAGATAGCGGGAGCTGATATGTCAACAGTGGTGCCCCAAGGACCGCCAGGTTGTGGGACAGTGAGTGATTGACTGTGAGTTGGCAAGAATGAGAACTTAGGCCCATTAATACTTGTGTCGGTTGTATATTAGTAAAATGTATGTTTATTGTGTATTGGTCCGAGTCCGCACCATGTACCAAAACACATTGGACGGTTTCACGAATGTTTCGCCGCACGTGCATGGTTTCTAAGATTGCAGCAATATATGTTTTACGTTACAAAACACTGATTAACCAAACAATCAGAACAACAAAACTTGGCTGATGTAAATTTTCGAAGAAAGATTAATTTTATTTGCTGTGGTCGTAGATTAATCTCTAATAGGTTGGTGCCCCGAGATGCGTCTAGACGAAAACATTTACATAACCAGACTTACGCACCTCATACGCTATCTCGATTATAGTTGGATGAGATGATTGATTTTGACTGAAATCGCTATGTACAATTGCTCACAGCAAATTTATGTAAATACACAGAATAGTAAGAATAAACTTACTAAACTTACGTGTGGGCTTGTACGTCTGCGTGTACATAAGAAGGTCATGTCGACTAAAATGACGGTGCATGATAACATCAGTGAAAGACATGGCGTTTGTCAAGGCGGCGTGTAACGTCATCAAGGCTAATGTCAAGTTACTTGGAATGAAGGTGTGAGACAACATTAATGCTTACGTCATCTGAGTTAAATCGACGTTACGTAACAACACTAATGTTGATCGTAGAGGTGCAGCTTGTAGAGTTCCGGACTATTGAACGAGAGAACCCAGGTTCGAGTCCTATGCTGCGGTTTCGAACGGTGGGCCAGTTCATTCTCTCTACGTTGCTCCAGTTCACTCAGCTGTATGGATGAATACATGGCTATGGACAGTGGTGGATATTTGTTTACGAATAGTCTTCCCGGATTATTTGCTTCCCAGAGAGGTCGAGATTGTGTTCGACTGAATAGGTCTGCCAGGGAGTAAATTGTAAAGCGCTCTGAGTTCGCTGTAATTACCCCGATACAACTATTCGTACAAAAAATATCAACCACTGTCTGTTGCAATGTACAGTAATGCTGCTGGCTGAACCGGAGCAACGTGAATTGTTAGAACTAGCCAAAGGTTCGAATTGGCAGCGAGAAAATTCTAATTGGGATGCTCTTGATTAAGAGTATGTCGCTCTAATAGCTACGCCACTGCGCTCAATTATCTATATATATACATTGCTCTATCACTCTA
Organism: Paraescarpia echinospica; assembly: GCA_020002185.1. Lineage (NCBI taxonomy): Eukaryota > Metazoa > Annelida > Polychaeta > Sabellida > Siboglinidae > Paraescarpia > Paraescarpia echinospica. The sequence goes on along the minus strand of CM034537.1, from coordinate 15,752,097 downwards.
TACGTGTACGCTGCACCAGTTACTGCAATGTTTCACAACAAATGTCAATAGTCAGGGGTGAAGTAAGTTTTTAAAGCACTAGATTATTCTTGGGGTTTGAAATCATGGTGGATTTTTATACCTGATAATTACGTTGAACGCCAGACGGTCAAATTGGATACATCACCTGCCCATAGGCGGCAGCAGAAACTATGAAGTATAATTACTATCCCAGTAGAGATCAATAATGTCAGTTCACATGACATGTTTAATGCCAACTAGGATATATATTCTTTTCAATCGATGTCATTAATACTTTCCGACTGCCTTACAATATTCCTGTTTTATAAATATTGCAAGCAATTAAATATTCACGCCAATTCCTCATCACCTACACATTGTCATTTCGATTAATTGATTCACGTCAAACCTAAGATCGACGACTATGACATCTTGCAAATGCGAGAATAATGTTTATTGTTGGCAATCGGTCCAAACGTAAAGTGCTATTCATAATTTCGCAGACAACAGCCTCGCTCATAACACAAACAACCATCTAGAGCGAAAAGAACATATCACGCACCTCCAAAATGAGACCGATGCGCTCCATTGTGATGTCAGTATTAGTTTAAGCTTGAGAGATAACAGAACTGCAAAGAAGAATCCAGGCCATGGAGGTGATATGCTACCGCAAAATCATGCACTTCTCATACGATGACCATATCACAAACGAAGAAGTCCACAATGTAATTAGACAAGCCATCGGACCCTTTGAAGATCTCCTGACGACAGTCAAGAAACGAATGTTAAAGTGGTGTGGTCATATCACTAGATCAACCGGCTTTACCAAAATAATTTTACAACGCACTGTACAATGAAGAAGAAACAGAGGGAGACAGAGAAAGAGGTGGGAAGACAACATCCAGGAGTGGACTGGCTTCACCTTCGGCATCTCCCAGAGGACGGCAAAAAATCGAAACAGATGGAGGAAGCAGTCATGTCAAAAATGGTGCCCCAACGACCGGCAGGTTATGGGACAGTGAGTGAGTGACTGTGAGTTGGCAAGAAAGTGAACTTAGGCCCATTAATACTTCTGTTTGTTGTACATTAGTAAAATATATGTTTATTGTGCGTTGGTCCGAGTCCGCACCATGTACCAAGACAGATTGGACGGTTTCACGAAGGTTTCGCCGCACTTGCGTGGTTTCTAAGATTGAAGCAACATATGTTTTACGTTACAAAACACTGATTAACCAAACAAGCAGTACAAAAAAAATTCGCAGGTGTAAATTTTCGAAGAAACATTAATTTTATTTGTTGTGGTCGTAGATTAATCTCTAATATGTTGGTGCCCCAAGACGCGTCTAGACGAAAACATTAACATAACCAGACATACGCACGCATACGCTATCTCGATTATTGTTGGATGAGATTATTGATTTTGACAGAAATCGCTATGTACAAATGCTCACATCGAATTTTTTTAAACACACAAAATAGTAAGAATAAACTTACTAAACTTACGTGTGCGTTTGTTCGTCTGTGTATACATATGAAGGTCGTGTCGACAAAAATGACGGTGCATGATAACATCAGGGATAAACATGGTGTTTGTCAAGGCGGCGTGTAACGTCATCAAGGCTAATGTCAAGTTACTTGGAATAACGGTGTGAGACAACATTAATGCTTAAGTCATCTGAGTTAAATCGGTGTGATGTAACAACACCAATGTTGAGCGTAGTGGTGCAGCGACTAGAGTTCCGGACTCTCGAACGAGAGAACCCAGGTTCGAGTCCTATGCTGCGGTTTTGAACGGTGGGCCAGTTCATTCTCTCTACATTGCTCCAGTTCACTCAGCTGTATGGATGAATACATGGCTATAGACAGTGGTAGATATTTGTTTACGAATAGACTTCCCGGATTATTTGCAGCGTGACTGGTTGCTTCCCAGAAAGGTCGAGACTGTGTTCGACTGAATAGGTCTGACAGGGAGTAAATTGTAAAGCGCTCTGAGTTCGCTGTAATTACCCCGATACAACTATTCGTACAAAAATATCAACCACTGTCTGTTGCAATGTACAATAATCCTGCTGACTGAACCGGAGCAACGCGAATTGTTAGAACGAATTGGCAGCGAGAAGAATTGAACAAGAATGCTCTTGATTGAGAATATGTCGCTCTAATAGCTACGCGACTGCGCTCAAGCTTTTACATATATGTTGCTGGAGGAATCTACACGTGTATGCTGCACCAGTTACTGCAATGTTTCACAAAAAACGTCAATCGTCAGGGGTGAAATCACTATTTAAAACACTAGATTATTCTTTGGGTTTCAATCATGGTGGATTTGAGACCTGATAGCTACGTTGAACGACATACGTCCAAATTGGACAGTAGAGATCATTAATGTCATTTCACATGACATGTCTAATGCCAACTAGGATATATATTGTTTTCAATCGATGTCATTATAATTTGCCGACTGCCTTGCAATATTCCTGTTTCATAAATATTGGAAGCAATTAAATATTCACGCCAATTTCTCATCACCTACACATTGTCATTTCGATTAATTGATTCACGTCAAACCTAAGATCGACGACTACGACATCTTGTAAATGCGCGAATAATGTTTAATGTTGTGAATCATTCCAAACCTAAAGTCCTATCCACAAATGCGCAGACAACAGCCGCGCTCTTAACACAAACAGCCATCTAGAACGAAAACAACATATCACGCAGCTTGGACAGTGAGTGAGTAACTGTGAGTTGGACAGAAAGTGAACTTATGCCCATTAATATTTTTGATGGTTGTATAATAGTAAAATTTATGTTCATTTTGTATTGGTCCGAGTCCGCACCATTTACCGAGACACATTGAACGGGTTCACGAATGTTTAGCCGCACGTGCGTGGTTTCTAGGATTGCAGCAATATATATTTTACGTTGCTAACAATTGATTAACCAAATCATCAGAAAACTTAGCTAATGTGAAATTTCGAAGAAAGATTAGTTTTATTTAATTGTGGTCGTAGATTAATCTCTAATAGGTTAGGGCACCGAGAAGCGTCTACATGACAACATTGACATAACCAGACACACGATTTAACATAACCAGGCACACAATTTAGCATCTTGAATACGTTATATCGGCGGCTACATATGACATAGTCAGGACTAAACTACAGTTCTTTCGTAACGAAGCCATCTGTTTGGCATCCTACTATAGACCCCCAACTGATAAAACAACATCCCTGGAAGCCCTACACGAATCTTCTACCGTGGCTGCAAACTTCCTCCATCAGTTATAATCGTCGGGGACCTAAACCTACTAGACATCAACAGAGAAAACCCCTGTACAACAAACCAACACCCAGCAACAAAACACAACAGACTACTAGAAATAGTCAGTGAATATGGTTTAACAAATATAGTAAATGAACCGACCGGCTAGACTCTGAAAATAGCCTTGACCTTGTACTTACATCAACCCCCGCCTTTATCTCCAGCATAAACACAGTGACAGGCATGAACGATAACGAAGCTGTTGTCTTTCACATTAATATGAATATCATGCATGAAACCAAACCTCCACACAAAGTGTACATGTATAAGTACGGTAACTGGGAAGCCCTCAAATCAAACTATATACCCGTGTTGCTCAAAGGTACTTTGCCTGAAATCCTCATAATCTAGACATCGATTCAAATTGGAACTTCTTTCAGCAAAACTACACTTATCTCAATGATGAATTTACTCCTTGCCGCATAACAACATAAAAACCGCATTTACCCTGAACAAAAACATAATCAGACTACAAAGAACACGGGACAAAATTCATGGTAATGCTAGGAAAACAAAGCAAAACAAACACCGGGAACACTTCAAGAACCTAAGAAAAGAAGGTTTTGACATAGACGTTTGAAAATCCTGAACGCATATCCTTGCAACAACATTTAACGTAGATGGCCAGCACCGTGAAGTGTGCATTTCAGAGTTTAGTTTGAAAACAGAACTGTCAACTCTATCGTGCACTCTAAGTGCATACACTGATAATACTATAATAACACCTGTCCGAGTACAAATAATTGGCCCCACCCTGGACACCACAGAAGGTTGTCTTTACTAAGCCACGAACTGATAATCAATCCTTAGAACTATAACTGTTGTTTCTTTCTGTATCAGCTGCCGGTGGCCGCAGGCTCAGACGTGGAACTCTGCTCGTTGTTCAAGACAGACAAATACTCGCAATGGAACCGGACTCGCCTTCACCAAGACAAATCATCAGTGGAAGTAAGTAATAAGATGCAATGACAACTTGCTTTGCAGTGATATAATGCAGTTGTGTATACATATGGACTATTCTATGTAGATATACAAAGGATAATTCACATATTGAATAAAAGTAGTTGCCATATATTAATTTGTGGCAAGAGGTCTGTACGACTGGGTCACAATCTCGTGAAGATTGCCCCATGTAAAGAAAGCGTACGTCCCTTTTGAAGATTCTTGAACCAACAAGTCAGTGTGTGAAATTTGCAAAAAAAGATCATGCCCAGATTTGTTTTTAACTGGCCCAGATCAATATATATATATACATAAGTAAATAATTAAAATTAGGCCTTGACAAATGTACATATATGTATGTACGCACACTATGATAATAAAGTGCAACTTATCAAATCATATTTTTTATTATCAAACTAGCCAATAATAATAAGAACTATTGTTCCAAATGTATGCCTTGATTGTTCAAACTATCATTTGCCACTTCTCTTAGGTGTTTCCCGGTTTATTCGCTAGGTGACACCTCCAAAATACGTGTATTTCACCTTGCCGATGTTGGTTACGTTACGAAATACACTTTTGTCACCAGTCAAATTTGGAATTAGGCCGTATTTATTTGTAAAAAAAAAACACATGCTTGACTCTGACCTACAACCGAAACAACTTCCAAACACAGTAACATTTAGTTCAGAGAACGCGGCAAAACAATGAAAGATGGCGTCCAGTCTGACTTTTGGGGAAATTTTACTGCTGGTGGCTTCGCCACCGACGTTTACACTTGGCGTACGTGGGCCGTGCCATAGAGCACCGAAGTGTGAAGTCACGCTGCAGCGCTGGTTCCAACAAATGTCTCCCATCGTATATGTTAGCCCGGTGTTATGTTTGGTTCCAAACTGTAATCATTATTCTGTAAACCATACTTGTAGTTCTTTATGGTTCCGTACGTTGAAAGTGAGAAATATGTATGGGTGAAACAAATTAGGTATTTTATGTATTCTGGAACGTAAAAGCAATATTTTAACGCAAGCCACTTGATCGCAGTGACAAAATCGATCGCGGTGCAACATATGTTTTGTTGTGAATCACGCTACTGTCATCGCAAAATGCGGAAGGATAGCCGGTCAACATCGTACAATTATTGTACGAAATTGTTAAAATCGAAGGATTTGATAATATCTTGAAATATGTAACAAAATATATTTCAGGCTGAGAAGTCATGGAGCGATAGAGAAGTTGGCATTTTTGTTGAACCTCAAGCGGAGGTGCAATTGGCTAGTTTAAAAATGGTTTGGGGTTTTTTGTTTCACGATTGTAATCATAATTTTGTGATCCACACGAACAGGTCTATCGATTTTTAAAATCTGATTGAAGAATTCAATTACAAATAATAATAAGATATTCTAAAAAAATATGTTGTTGAGAAAGCCATTCATACTCCCCGGGGACCACTTCCTGAACATCGATGGGTATCCATGTAAGTTTACAATTAATAAAAAAAACATCTTGGGGGATTTACCCGCTAATCGCTAGCATCGCTAAGTTTTGTTCGAATGTGGCTAATGTCTTCAGTAGGCCCCTATCTCTGCATAATCAGATGAGCGCAAACCGCATGGATGGGAGAAAATCAGAAAAATAAAATTCAGATCTGATCATGTTAATAGTTTCACTTATTTTCCAAGCGTTTGCGAGGTGCGGCGCATGCTAGTGTGGAGGATAAATAATTCAAAATAGCACTAAGTTTGAAAATATGCTATGGATACTACATGAAATTGGTCCAAGTCCAAGACAATAACCAGATTTCGTGGTGGTAAGACTCACAATTATATGTTCATACATATTTGTGAAGTTAATTATGATATGCAATATATTTGGTTAATTTTATTGTTAATTAACTGGCTAATATGTTTATTAATTTTGTATAGCTAATAATGTTGCTAACACGATACTTACAATAACATAAATGTGTTAATAATCATGTTGTTGACATTTTACTTGACAAACAGTAGACATCTTCCGGCGTCTGTATTGTAATTTATGCCCATTAGCTCAGCTATATGCGATATTGTATTAGCTAACCGAAACAATTAATATTGGAATTTGATGATATATACATTATTATTTCAATGAGTTTTCATATTTGACGAATACAGAAGTTGTGGTTCAATGATGGGAACAAGTGAACATCTCTCTTGGAAATGATAACAGCAAAATATCAACACAATCTTACTTTTTAAAACAGAGTGACCAACTGTTGAATTTTTAAAAAAGTACTATTAATAAAAAGGAAGAATTTAAGTATGTATGCAGCGAGTTTCAGTGTAGCATAGATCTCTGCCTTTGGGCCGAAGTAATACTGACAGTTGTTTGAAGCAGGACTTGGGAAGGACCAATAATCATGTTGTCTGAGCTGCAGTGAAAGGCAATATCAGAATAGCCACCAAGAGAAATGCACGTCTCTCCATCCAGAGTGTCGCGAACTTCTTTCTAAAAAAATAAGGGATTTAGAGGCCTGCATATGGGGTAAGACCACATTAACATTCTTCTGCCATTACCCACCGAAAGAATGTCCTTAAAAATAAAATGTTTGTGTGATGTGTGAATTTTTTTCGAGCACTCTGACATGGCACATTTTAGTCCAATGAATACTGAATGTATTATTGCGTTAGGTCTTTCACGAGGTAGCAATAAATATACGCTAGTTGCTCGCGTATTCGCACTGTGGCTGTTTTGCAGAACGCACTAATATTTCAAAATCCGTCACCAGATTGGTGCGAAATTGAGGGGTTTCAGGTTTAAGTAGATTTTCAGAAAAACGAGGTATGAGAATTTCACGAGGTTTCAACAGCACTTGTGTCAATGGAGGTTAAATATGCTGTGACATTTTCAAGAAAATCGTAAGACAAATTTTGCAGGAAATGAAGGAAACGTTATTATGGTCGCCTATGTAAAATGTAAATGTGGTCTTACCCCAAATTAGAAATACGGCCCGTTTGATTACGAAAACCAACAAAATGTGATTTGAGCGACGGATGATGGTTTTTCGGCTGCACTTGAAAGCTGATTTAGACCAGAAGACCGTGCAGCTATTGCATACTGTTAGTATTACGCCTAAAAGAGTCACTAATAAGCCAGTTATTAGGTGATATGCATGATAAATAAAGTAATAATTTAGGTGGTGTGAAGGTTAATAACTATATTCCATGCACGTTTTATGATACTGAGTACCACGAAAGCTTGTATACAAAGTGCATATGTGTCAGAGCGTGGAGTTTCTTTTAAAAATGCATCACATGGGACAATACTGACATATTTCCACTAATTTCCAGTAAGACGAATTTCGCCTCAGTTATATAATTTATATTTTTGTAAGCGACATCTATAAATGCGTGTTTCTTAACCCCAATACTAACGTGAGAGTTTATCTTGTTCCAATGTGTCCTTCCTAATTATATGGCATTTGTATGTAGCACACGTGGATCGCACAATAAGCAACAATGGGCAAGCAGGCAACATTTTTATTTCACCCACCCCCAAGGCAGCCCTAATTTCAGTGAAACGTTGGCGCATCATATGAAGAAAGGTTGTCCACACACTTCTACCAATCAGGAATCTATAACCTTTGGTTTTTTACAGTAACATTCACACATTAACCGACACAACAAGAATACATTGAGAATCTGCATATATGTCTAAGAATATCGTAGCAGTGTGTGACTCTCTAAATATGCAGCGACCACAATGATCCGAATTTTAGGCAAAACAATGACAACTGGTCACCTAACAGAAGTGCCATATGTTGAAATTGTGTACATGGACTGGCATGCTATCATTGTTGACGGTCATGCACTTTTCAGCTGTAATATAACCGAATTATATCGAAGTTTGCACAAGACAAGGCAGCTTAAGCTAATTGTAGGCTTACGTCAACTATTCTGACAAGAAGCTGCTTTTATGACTGGTATTTTGCGCGTTATATTCCTATATTTAAAATCGGAAATGTGTTTTAGTACTCTTATAAGAATTTGATGATATTTGAATGAAACATGATTAGGGCAATGGACTAGTTGATGTTCTTGCAGAGATACTGGGTGCCACAACTGTCAGCAACTGTTATCACCTGTCTTTGATGTCCCTGTCAAACGTTTGTTTCTTTCTGATATTAACTATTTTGCCAGCTGTATCTCTTGTTTCTAATAATGTGTGTAAATCATCGAAATACAATGTGGCCAAGTAATTGTCGTGTGGCGATGTTTGAAAATTCTGTATCAAACAGAGATCTGCGCCTGTATAAAAGTATGGTTATTTTAAGGGGGGTTAGGATGACAATTTGTGTGACGCAAGGTATACGTTCTACTGGGCATCCCATTTTTGGTTTCGTAATGTACTATTTATATACCCCAATTTATATCCAGCATTTTAGCGCTTTATCTACAATATAATTGTAGTTACCATCAAAGACGCCTCTGTGCCTTTCAATATTTTGAATATTGTTGAAATGCCTGGCTTGTGCGTTTGACACCTACCTATGTCGTATATGAGTTTCACACAGTTCATTATTGCATCAGATTATTTAACATAGTTTGTGGGCATTACGATATACTAAAATTCGTTAGGATGTGCAACTTGCATATGCAAAAAGATGCTGCTTAAAATAATGATTTTATGTATTGTTTGCCCAAAATTACAAATTGTTATGAAAAAAAAAAAAACGTATATTTCGTTAATATACTATATATTTTACTTCCTTATTAGTCCAGTCATTTTAGCATATGACCTGCCACAAATTGCAACAGAAAGTTTTTCAACGATTTTATATTCATAAATATATTATGTGTAACATTCTAAAAATTGAAATAAATCGTGGGTGGGAAAACCCCCCAAAATGCATAAAACCAAATAGCCACCATGTATAATACAAATCGCCACAACTCGCATCTTCATTAAATTCTTCATGTGACGATGTTGTTCCAATTGTTTCATTATCTGAGTCTTGTTTTTTACATCATATGGGCATATTTTATTTGAATGGCCACGTTGACGACATACAGACTCTTCAAATGATTACGATGCAATAAGGGTGTTGTCAGCTGCATCAACAAGAAGATGTGCTCGTACTGCGCGCGATATGGGTTTCCCTGTCACGATCTGTTCAACTGCTTTAGGGGCGTACTCAGTTTTGTGTGGAAACCACCAAGGTGCAAGGTAATTCTATGCAGGTCACTTCCTACAGGTTCGCTGATTATAATCATGAGGGCTTTCCACCTAAGAGGCTGGTCAAACGTGATGACCGGGGTAACGCCATGGCATCGAGCATGCTCACACACAAACACTGGTGTTGAAAACATGCATGTGGCGTCACTTGAACTCATGTCAATCATCGGAAGGAACATTACTGATGACTTCTCCAAACTGGAGCGATGTCTTTCAAAGAATGTCCAGCTGGCCTGTCGGGTCACTTGGTTTCATGCTGACTAGTGTCTGGTATTCTACTGCTGACAGGCCGTGTCTTTCTTCTCTGTGGAAGCGGATTTGTATGCGTCCCAAAGTGCCTATTTCTTTGCCAGTGACATTTCTTTTTGGAATAGATTGGGTTGTCCTTGCCTTGTACCAGGAGTTACTGTAGCAATTATTCCCATTCCGAGAAATGTCGTCTCATGTCTGGATGTTGTGGTCCACATTGTCTGCTGCATATTGAACAAATTCCAACGATGTGGAATCGGGTTTGGTGATCCCTTGTGCAAATGCCGCATTTTTTTTCAAACTTCTGCACTTCATTATATGGACAACATAATCCATGGCCGTTCAGTGCGTCTGTCTACAAGGACACACGATGCAAAATGATGATGGATTTGTACTCCCAACCCAACTTGTAGTGGCGCAATCAGAACTCTTGGACGGGTTGCCTGCATAATCTCCTGTCCAATGTATGCTATCTTTAGACGAACATCTTTCCCTGCAATTATCCCTTCCAGCAGACGCTTCAGATTCCATTTCATGGTAGGATGGATATGACTCAGTCGACGTTTTTTTTATTTGATATAATCCCGAATGAATTTTGCAGCAGTTTCTATAATGTCACTCTTTTTACGTGTATGAAATTCCCGAAGGAGAGCGTCTTCGGTGCTATTGAAAGTAACTACATTTGCCTTTCAATTGATCCGAGTGGTTATTATCCTGGTCCCAAAATATTCATCGAGCTTTGCTCTCATAAGAGTTTTTCCATACGGTTCACTTTCTGAGCCGGTCATAAATATCAGCATTTTGCTAACGAGATCATTGATAGTTATCTCCTCATCATAATTTTTTCCAGAAATTTTACAACCTTGATGAGTGCATTTGTTTTGTCTTCGTCAGTTGGTCGTCCGATTTTCTTCTTCTTCGGAACACGTACGTCGCTTTCAGAATTCTTTGGGATGTCTTTCATTGTCCGGAAATGTATGCTGCATGCGCGATGGTACATGGCAACAGCAGCAGGAAAATGATGCACATGTAACAACCTTGCTTGCACGGAGTCGGACCATGCATCATGTATTTCACGACATGTCGATAAAACATTATCTTTGAAGGCGATGGTTTGTATTGGAACAATGTCAGATGTTTTTTCTCTTCCTACCATCGTTGGTTTTTGGCCACAGAAAACACAGTTTTTGTAAAAACTGAACTGTCCTTCTGCCGATAGACACATGCATTAGTGTCTATCCTAGCATTTTTATCCACTTTAGTTACTCGACGAATTTCATTATTATTACAGTAATTGAGTTTGCAATAGCGGTGGACTTGTTGTCCAGGTACAGTGATTATATTATCTTTCCTTTGTTCGCTGGCTGTATTAATGCTTTCACTCCCTTTTTATCAAGGGTAGCTTTTGTTGAATCACCACAGTAAATTTTGTTATATATTGCACAATACTATGTCAGGGTTACTCCCATCTCTGAAAAAATAAATGGCCAGGCTTGATTTAATGCAGCCTGGTATCCGATGATAACAGGAATGCAACTGCTGCAGAGCACGGAACTAAAAAACAGACTGCTCCCAGGTTTACGTAATAATCAAATTGTCATACCTTAGTTAAGTCATTATTATATTAACAGTTTATGCAATGTTTAATTCACAGCATTACCTATTATTGTTTACGTTGTTAGGCGACCGCCGACGTCATTTTCAAAACTATTATGCTGCTATGTTTCCTTTATGAAGCGACTCGACCTAACGATGCAAACCATTTCTGGTAGCTCTTAGACGTTTTTTAAATTTTGCATGCGTGGACGATTTTAATATTTACAAATCAGTAGCATGTATGTTCTTATAAGATATAACATCAACTTTCAATAACAGTATATGACCAGTTTATCAACATACCTCACCGGGAATAGGTACCTACATATGGCATAGCACGATTTGGCCGTGGCTCCGGGGGGCATCTTAACATTCAAAGGATCACTTTGTGTTTCATTTATTTTAAAAATATTCATATTAAACTACTATTACGCAATACCCGGCTGATTCAATGCACATGATAATGTTTCTAACATATCAGCAGATGTCAAATATGTAAGAAAACCAGGTAAGGTGATCTGTACATCTAAACTACAAGTGCCCTTATAATGATTAGTAGTATATTATGACGATTTGGGGGTTCACATTTTTAGCGTTTTGGGGGGTTTGCCCTCATGCGATTCATTTCTATTTTTGTCATATGTCATAGTGGACACATAACTGAGTATGTTCCACACAATGTACTTTCTGTTGCAATTAGTGGCAGGTTGAGCCTTTTTTGGCCGTAAAATGACTGGACAATATCGGTAAGACACTGTGTTGGCCTGCGTGGTATGCTCAGTACCATTCATATCAGGCAAACGTTGTATGTTTAAGCCACGTCCAGGAGCTGTTTAGCTTGGAGGTGTGCACATTTTGATGAAACATATTTTAGTTGTTATTGAGACAATATAATTTCCCTTTGAGGTTAATAAATAAATATACGCTAGTCGCTAGCTTATTCGCACAGTGGCTATTTTGCAGAATGCACCAATATTTCAAAATCCGTCACCAGATTGGGGCGAAATTGAGGGGTGTCAGGTTTGCGTGGATTTTTCTGGAAAAAGAGGTATGATAATTTCACGAGTTTTCCACAGCACTTGTGTCAATGGAGGGTAAATTTGCTGTGATTTTTTCAAGAAAATTGTATCATATATTTGGAAGGACATAAAGGAAACATTACAATGACCGCCCATGTAAAATCAAAATGTGCTCTTACCCCATAAGGCGATTTAGACAATGGTGAATGAAATCGTGAAGACATTGGTGTGTTCATAGCATGCTTCAAGATGCAACACAGATGCTAAGCAAACCCACCAGAAAGTACCCACTGTACGTGTTAAAAGATAGTTTAATAATATTGTGGTTGTCCATAGTGGGTGGCTGCACTAGGCAACTAGTAGCCCCCTGGGTGACAGCATCCTCCCCTATAGGTATATATATATATATATATATATAGCCTCCGAAAGAAGAGCATACCAGAATACTACATTAACATCATGACGGACATGTATGAAGGGTGTACGGCAAGCATCATGACAAGTGCTGGAAAGCAGAGGAAATAAAGATTGAAGTTGGTTTACACCAGGGGTCGACCCTTAATCCTTTATTTGTTTTTATTATCCTGGACATTATTACATATGCGATCAATGAGCACACACCGTGGGCTATGTTGTTCGCAGATGACCTGGTGTTGTATGATCCTGGTGGAGGTAGGATAGAACAGAAATTGGTCAAATGGAGGAAAATATGGAGAGATGTGGGCTAAGGATCAGTAGAACGACGGGGCACACAGAACGATGGGGCACACAGAACCGGTGAAGATGAAAAAGTATGGGTCTCAGAAAAAGGTAAACTTCCCATGTGTACAGACCTTTAAGTACATTGGCTCTGTCATAGAGAAGGAGGGAGATGTCAGTAAGGAAACTGAGAGCCGAGTGTCAAAGGCGTGGGCAAGGTAGAGGGAGCTATCTGGAGTGATGTGCGATAAGAAGTTGTCACAAAATATGAAGGTCCTGCTCTACAAAACGGCAATTAAGCTGACACTTCTCTACGGCTGTAAAACGTGGCCACTATCGACAAGAGATGAAAGACGACTGGCAACAACGGATATTATAATTATTGAATGGGCAATGGGTGTAAGCCTACAGGAGCACCGGAGGAATGAGGACATATTGAAAGTAGCCGATGTGGAGAGCATTGTTGTCATCATGAGGAGAAGAAGGCTGGAGTGGTTTGGCCATGTGGAAAGAAGCAAAGAAAAGGAAGACATAGGAGCCACCATGGAGATGAAGAGAGAGGGGAAACGAGCGAGATGGAGGCCCATGTTGAAATGGCAGGATACCGTGAGGAAACATTTAATGGCATGGCAGTTGAAGGAAGAATGGGCTCAGGACAGGAAGAAGTGGAAGATACTCTGCAAAAACCTACAATGGGACAGTGATCAAATCGACAGTAGTAAGGCAGAACCAGTACACGTCGATGAGCGAGTAGTTAGACACACACATTTGAGTCCGATAGTAGGCCACACATTACTCATCCCTGCTACCATTTGCAGCATATATACTTTAATGGTGGTGTATACTTCAGGCCAAATATCAATGATAAGTAACTATATCCTCAAGGCACTAGATTATACAGCAGTGGTATCCTTTGAGCAGATAGGGATAAAGAATGCGGAACACGGGTCCTATATGCATTGCCAAGTCATTAGAAAACTATATGTCACCATACAACATAACCAGTTCTAAATTGATGTTGCTGGGGGACCCATAACTGATTATTTCATCCTTGGATTGGACTTTCTGTTAGAACATCACAGTGTGGTTGATTTAGAACGAAGCACTGTCATTAGAGATGACACCACCTTCTTTGCTGTCATGATGAAAGGCTGTAGTGCATGTTATGCGATGAGTAAGATTAAGTTGCACACCATACTGTGATTCCATCACAGCATAGAGCTAATGCATCGGTAAAATTCACTATGTTGCCGAATGTGTGGGATATCTTGGTGTCTACTTAGATACACATCTTGACATGACGGTGCAGATTTCTCGTACCAATAGTACATGTTCACTGCATTTACGTAACATCGGCCAAATCAATCGTTACCTACCACAGTGGACAGCAGAACGTATTGTAAATGCAATGATTATATCACGCTTAGATTATTGCAATTCGCATCTGTTTGTCACTTCTGCCAAGAACATCGGCAGGCTGCAGCGACTGCAGAATGCTGCTGTTTTTCTAATAACTCGGCGTGCGCGATGCGACAGTGCTTTACCACAACTGCGAACTGCGCCAATTCCACTGGCTGCCTGCCCAGCAACGGGTTACCTACAAAATAACAGAACGTACATATAAGGTGTTCAATGTTGAACTATCGCCACCATATATGCAGTCACTTCGTTCTGCTGAGGGTAACAATCTTGTCGTTGCTAGAGCCCGAACCAAGGCTGGTGAATGCGCATTCGTCCACGCTGCCGCTACTACTGTTACGTCCAAAACGTCCCTGCAATCTCCCAAGGTAGCCTTAAAAACTCACATTTTCATTACCGCGTACATTGCTTGAAAGAGCACAGGAAATGTTTATTCCGAGTTATTCATATTTTTATATTGATCTTTTTAACAGCCGAAAAAAACATTTTAAGTACCTACTTTACCATGATAATTGTTTTCTTTTTAATCTACTGATGCTTACACAACATTATTATCTTAATTTGTTTATTTTTATTTTAAAAGTTGTTTAATTTTACTATTTATATTTGTTTATGTAAAGCGCTATGAACATTATGAATATGGCGCTATATAAAATAAATATTATTATTATTATTATTATTTATGTCAGCCTTGATGAAGCACACATATCAGCTAAACTTTATAATGTTCAGTCCCGCATCCCATCACACCTGGTATGTGTATTCAACAGAGCAAATGAGAATATTTCACAACGAGAACAAATCTCTCTAGGGCTCCTACTAATGGAATACGCCAATGCTTTCACCTAGGATAGTAAAGATTTGAGTAAATTATCGCTAATACGTCATCGCATTAACACTTCAAATAAAATAATGAGAACCCATTTAGAGAACGTCTAACGCGTACCCCTTTAGAATTCCAGGGGAAGAAAAGAAACAGTGACATGTATGTGACAGTGATATGTAGGCAGGGAATGTTATTAGACCCTCCACCTCGAATTGGGCATCAGCTCCTGCCTTGGTGCAAAATAAATATGGTGAGGTGTGATATACGGTAGATTACCGCCAACTAAATGTTAAGACAGTAAAAGATGCCTACCTATTGCTCTTGATAGATGACTGCATGGACACGCTTTCAGGCGCTCTATGGTTCCATACACTGGATCTCGCCAGCGAGTAATAGCAAATCGAAGGTGATGAACGCGACTATCATGAGACTGCATTCTTAACCAAGTATGGTATTTTCGAACATGTCAGAATGGCACAGAGGTTGTACAATGCACAGCCACATTTTAGCGAGTGATGTATCTAGTTCTATGCGGCTTCGCATGGGATAGAGTACTCGTGTACTTGGATTATGTAATTGTATTGGGTAGACGTTTTGAGGAGTCTGTTCTCCTTAAAAATCTGGAGAATGTTCTCCAGCGTTTCCAGGGTCACAACCTCAAGCTGAAACCAAATAAATGCTCTCTATTTAGCACCGAAGTACGATTCCTAAGGCGCAAGGTGTCCCGTGATGGAGTGTCGGTCACCAATGACCACATTCAATGTGTACTAGTTTGGCCCCAGCCAAAGAATGCCCTTCAGATGAATAAGTTCACAGGATTTGTGAACTATCACACATAGGTTATTCGAGGGTTTGCTGAGACAATGACGCCCCTGTTTGCACTAACCAAACCCAGAGAACCCATTTGAATGGACTGAATCGTCTGAGGGAGCATTTCAAAAACTTAAACGGGACATGACTACAGCACCTGTTTTGATATTTCCAAATAAAGACGATCCGTTCATTTTGGATTCTGATGCCTCCGACATTGCAATTGGAGCCGCTCTGTATCAGAAACAGAAGAGAGTGGAGCGCCCCGTTTCGTTTGCGTCACACACTTCTCCAGCACAAACACGCTGTTGCACCACTAGGAAGGAACTGTTAGCCATTGCAGTGTTCACACACGTTAACTCCTGCACAAACACGCTATTGCACCACTAGGAAGGAACTGTTAGCCGTTGTAGTGTGCACACACTTTAACTCCTGCACAAACACGCTATTGCTCCACTAGGAAGGAACTGTTAGCCGTTGTAGTGTGCACACACTTTAACTCCTGCACAAACACGCTATTGCACCACTATGAAGGAATTATTAGCCGTTGTAATGTTCACACATTTTATCTACATGCTTCACACTTTAACTTCATGGTGCCCCGGCTTCATCATTCAATACCATATTGTTGTGTAACCTTAGCTTGATAGTGTGTGCCTAGAGCATACAGTCGGTGACACACAGTGTCATAATTTACAGTGCAAGTGACCAAGCAATCAAATGTTAATGGTGCTCCAGTGGTCATGGTGGCCCAATGGCCATGGTGCCCCAATCGCCCTGGTACCCCTGTGGCCATGGTGCTCTGGTGGGTCCTGTATTGGAGTGCCTTTAGTTCAAATGTCTAGCACAAAATGGATACACTTGCTATATATAATTTATATTATTTTGACAATACACAATTTCAGGAGGGGGTTCCCAATGAAATAGATGAAGATTCAAATAATGTCATAATTCCACGACTAGAACTTTGTGACACTTAAATCACACTTTAGATAGGGTGTTTTGAAAGGTTACAATGTGTTTTAAAACACTATCCTTTATATTAAATAATTTACTAATTTACATAAAAGCAAAATAGGAAAGTCTAAGAAAATGCTTAATTCAAAATAAACATGTATAACATCTGCCTTAGCCACGTTTAAAGAGTTATAATAAAATAAAATTATATCATAATCTCACGGAGTCGCTAACTCTGTTTTATATCATAGTTATCAGTAATTATGATTACTACCAGAGGATATGAATAATGATATGTGCTGTTACTACATTACGTCAGAGGACACTTCCGTTGTTGCCACATTTGTTGTGTGAAATACTACATAAATTGTAGACTGCTATGAAACTGATAGAATATAATATATAATAATAATGTTTATTTCAGACAAATAGTCCATATGCGTACATACAATGCAAGTAAAAAATACAAAGATATAGACACACATGGAATAAAAATAGATGATTAACAAACAGTATATGTAAATTGTGCGACCAAGTTTAAATATTCAATTTGGTGGTCCATTATTTAAACATAGGACTTATAAAATGTATATAAGTATAGGAATAATAAAAAAAGGATTTTCGGACTGTTGAAGGCATATATAATGAGCTATATATGGATGAACGCATACGTTCATTGAAAGAGTTAAAACACATTGTAGCAAACATAAAACTTTAATTACAGCGTGATGACAAATTGTGGTGAACAATTATAAAACTCTTGTCATATGCAACACTAATACCTTTTAAATGTACAACTATTTGAGGTGTACATAGTACCACAGTAAGAGTGAAATGGTTAGGTTTTAATGGTAGAGCTGCAAAGGCGAAATGTTCGTGCTAAGACCTTGGCATGGGCAAATATGCACCTTTTCTTTCTAACAATGACATCATCGACAGTAAGATTGTTATTAATTATATGACCCAGATATTTGCATGTAATAGTGTGAGGTAACGGACGATTATTGAACGTGACATGATGAATATTGATCATGTCCTCTCGTGTGTTGTCAACAAACATACAATACGACGTTTTGACATTATACGTTATGTTCCACATGTCGCCATACTTGACACAACAATCTGTTCGTGTTCTCAACCCATAAACACTAGGTGAAAACATGCAGAGATAATCTGCATACATCAAGTGATTATTTATGTTGCCTGCATAACGACACACAGTTTGTAATAATGTTGTTAAGATTTACGTTGAAGTCGTCCGTGTAGACATTAAAAAGGTGGGGAGAAAGGATTTCACCTTGTTTAACACCATTAGAGACAGTGAAATATCTAGAAAAGCTCTGACACCATCTGACATTGAATTTATGGGTACTGTACCAACATATTGACATACATAGAAGAGCCATTCGCTATGTAATGTCGACAAAAATGTTAATAGAACTATAAGCATCTCTGTTGAGAGATGTTTTTTAAATCCGAATTGGTAGGCACCGTTGTGAAGAAACATAATATATACAAATCATTTATTATCAATTGTTGCCAGAGCAATAGGTACGTAGTTATTGTTTGGAGGCGAATCACCACCAACAGAAAACCCTTGTTCCAATGTTAGTGTTAACTCCAGGAACACAAACTAGATCAGAACTAGATTATAGTAGCTGGAGAGGTTTTCTATAAGCAGTGAATGCAAATAAAATGGTTGCTTGCGGGACAGTGCATACAGATCTTAAATATTATACGATATCGTACAGGAAGTCAATACAAATACTTCAAAAGTGGTACACAGCATCATATGATATTACTTATTATTGTTATTATTTGGGTTGTCTACTATTATACTAGTATATTATTTTATAACTATTTATTAATTAATATTTATTGTATATATATATATTAATCTGATTTAATTTAATTTAATTTGGTTTAAAATGTTACTAACTTAGACTTACTTTTTATTAATACCTTGTCTCATTTTTATTAGTTATTTATTTACGAGTTATAGTTATAATGTTCTATTTAACCGACGCTATTTAAAGGTTCTTTCAGACTGGATTTACGTTTAAATCATTACATCTTACGTATGAGTACAGATATTGTTTAACTGTAGCCAGTTTTTATTGTTGACTCTGTAAGCACTATTGAGCAGAGTTTTACTCTGGATACCAGTTTCTGAATAAAGTTAATAATTATTATCATTATTTTATATGATTGTAGATGAGATGAGAGGTATCGCAGTGGACGACGTTCATGGCTTTATGTACTGGAGTGAAGGCAAATATGTGAGACGGGCGAGATTCGACGGCTCCAACATGACGGTCATCTACCAAGCAGGTAACTTGAGCTGCATATTAACGTCCAGTTGTTATACAGTATTTTATAATAATACACGCAGTAGCATTGCTAACAGGCAGCGTAATGATATAAGATTGGTATATTATGAAATACCCCGTACAAATACCACACTATTTCCACAGTATTCATGGTTTAGTAGCTTCAAATTTCAAACGGAATGGGGCAACATTTTGGTTGGGTCCAAAATTTGCCCCCACCAAACGATATATGCAACTTTACTACATGTTGCAACTTGACATTAGTACAGACTGGTTGAAATCAGCAAACGTTTTCCTCTATTTCCTTGGGCTAAATTGTTACTGGTATATCTTTGGTTGGATTCAACAATTTTCTTGGGTGATTCCATTATTTTTCACCCTCACTCAATTATATATCGGTACAGATGTCATTCTCCAGGACTCCGCTCCTACAGCAACGTTGACAGCACGCAACTGTGGACAATTCTGAGTTTTGTCCTTGTGCTGTACTGTGCTGAGCGCCAAACTGCAAGTAGGCTCATGAAGGCATTCCGCGTCTTGTTCAGTATGTTGCGTATATCTATGCCAGCTCCTCCATCTTGGCTAATGCCACTTCCAAAGTCAGTTAATATTTCAGTGCTGAAAGGTCCTTTTTGTCCATCTTCACTGAGGCTAGCCTGTTTATATTTAGGGTCATAACTTCCGTCTTCTTCTGGCTGATTTGCAATCCAACCTGAAGGCCAAATCTGCTAAGGCTAATCCTGGATGTGTTTCTGAATGTGGACAGAAGAGCAAGGTCACCGGCAAAATCCATATCCTCTAGTATAGGAAAGGGAGTCCTAGTGGTACATCTTCTCTCGTTCGTCACATGACCCAGTCGGTGACCATATTAAAAAGGACAGCTGACATAACACCGCCATGTCTCACACCTGTCTTAACCTCAAAGTTAAGATCGCTAGTTCTAACATCGCAGGTGAAATTGGTGTAGAAAGCTTTGATGATGTTGACGATGCATTATGGCATTCCGTAAGATCTGAGAATGCGCCAGAGGCAGTCTATGTGGATGCTATCAAATGCATTCACCCACACTGGCATAATCTTATCTGGTGATTTTAATGATCATATAAGATGGGGTATGCTAGCGAAATTAGATATCTTAATGGGAGTCTTCCGAACTTATCTATTAATTGCGTTATTGTTTGTATATGTATCGTATTTATTGGTCAAATAAATGTAGTCTGAGTTTTGAGTTCAATCATCTACCCGAACGACATCTGTAAGTTCACTACCATATGAAGCAGATAGCGACTGTTCACGTAGGCCGTGATGCAACTTTAGATGAAAGCTGTACTAATATGGACAAACTCTACCGACCGCCAGACACAAGTCGGAAGTGCCGGTCTCGACATGGCCTTGTGTAAGCCACACATTGATTCAAAGGTCAACACTGAACATCGATAAGTAGATAAAACCAAAGTAATGGGGCACAAAGAGCGAGTCTTGTTTGCAACAGATTTACATCAAATCGGGATCTCTACCATCTACCATCATGTAAATAACAACAGCAAACGCTCTGATGCATCAATTCATACAACATCAATGAATTGATGCAAAGAGGCGAAGTCACAACAAATGGAACACTAGTGTAAAAACTGGGAGTTAAAAATGTTTCTCACAACATATTTGTTTCCTATATGATGTTGTTGTATAGGGTTGAAAGTGTACCAAAATGATAAGTAAAATATAACTTATTGCTTGGTGTTTATCATTATAGGATGACGAAATAGATCATTCACATTTTGTGTCGTATCTGTCACACATATACGTATAATTATGTTTTTATTGCAGAGGTGTAATGAGAATGTACTAACCAGCCAAACATTGAAGTACTAGTTTTTTGTTTGATATGGTGAAATCATTGTGCCAACATTTCAAAATTGTTTACCTTTTAAAAAATCCGGTTGTGAAATGTCCCCCCATATTTATTTCTCCCCATCGAAAATTAATTAATGGTCTGGGTGTGTCATACTTCTCACATCTAACTCAGCATGGGGCACTGAGTTCCATAGAATCCACTCTAGAGGACAAAAACCCTGTTTGACTGGATCGGCAGCAATTGTGATAGACACAACATAAACGACAAAGTAAACAAAACGAAGCTGTATTTTTAAACTGTGCTTTACTTGGTTGGGCTGTTGGTTTATATCACCTCAATCATTTGTTATTTATGCAAATTGTGATTACTTTAACATAGTAATAACTGAAGATTTTATTACGATATATCTAATGGGTTGAATCTCAGCAAGTTGTACAGGGAAGGTCAGATTTTCATCTTAAAATATTTTGGTGGGAAATCTTTCCTTTTGTAAACTTGCCAGTCCAAAGAGCACTTGTACTATTTGCTTATAACTAGAAACTGTAAGTGTCTTAGTCATTGTTGAAATGAATTTGTATTTTCCTTTAATCATGAGTTTTTGTTTTGGTGATATTTTTCTGGCAATGTTCCTTCCAATAACCATCCGTTTAAATGTTAATATAAAACTACAATAATTTGGTTTGTGGTCTTATTTCAGCTATAACCTGTCCTCATATTTCTTGAATGGTTTTCTGGAGAGATATGACACAGAAGCTTATTCAGTTATTGACAAATGTGTTTGTTTGTTATGTGTGTGTGTTACTCTCTTAGATGATGTGTCTTATTCAGTTATTGACAAATGTGTTTGTTTGTTATGTGTGTGTGTTACACTCTTAGATGATGTGTCTTATTCAGTTATTGACAAATGTGTTTGTTTGTTATGTGTGTGTGTTACTCTCTTAGATGATTTGTCTTATTCAGTTATTGACAAATGTGTTTGTTTGTTATGTGTGTGTGTTACTCTCTTAGATGATTTGTCTTATTCAGTTATTGACAACAGCGCTACATATTGGAAGTAGATTGCCAGCCAAATGTGTTTGTTTGTTATGTGTGTGTGTTACTCTCTTAGATGATTTGTCTGTGGAGACGTCTGGCAAACATATCTTAACAAACTAACTATGCAGCGCTACATATTGGTAGTAGATTGTTAGCCAAATGTGTTTGTTTGTTATGTGTGTGTGTTACTCTCTTAGATGATTTGTCTGTGGAGACGTCTGGCAAACATATCTTAACAAACTAACTATGCAGCGCTACATATTGGAAGTAGATTGTTAGCCAAATGTGTTTGTTTGTTATGTGTGTGTGTTACTCTCTTAGATGATTTGTCTTATTCAGTTATTGACAAATGTGTTTGTTTGTTATGTGTGTGTGTTACTCTCTTAGATGATTTGTCTTATTCAGTTATTGACACATGTGTTTGTTTGTTATGTGTGTGTGTTACTCTCTTAGATGATTTGTCTTATTCAGTTTTTGACAAATGTGTTTGTTTGTTATGTGTGTGTGTTACTCTCTTAGATGATTTGTCTTATTCAGTTATTGACAAATGTGTTTGTTTGTTATGTGTGTGTGTTACTCTCTTAGATGATTTGTCTTATTCAGTTATTGACAAATGTGTTTGTTTGTTATGTGTGTGTGTGTTACTCTCTTAGATGATTTGTCTGTGGAGACGTCTGCGGCAAACATATCTTAACAAACTAACTATGTAGCGCTACATATTGGTAGTAGATTGCCAGCCAAATGTTGGCCAAATCTTTGGGACAATACTGATGTCAATGGTGGAACCTTTCCACAAGTAGGCGTTAATGCCAAACATGGCAGGAAGATACAACATTTTTTAATTGAAGCAAATAGTGCAATTTGTTCTGCCGAAAGCATATATAGGGTCTTACTGAATAACAAATGCAGTGACCTTTTTTAGCCAGAATCCCATTTCCATGGTAACAAAGAAAACGTCCACCATTCACAATGTGACAGATGCAATGTGGTGAGGGACGGAATTCATTAATGCTTTATAACTGCAAATCACTCATTAATGATTTTGTATATGTGAATTACTAATTGGTCAAGCACTGTATACAATAATTGTTTTCATGTTTTTTGTCGCGTTCTTTTTTAAATAGGTTGTGACAGACGCGACATAAGGGGAAACATTTGTTCACAGTTTTTTTTCCAAACTAAATGTAACGCGAATAATGTATGTTAATTTTTTTTTTAATCAACTGTGGAAGGGTTCTGAGGCATAATGTTGTTATGTTCATCGAGATAATTTAGTTTTCTTTAAAGATACTCTTGTACACCTTCCGCCCAAAACTGTTGTCTTTAAAAATGGAACAATGCCAGATTCTCACCTCAATAAATCAGCCGTAGATCGGAGTAGACTGATAGTTTTTTTCACATTAATATACTAGGTGTATGAATTCGATATAAACAATAAAAAGCCTCCATGTATTCCTGTAATTTTAGTTTTTAGTTTTTAAATACTGTCGTCAAATGTTTTACATTGTCAGGACAAAACACCGCCATTTTGTGGTCTACACATAGATATAGAAGAAACATATCTTGATGACACTTGTTATACTTGTTTTTCCTGACAGATAACACAATGTTTTCCCTAAAAATGAAAATGTGATATTCATTTTAACAACTGAACGACAAAACTCAGAAATTTAGAAAATGAAATGTTCCATTTGTTGTGACTTCGCTCATATGCATTTTCCGACAAGTGGTAAGACAAACAACAGACAAATCATGATTCCGAGACATAAATCGTCGACGTCAACGTGCATGGAAAATTTTGTACCGACTTTACAGATACAAATAAATTAGAAGTAGTAGTACAATATCATTATTATTTGGGTAGTTTTTGTCATATAACTCACCTTGGAATGACTGATATATATATATATATATATATATATATATATATATAAATACATTAATTATAACATTTAATTTTGTTTAGTTTAATAATTACTAGTTTTAACAAATAACGTTTTATTATGTTCCTCTATTTTATTCAATATCACAATTGCAAAGGAAATATATTATTAGTAGTCTGTATTTTCTAAACAGACCTCCTTCTTTGGCAGTTGTGTGACTGGCGTTCTGACAATATGGCCAGACCGTCTCATCTGTGCCTGCTTCAGCATAGCGTATACGCTTAGCAAGCCAGCACCTGGATATCTGGTACTTTGTCCTGCCACTTTATATTCAGCAACTTTCGAAGACAGCTTATGTGAAAGTGGTTTAGCTTTCTGGCATGGCGCTGGTACACAGTCCGTATTTCGCTCGCGTAGAGTACCGATGGAATGACAACCGCTCTCTATACTTTCAGTTTTGTACTTATTCTCTACACTCCCAAATTGGTATCATTGGTTTCATCTTCAATATGAACAATCCGGGAGAGTATACTCCAAGATACGTGAACGTATATGTAGAGGGCTATAGCTAGCGGGGCAAACAAACTAAAATTGCCGTTTCAGTTTAATAAATGTGCCATTTTGTGTATCCTATATTACTGAAGCCATTGTTGTTTTTAGGATTCCATTCCCACTTATTGGTGAAAGTGCCTTATTAAAAAAAAACTGTCCCGTACTATATATCCCGAAATCCTGGATCCGTGTCTGAAAACGATTGTGCCCAGGCTTGAGGCATGGATAAGGGACATGGCAAAAGGTGCGGGTAATTACTCCAAGCAAAGCAACACTGCAATTGAGTGATACTCCTTATTTTAAATGCTCTGTTTGCGATATGAAAAATGAAAATGGCACCCAGCGATCCATCTAGAAAAAGACATGCATGTGTCCTTCGAGCACATCAGATATAGAACTATGTGCCTTTTCGAAATGTAATGTGCCCAAATCAATTGATTAAAATGTTATTAATTAATTGCATGATAGTATGATCGCATAAATAACCTGGCAAATGTGAAAATCACATTTCTTTAATATTACGCATGTAATCATGTTATTATTTAATCTGTTTTGAATTATATTCAGGACTGCCTACGCGACGTATATCTGTGTAAAAAATATAAAACCACCAATACCAAAGTGCTGAACAATGTTCAGGTTTATCAAAATCTGTAATAATACAAAACCAGATACATGCTCGGTAGATGTGCCCCATTTTTTCGTGGACTTTTCATGCTACTACAGTCTACTGCTCCAAGGATAAGGAAATTCTAACTGACTAATACGATGCAGCAGTTTGTGACACTGAGAGACAACGATTCACATGTGAGAGAGCACAAACTGAAAATATTAAAAGAACTATATACATTAAACATAAAAAAAATAATTGATACACCGATGAACATAATGGAATAGCCTCATTAAATATGTGGTTGATATTGCATCAGTACAGTCTTGCAATGAATGTACTATTTGTCAGCCGTGGTGACATAGGCATGCTTTCTAAACATGCTTTAACAATAATAATGTACTCCAATTGTAATATTTATTAAAAGTACCTGAATTAAAAAATGTGCATATAGTTTAGATATATGGATCGATATTATGTTGTATAGACATGAACGGATTGCACTTTTTTCGCCAAGAGTTGAAAGTTGACGATGGGCGATAGTATGGTATTGGCAGCAACAAACACTGTTCATCATGGTGCTCGACTAAAGCTTATACACAATGTCAACGACAGGCAAAGGGTGTGCAAGGCAAAAGTGTATTGATTAGACTGTTCTCAGTGTCCAGTCATCAACGAAGATGCGATTTAAATAACTCCACGCAGGCCATTGTTCTGTTTATTGTCCGCGTGGCCATTGACTGTGTTCGGACGCAGACTGGAGAAAACCGGAGCACTATTCGGGCCTCAAAATGTGCAAAAGCCTAAGATGCAATATTTGTGTAGCGTAAATATGCCTGGGATTATGTGGAATGATCTAATTATCGCATCGACGTATCAAATTTAGCCAACATTACAGTTAATATAGGATCGGGCATGCATTTTGTTATAATAATGCAATTTTTGACCTAATACAACTTTTTTAATTGATCATAATATTACACCTGTTCAAGGACAACAACATATACAATACAGATGAACAGATGTGTGGATTAGCCTCACTCAGTCTGTGGTTGAGATTACATCAGTGCAGTCTTTTGAGAGGAAATTGGGTGATAAGTTGTGGGAAAATCACCCAGTTAAATTAGCCTTATTAAATTATATTGATTTGTAAACATTCTTTAAAAATAATTTACTCCAATTGTAATATTTAGCAAACATTCATGAATTTTAAAACGGGCATATGGTTTAGATGTATTGATGGATATTATGTTCTATAAATATGAACGGATTACGGATTGCAATTTTTTTGCGGCAACAAACGCTGTTCTTCATTGTGCTCGACTAAAGATTATAAACAATGTCAACGACAGGCAAAGGGAATGCAGGAGGGAATTGATTAGACTGTTCTCATTGTCCAGTCATCAAAGAAGATTTAAACAACTCCATTCAGGCCATTGTTCTGTTTGTTGTCCGCGCGGCCATTGTCTGTGTTCGGGCGCAGAATGGAGCAAACCGAAACACTATTTGGGCCTCAAAATGCACTAAAGCCTAAGATGCACTACTTTTGTAGCGTAAATATGCTTGGGATGATGTACAATGATCTAATTATCGCATCGACGTATCAACCGTATACAAAACTATAGTTAATATAGGATCAGGCAAGCATTTTGTTATAAACATGCCATTATTGACCTAATACAACTGTTTTTAATTGATATCTTGAATATCATAATATTACACCTGTCCAAGGACAACAACATATACAATTGGTGTGCAAAATATGAGCTGGACACGAATGATAGTTTTCAAGATGTCATGTTTTCAAAATGACAGGAGACAAGCAAAAAATAATTTAAAAAAAACTCAGGCAAATAAAAACTACCTTATTATATGCATTAATCTGAAATATAACCTATATATGAACATTGTTTCCAAAGTAGAGGAAGCATATATTATATAATAAATACGATTTCCCATGCGTATCCGTTGCTCGTAAACGCAATTTGAAAGTCGGCCTAAATACCAACGACACTCCAACATATTCTCGCCGGTTGGAGATTGGCGTGACAGCGCCGTTTGCCGAGGCGTCTTTACTGTTTACTCTTGGAGAATGGCGTGTAAATATATACACATTATATATATATATACATATATAAATATATGCTACACTTAAGTTCATCAACAAATTAGTATAATAGTATATTAGACATTACACACAACCGAAAAACAACTTATTTAAACTATTTTCACCTATATTTTATTATAGACATAGTCTACATTTGCATAACTTATATATTTTTAATTGTTAATATATTGCAATGGTTCTTACATGTTGACAATTTATCGTTTCAACTGATCAGAAAAAAATGTGTTGCTACGGCCAAACAACTGTTATGCACCTGTACCTGCAAAATGTCATATATGGCCGACCGTTAGGTGGTGCTGTAGGTCACCATGATGTGCGTTTTAACTGGCACTATATCAAAACATCACCAGAACGCTATTTTAATATGTTCTGCTGCGATCGCCTTGGACTGTAACTGATAATTAATCCAACCCAGCACAAAAAATTAGTTCTAATGAAACGTATGTCAATGAATCGGACTGGTAAGTCTAAGCTAGTGCAAGCGATTAGTCCTAGGCTAGGGTAGGGAATATGTCAATAATAGTTACTCATTTTCGTTCCTTCTAATAATTCGTGGAACTTTTTGAGATCTCAATTAAACTCCTGTTCGTATAAAACTTATTTAACACACCTGTGGTTATACATACAGGTACTCTATGGCACGTGTTAACTAGTGTATAACTGTGCAAACAACGATGCGATCAATGTGCGTATGTGATAATACAATAAGCCAACACAAACATTGCACTAATACAGTTTGATATAGTGATTTTGTTTGATGTTGCTACAATTTTGGTAGAATTGACATTTAAATTATTTTCCTTAAAATTATATTATTTATTTATTTATATAAAGTATTAATTTAACGTGTTTATTTGTCTTTTACACACATTTAATTTTAACTTGGCTAATTGTACAAAACATAATGTACTTAATTGTATCTTTTTTCTAACACATATATATTACGGTCTATTTAATACATTACAAATGCAGACTACAAATAAAACATAATCCACAATAAACAACTGATTTTGTGCAGCTACGATTGTTTTTATAATTATAGAAGTAAACATACGAACGGTTCTTTATAACCAATTTTGCTTACCAAAGTTCAACTTTCGAAAATTAATTACCCAGTTCCTAAAAAGTGATCATTACAGCTCCCTCGGTTATTAATAAATGAATACGTATCCATTATCAGTAGAAAATTACATAAAAGTATAGCATGCACCAATTAAATACAGCCTTAAAAACGTAACGAGTATGTGGAGCTTAACCCGTAACCATTTAGTGCACATGACCTATATGGCGGATGTAACGGCGTGTTTGCCGACATTCCACTTATCGACTCATTTACTATATTTCGTTATTCGTTAACTCATACGCGTTTCACTATTTAAAGCATCTTAGCGATAACATGCAGCGACAACATAATATACTTTGTTTAACGACGGGTATCGCGCTCCCCTCTCACCAAAGGTCGACCAGTTCAACCATCATTTGCGAAGGTGACGTGGATTAGCCTATTTTGTCGTAACAGGGAGATCCAGGTTCAGTAATAAACAAATATTCAAATTATTCGCTACCATTGATCAGTACAATATAATATGTTATGTTGATCATATGTTGTGCAATTATATACAATGATTTGCCGAACTAGCTTGCTTAGGCTTATAATAAAACAACAGCAACTTATAAAATGACGCGCGAATCGAGCTAACGAAGCCACTCTAAGCATCGATACTCCGGAATAAAATCGCAAAACGTTCACCTGTTTAGTGTCGGCGCCATAAACTAAATGTAATCTTTACAAAACAACATTTATTTCATTGAAATTTGTTTCTGAATCGATTGGTAGTACACAATAGGCGTGTTTTGTGAAATGGTGAAGTTTTACTAAAAGCATGACCGCTACGCAAAGGCTTTTGTTTACATGTATGTTTCCGGGCGATTTTTATTCAATCTGGTTAGTGTGTATCTCATATTTATAGAGCAATTATTTATTTTCAAAATTAACTTTACTGTGGTTGAATCGAACAAATTTAACACCGCGCGAGGTTCGTGACGATAGCATAGTTTTAGTGAAATTGATCGATTTGTTCGGAACATGAAGCATTACGCTAATTCCCCGTGTAATAACATGGCATCTTAGAACCGGCGACTTGTCGCCTCGGCCAGTTAATCGTGGTTCCACATGTTTTTTGAAAGCTTGTTTAATGCGTATTTTTTTAGTTATAAAAAATTTATTTCATAAATGAACAGACTATATATTGACGTTTGTAAATATATACATCTTATTCCAATACATGTTTTATTAATGTTTGAAGGAGAGTCAGAACTACGGGCAATTTCATTAAAAAATACCTGCCTTTTTGAAATCCTTGAAAGAAAAAACAGTTGCATATATAAAACATATTATATGTTTATTACACTAGATACACACATTTTTTATTGTCTTACATAGCGCAGCTTTACTTATTTATGTTATTTGAAAATAATATAATATGTTTATTTAGCAATGCTAACCATCATTTTTCATTTATCGTGTGCCACGGACAATTTAAATTGGATATGACAGTGTATCAGATTAAATGCATCATTATTATTATATCTTACCTGGGTATCTCTGTGGGACGTGCTTCGTGAAATTCTTGTCCTAAATGTACAACACAATAATTACATTTCTTACCGGTATATTGACATGTGCCTACACACATATACCGCATTAGCATAGCAATCCACAAAATGTAGAATCTCCACAAAACATTATTGACACTAAAGACACATCTTAGCCAGGGTTATGAGCAAATGGCCGGGCTCGCCAAATTAGTATTTATTTTAAATGCAATGATTAGCGGTGAGTGTCAGGTGGCTAATAATTATTGCAAATTATATTGCTTTAGTAGCAGATCAAAATATGTGGTTCAAAAGTCAAAGGTGATCAAGTTGACACAGGGTATGCTTGCTTGATGAATATGGTCACTGATTATAAACTCACATGTGTGTTGTGTTCTCCGCAGATTCTTTCGTATACAGACTTGCTGTTGGTCCTGAAGAAGGCAAGCTGTACATCTCAGACAATCCGGGCAGAAATATATTCGTGACCAGTTTGGACGGCAGTGGGGGAAGAATTCTCGTGAACTGTACAGGCAAACCAAAGGGTCTGACTGTGGATTACATTAACAGGTAACATTTGTATGCAGTGCTACAATGTTTCCTGTAAGAATCACGTAGTTTTGTTTAGACACGCAGCACTGTGTGTACAGTATTTCATAGTCTGGCATTGATGTAATGCCTGACGTGTATGGTAAAGACGGACGTCTTTTTGACTAAACCGGGAAAAGTATGTGTAATGTTTAATAAGGTAATGATTGTATGCAATGCTGAAGAAATATTTAGTATATTTTTATATATTATGGTTTATAATAGTTTCATATTTATAACTATCACTCAAAACGCCATTGTCAATGTCGGTATATTGAAGTGGTATATAATTTAGCACCTCATGAAGATTGTTGTGATTAATCATACTGCTACTACGTTTCAGGTTGCTGTTTTTTGTGACAAACTACCCTGGTGGTATATTCAAGGCCACTCTGGACGGCAGTGAAACCACACTTATTGTGTCAACAGGTCTGAGTAATGTCGTCGAACTAGACATAGACTACAGCACCAGCAGGATCTGCTGGATTGACCGCAGTAAGTGTCACTGAACTGTCTATATTAAACCCCCGAATGAACATGATGTTTGCAGTCACTGTTGAGTTGCTCTATCTCCTCAGGCATTGTTTGAGCGTTTTAAGTGTCTTTGTCTTCATCCCGTTGCCAGGTCTTAGTAACCATGTGTCTTTGTATTCGTGCAGTTGCCAGGTTTTAGTGACCACGTGTCTTTGTCTTCGTCCAGTTGCCAGGTTTTAGTGACCACGTGTCTTTGTCTTCGTTCCGTTGCCAGATCTTAGTGACCACGTGCCTTTGTCTTCATCCCGTTGCCAGGTCTTAGTGACCACGTCTAACACAAATCAAATCGTAAACAGATCATTCACTTTCTAAGCATACCATCCTGGCAACGTTGCAAAGGCGGGCTGAATTAACGCAATTCAACAACGTTATTATTAATAATTACGACCTTGGCTGTTTCTGGGTAACGGAGCAGAATCGTCCCACTGTTTGGTGTTAGTGACGGATGTCACATCACATTCAGTATCTAGCAACGGTTCTTCACAATGGATACTTTCTTTTAAGCATTCGGCAACACAACGTATTCAGTGTGACAGAAACAGTTATCATTATTGACCAATTACATAGATCATACGTGGAGCCCGCGTTTACAACTCACATAATAGTAAAGGTAAGATGTATGCTACTAATTTATTAAAGATCACCAACGTCGCAGAACATTACATATGTATTAACAAACTGTGGAGTATGAATCGAGTACCATTATTTGTTTGATTATTCGTTGATAAATGTTCTAGCAGGAAAGACCGACTTAACATATGTGACACTAGTAATGTGATGGACAATTCTACAGTGACTGAAGTTACATGTTGAGCATGTTTGTGTAAAACAATTTATATTTTCTTTCATATGATAGTATTTCAAATGAATCAACAAGAGTATGTAGCAAGCTTAGACCAGGTGCTATTTGAAAATATATAATGTATCAGCTAGGCCACGGACAATTACTCCGTTCCTATCTGGAAACATAAAGCTGTGTCATAACCAATAAAACCAAACTTTAAACAACATTTCACAAGAGCAATCTTGCATTTTGTCTACATGTGACAAATATTATCAAGTGCCAAATTACACATTATTTGTCAGCCATGCCACAAAATATAATCCATATTACATTGTGAAAATTATATATACTGACATATTAGTTGTCCGGGTTATGATACAAGAAATGTCAACGTTGTGTTTTGTGTGACCAAACAATGGCTTGTTGTAGAAGTTGGTGAAATTTATTTTCTTCACTTCACTTTGCCATAATCCATAAGGATCGTCGGAGCACCAGTGACGAGTTTTCAACCAGCTCTCTCCACGTTTCCCTGTTCTCCACAGCCATCTGGGAGTCGGCGAACTCGAATCCTGTCCACTCTTGGATGTTGTTTTCCCACCTCTTTTTCTGTCTACCTGTTCTTCTCCCCCTCTAACGGTACCTTGCAAGTACTTTGGCCAGATGTGGCCATACCACTTCAATTTGCGCTTCTTGACCGTTGTAATGAGTTCTTTGGATGGTCCGACGGCTTGTTTGGTCTTGGTGTGAACGTCTTCGTTAGTAATATGTGCTTTACATAATAAACGCAAGATCTTGTGAAAGCAACTAATTTCCATAGCTTGGACAAGGTGTAATTTGCCTCAACTGAAAATGATAGATTCCGTTATTAACGACTTTTGCATATTCTGCTGAATATTCCACTCGCCACCCTCCCTATCACAACCTCATTGATGAATATATAGAAGTATTGTATATTGAGGTAAACCATTACTACACTGGCACGCCTTGAAAATAGGAAACAAGACCATATAAATGTTGCAAAATGTGTGAAATAAAGACTGATTGACTAGATAGTTGTTTTAATTACGTGCTATCTAGTTTTTGTACATTCCTGTGCTAGTCTGGATTAACTTACCGATGTTATGTTATGTTACATTTATTTCTGTTTGACACTGTTTGACATGAGAAGAAATGCAAAGTGTTTCTATATAGCCAGTCTATATAGTCTTTGTACGGGCAGCCCTGTATCCTGCCCGTAACGCGTTGCATGCGATGAGCAAATTGTCGCTTCGACAATTCTCCAAAAACATGGGCGAACCTCTCTTTCGCCTCATTCGCCAGGAGGAGCCACAACCTTTTTAGCATGACAAATAGCGCGCTCAGTTTCGAAACAACAAATGTTGGGTTTCTAAACAACTGTACACATATTGAATGAAAAGAAAATGTTTTTTTGTTCAGGCAGATTTAGCTGAGCGAAAGGAAGTTTAAAGGTTTGTCAGATAAAAGAATTAGGTAAGCAAGAGAGAGTTATAACAAGATTTAACAAGAGTTAACATGATTGCCGACCATATATATAACCTCCAGACGGCAAGTGGACAAAGAAGCCTTTGGCTTATCGAGAGTCCAACAATTGTCCAATTACGTATAACCCGCCCTCGCCAGATAGCTGCCAATTGCATTGTTTAATATATACACACTGCTAGCATTAACACAATAATGATATCATTTGTTCCAGTCATTTATTGTCTTCTGAGGGAATGAGTACTTTCTCATATCCAACCTACACTGTTCCTTAATTAATGATGCATTGTGCCCTCCGGTTATACTGATTTCTTTCAGTTTGAAGACAATATTTATATCAATATCCTCATAACCATTCAATATCTTAAAGAAACTACTGTTTGGTCTCCTCTTAGTCTCCCAGTCTCTAGTGTTGTGAACACACATTGTAATAGGCGTCTTTCATAACCAACATCTTTAAGTTAAGGAATCAGCTGAGTTGCTCTTCGTAGCACTCTTTCTAGTTTACCTATGTCATTCTTATGATACGGCCTCCATTATTGTATACAATATTCCAAATGTGGCCTTATATGTGATACTTCTCCTAATTAGCCCTAGTGTTTGGTTACCATTTGAAGCAGCAATTCCATGTTGCTTCGAAACTGTCATGTCCGCACCAACAGTTACTCCTCAGTACTTTTCTTTTACAGTTTTACCTAACATACTATCCCTATTTATGTATTCTTTGTTCACATGTCCAAGTCCCATGTGGATCCATTTATTCTTCCCAAAACTTAATAGCATTTGCCATTTTTTCAGACCATTTGACCAATTTGGCTAGATCATCATGTAAAGTGCGTTGATCTGTTTTCACTGTTCTGAACACTTCTGTATCGTATGTGAGTTACAGTACTTTGCTTGATACATCAACATCCAAATACTGTATATACATCAACAATATAATAGGTGCCAACAAAGACCCCTTTGGCACTGGTTTCCCGTTTGAAATCTCCCCCTCTACTATTACTCTCTGTCTTATGTCTGTCAACCATGTTTGTATCCAACTGATCACACCATCCACTATACCACGGACTTTTAGTTTAAGTAACAATCTTTGATGTGGCACTTTATAAAATGCTTTCTGAAAATCTAAGTAGACAACATCCACTGGTGATCCATCATCTACCCACTTTATAATTTCTTCTAAAAAAACATAAGAGCTTGGTTAGACAAGACCTAGCTGTTAGGAACCCACATTGAGATTAATTTATTAATTTGTGTTTACAAGGAATTCCAACACGTGGTCTGTAATAAGCGTTTCTAATAATTTGCATAAACAAATGTTAAGCTCACTGATCTGTAATTCTCTGTCTTGCTCCTCCATTCCTTTTTTAAATAAAGGTGTAGTATTTGTTTCTTTCCACTCTAGTGCAACGATTCCCTCTTGAAGTAACAAGAAAATAGTGTATGGTGTATTGATTTGGTCTACAACTTCCTTAAGCAGTTTTGGCGGTATCCCGTCAACTCCAGGTGATTTGTTCTCTTTTATCATATTCAGTTTATTTGAGATAATTTCAGGAGTAACAAACAACTGCCCTAATTGATTTGATTGATCACCCTGAAATCGATTAACTGGTAATGGCAGTGAACTTATATCTTCTGTGGTAAACACTGAGCTAAGATACTCGTGCCATTTGAAACACATCAGATAGTATGTTTCCTGCACTGTTTTCCAGTGGTCCCAACTTATCACGCACCTTCTGTTTACTCTTTTTATAAGCATAGAAACTCTTGTTATCATTTATTTTTATCATTCGCCACTTTTTGGTCAAACGTTCGTTTAAATTTTCGATTTTCGGTTGCAGCTAGGTTAAGGGCCTCTTTGTACATGTTATAGTAATCTATATATCCAGTGTTTGTTTAAACTATCCAAATAATTTGTTTGTTAGCAATATTTCGTATAGCTTCTTTTGATAGCTGTTTCTTCCTAGAATGTTTCCCTTGTTTTTTTATGGAAACAAATCTTTCAATAATGCCCTCAGTCTCTTCTTTCAAAATGTTCCAACATTATGTTCCTGTCTTGTCCTTCATTAAGTTAGTCCCATATATGTGTGCTAAATAGTTTCTCGTATGTTTATATTTGCCTTTGTTAAAGTTTCTCCTCCTTCGCTTTTTACTATTATTCCCTGATTGTACTTCTATAATAAAATGGATCTGGTTATGATCACTAGATCAAAGCTGCCTACTATTACGAATTGTCCGTAACCATTACTGAAATTCACCTCAGATTACGGCATTCCATATTATTGGCTAATCACTGACGCCGTCTTTTCCACGGTGATGCTCTACATACGTAAACATTTGGGCATTATGGCCATGCATGCACTTTGACAGCTGCAATTAACACAATGCAACTTATTGGATGTTGCTAAACAAGTTTCCCTTTGCAGTGCTAACTGACGACAACCTTAACTGCCGACAGGAGTTACAATGTAGCAACACAATCATTATTTTGAAACAAAGTATATCTACTTTTGATGATCAAATTAGTAACTTTCTGGATTCACAGGCACCGTTAACAGGCTGGGCTAGTCACTGTATCTACTTCAGAGAAAGGATTGATTGGCAACATTGTGTACCGGGGAACGGGGCGGGTTGAAACGGGGAGGGGGTGCGACAACGGGGTGTGCAACGGAAGACGGTCATTACGGAAATTATTTGTGTCAGTTAAACAGCCCTGCTTGATCCCAAAGTTGTGTGTATTTTAACATTATAAATTAATTCGTTTTGAGACGAGAACACTAAACCCAACACATTCCTACCATTTGTTGGTTTAAAAACACGATGGGTAAAGAAACAGTACTGTATTAGAAGTAGAATAAGGTGGTGACAGTTGGCGATTACAAATACATCGGAATAACAATTGACAGCAGATTGAGGTGGGATCGTCATTGTGGCTTTGCGTATAAGAAATGCCAGCTGCGTCTATATAGTCAAATAAAGCTTCGTTCTTTTATCATTGTTAATACCATTTAGCCCATATTTTGCAAGTTGTTTGTCCATAATATTTAAAATTTTCTTTTAACTGTTGCTTTGGAAACGTCAGTCAAAAAGACAAGAATAACCAGCAACGCATTATAAACATCAGCAGTAAAGAAACTAGTGTGAAACAATCCACTCTCTGTACCTTGACTAGGCCTGTATCTTTCATTTTAAGTGCATTGACTTAAACTAGCAAAAAATTCCGTAACTTGACGAGATGCCTTGGTCGACGACAGTCGTAAAGGTATCATTTATCAAAAACACACAGCAGTGTTTGATGAACACCACAACGCGTTCACAGATACTCGGTGTTTCTTCAAAATGACGAAGATCGGAGATAATGTGATGTTCACGTCCATCAATAGGCCCTAGTCGTGATCATTTACAATTATCAAATAATATTCGTATTGCTTTGGTATTTGCATAAGGGTACACATAAGAATTATTGTGTCTGCGTCTATACTCCATGTTGCCAACTCATTGAACCAAAGGCCGTTTTCCCGAAGCTGTTGCCGCGCGCGCATAGTTCCTGCAATTGTATCCATCAAGTAAAACAAAACATTATTAACACCGGTCAATCTAAAATGTGGATAAACCATCTGTCAAAACCTAGTTGTGCAAGATAGCCTACGGTTTTGTCCATCTCGAAGATTTTGACCTCACAAGGCGTAGTTGTACCTAGCGTATCCGATGCCATATCAAAATAGACACTCTTCCGAGATTTGAAACTCTTGAACATAAATCAGCCAAATGCAACATGTGTGGCGACACCCAAACTTTCCTTCAAGTTTTAGCTGGCCGTCAGGTCATGTTAGAGCCATAACTGTGTTCTGATTAATATTGGAAAATCCTCAATGAGCACATGTCTGATGTTCATTTTAAAACTATTTCCCAGATAAATATCTTATTGATCATACCATCCTTCTTGGGGTGTTGGTCACTTATCTTAGTGGTCATACCACCCTTCTTGGGGTGTCGGTCACTCATCTTAGTGCTCATATCATCATTATTGGGGTGCTGTTTACTTATCTTGGTGGTCACACCATCCTTCTTGGGGTGTCGGTCACTTATCTTAGTGGTCATACAATCATTTTTGGGGTGTTGTTCACTTATCTTCGTGGTCATACCATCTTTCTTGGGGTGCTGGTTACTTATCTTAATGGTCATACAATCATTATTGGGGTGTTGTTCACTTATCTTGGGGGTCATACCATCCTTCTTGGGGTGTTGGTCAGTTATCCTATTGGTCATACCATCCTTCTTGGATTGCTGGTTACTTATCTTAGTGGTCATACCATCGTCCTTGGGGTGTTGGTCACTTATGTTATTGGTCATACCAACCTTTTTGGGGTGTTGCATACTTATCTTAGTGGTCATAACACTCTTCTTGGGGTGTCGGTCACTTATCTTAAAGGTCATACCATTCTTTTTGGAGTGTCGGACACTTATCCTTCTTGAGGCGTCAGTTACATATCTTACTGGTTATACCATCCTTCTTGGGGTGTTGGTCACTTATGTAGTGGACGGACCATCCTTATTGGTGTGTTGGTTACTTTTCTTAGTGGTCATACCATCCTTATTGGGGTGTTTGTCACTTCTGGTCATCCTGGTGTGCTCTTCAACCATCAACGGTGCTATCCAAATTCACATCATCGAACTAATTGCCTTACTAAACTAAAACAATATGTCACACTGGTCCAATATACAAACAATAGCCGAATAAAATCATAATTAACATGCATTGAAGTAGGTTGCAGTATCTGAATCTAACGAATCCAAATTCCATTCATGTACTTACATATCATAGCATAACATAATCAGTGAAACAAACAGAACAAGTTATTGTACTTTTAAAAAATTTGCTCTGCTAACGTGATTTACTATTTCCAAATAAAAAACTTAAACACAGTGGTTTGTCCTGGGACATATAGAAATAGGGTGATTCGATATTTCACTGATTCAGAACAAAGTGTCCCTGATCAGTAATTGTTCATGAACATAAATATATACATCCTATAGCATTTACTTTAGAATGTATTTTTTATTTACAGTAGAACTGGGTCGTTAATGTTGTAATTTGTTGTATCATTTGTATATATATTATTATTATTTAAGTATGTTTAATGTTGGTTTAACTATACACCAACAATGCTTCACAAATCAGATAAACAAATCAACAACTGACGTTAATCACCTGAACCAACGCAATTAGCCGTATCTTTAACATGCATAGGGATTTTTTTTATAGCAAAGTAGCTAATTTACCTGAATTGCATTTCTTATACTTGCTCACGTCACATTTCTGATTGCCAACTGTTTGTTTTACAGACTTGCGCTACGTGGAATGTTCCAACTACGCGGGCGGTGATAGACAAGTAGTGCACAGCACAACTGGTAGTCCGAAGGGATTCACAATTCAAGATGGTGTGGCTTACTACACAACAATCAACCCAAACAAGTAAAGTCATTTGTAGCTTCACTTTCTTTTAGTACTAATAGCAATATGTTGAATGCTCTCTGCTAGAATTATACAGCCTACTAAGTCAACAATTAGTCCATTGGCTGTTTGTGAAAACTATAATTGTGTTGCATTGAACCATCAAATAATAATTTCAAAATAGTAATCATATATAACAAAGCACTTTAGAATATTGAGAGAACAGCGTATTTGATTTACGTTCGGTAGAAACTGGTTAGACCCGAATACTTACTGGTGCCTTCCATTTTCGTTGACCCTATAGAAAAACTAGTTTAAACAAAAAAATGTACATGTTTTCCCATAAGGTATTCATGTTTTAAACATGCACCATTCAATTAATCAATTGAGTGCAAACAAATTGTTTTGAAAAGTTGCTTTGTGTGAAGTACTTACAATTATACTTAATCACAGAATCCACTTTACGTTTTCGTTTATTTCAACAAAATGCATTACTTTTGCTTTGCTTATACTAACTGATGTAAACCCAGTAAAGCCGTCTGTAGAATGAGATCACAGCTTATTCAAGCGAGACGGTAATGGAGGCGACTTTTAGGTCTTTTTAACAAAATCGATGATAGAGCTAATACATATTGCTCTAGGAAAGATACAATACAGCTTAGCAAAGTTGTTAGCAATTAATTACAAATGTATCCACTCTGGTTTTCAGTAAATATGTTTTCAGTAGATGTAGCAAAAACAAACTACACATTACTTTTGACCAATTGTTGTAAAAAGTCAAATATTTTTATAAAAATTGATAACACATCCATTGATAGTGTATGTGATAAAACATTGTTAGGAATCTTAATAGATGATCAGTTTAATTGGATACACCATGTAAATATGATTAAGTCTAGACTAGCAAAAACTCTTTCCATTTGATATATGTCAAATATCTTCTAGATACAAAGTCATCTTATATTGTTCGCTATTTCTCTCATATTTATTGTACCGTTGTGATGTTCGGGGAAATACATATGAAACATATACTAACGGTATTTATATAATGGTATTACAAAATGTTGTCAGAATAATTGTAATAAGAATTCACTAAGTCACACTAATGCATTATTTTGTGACTTGGGCATTATCAAACTTTGCAACATAATACAATTTAAGAATTGATTTCATATTGCTTATAGGTAACAATACATTGTTGCCTGATAATCTTAAACGTTTTTTTATTGTAAGTTATACTTCATTGTGGGTCATACACCAACAACAACAACATTGTGTGTGTGTATCCATATATATATATAAAATGGGACATCTTAATATATATTATGGTTATTCCTGCCAGAGAGTGGTTTGAAGTTAAATGTTTGATTCGAATGATACCATGCGAAACGCATATACCGTCCGTTTTGCAACAACTCGTGTCTGTATAATATTATACATTACGGAATTGTTATGGCTTGGTGGTACATAAAATACTTAAACCGCCATGTGTAATGTAAATTCATCAGCTGTTAATGCACGGATGAACAGTTTTCTTGCTGCCTAAGTTGAACATATTTGTTTGCACTCTTTCCACATCATATTTCACAACACGCCACATGTTATTACTATGCTTATGTTGTGCATATAAACTAATGTTGTTAATTGACATGACAAAATAGAAAAATATGCCTTTGCAATAGTATCTAGTTTGTTTTTGTGCGAACATTCATAACATGGTGAATGTGGACTTAGAAAATGTGTTTCGCGGGTATCGCTTAAATTTCTTGTATAGTTGGGTTCCTGTCGAATAGCTAATAACTTATTTATATTAACTGTGTCGCTTTATTGAGAATATTTCATATCTAACAATAACTTGACATGGAATAAATGGTCAACCATATACAACGATATATTTTGATTTTCAATTTTGTTTCTGATTTAACCATAACACAATTAACGTAACGTGTTCCTAACATTCCCACCAGCATACATAAAATAGCTTGTCAACAAATATGTTGCTTTAACGGTAAGTGATGGGTGTACTAGCCATGCAACCACAATGATAACATTTTTGGAACAAGTTTTGGAACAACAGTTGCAAAAACATAAACGTTTTGCCTGGTATCGCCATTCGGATTGATCCATTTCTTCCAAAGGATTTGGTACAGTTTCATGACGTAATCGTGTAATTAACTTATGATTGACCACAATTGATAACAATAAAGCTTTCCATATCGTTTTGCTACAGACGTTATACATTTAACACAACTGGCGCCTCTAGAATAACAACATATATTGTTCAAATATATCATTATATCTACAATTGTGTTGTTGTTGGCAAGAATGTCGTACACACTGCCGACAGAGTTTTGTAATGTTACTTGGTATAACATTTCCCATTCTTTATATCCCACTTCCCCTAATTGAATCAGAACACCATGTCTTTAACAGACATGGTGTTCTTTACCTTCTCCAAGTACTATTTGTTATCATGTTTTACAGAAAGGAAGTCATCGTCTATATACATATCGTTTACTGCGTATTTGATGATCTTTCACATATGAGGGTGAACAGTTGCAGGATCATCAGTACTACCGTTTTATGTGATTAGTGGTGGCTGTGTTATCAGTTGTGGCTGCGTCTGCTCTGAAGCTATGTCAGCAGTAAGAGTATGAAACTTGAAATTATGATGTGTGTTGCTGTCCATCAATTTTCACATTAAATTATACGCAACATTGTGAAATTCATTACCATGCGATATCTACACTACACCCTGATAATAATTTCTCAAATTGTTTCATTAATAAGGGTTTTAAAAATATTAAACTTATATGTAAATGCCTGGGATGTCACAGTTATAATGGTTTTGCATACACATGTCAACCAGAAGCTCAAGGTTTTACTGTTATTTTACATTAGTGTGTCGTTTCATGTCGAGACATACTGCGTTTCGCGCGGTATCTTATTCGCGGATATCGATTGCCAAGTTCTGTCAAATATATATTACAAGTGTGTGTGTGTGTGTCTGTCTGTATATATATATATATATATATATATATATATATATATATATATATATATATGACTGAGTTATTTGTTATTAAATGTATTTCGCATAGTATCGCATTTACTGACCATTTTCATGTTTTTTTCGGAGAAAGATAATCTCGGCAAAATTTGACTGGGATTACACATAAATAAGTCAAGCATACATATGTAATCTATTTTAAGGATTGCACTAAATATTTAATATTGGAATAAAGCTTGCTTTTTTCTATGTTTAATGCACACGGAAAGTTTCGGGTTGCGTGGTGTCGGATAAATAACATTTAGACGAAAATAATTAATAAAGATAAGTCATTCACGCTAGCAGAACCATTTTACATAGTGTGCGCCCACATGTATTAAGCTTCATACGGCGTATCCAGCTATGCGTATCCGCCATTCAAATTATGTTAATGATATAAGACAAATGTATCCAGGTTTCCTGAGAATCGACCATATATGCACTAGTACATTTACTAGAGCACTGTACCACTGTATCACTGTATCACTA
This sequence comes from Paraescarpia echinospica, assembly GCA_020002185.1. Taxonomy (NCBI): domain Eukaryota; kingdom Metazoa; phylum Annelida; class Polychaeta; order Sabellida; family Siboglinidae; genus Paraescarpia; species Paraescarpia echinospica. Next base: position 15,709,655 of record CM034537.1, on the reverse strand, counting down.
TATCACTGTATCACTGTATCACTGTATCACTGTATCACTGTGTCACTGTGTCACTGTGTCGCTGTGTCATTGTGTCACTGTATCACTTTGTCACTGTATCACTGTGTCACTGTATCACAGTATCACTGGATCACTGTATCACTGCATATCTCACTGTCGGTTATATTGCCACATTTGGCTACTACAATTTCTCCATTTTATTACAAATGAGCGGATTTGCGTCGGCATTGCACGGCGAGAATAGATGCATGCTGCTGCTCAGGCCGTTTCAGTGTCAGTCGTAACTGTGCTCACTTAAAACAAATGCCTTGTCATTTTCTATGATTCGCACATTATTCTGAACTTATATATTTATGATATAATGTGCACAAATCACCAGTTAAACTAAGATTTTTTCCTCAAAAGAGCTGGCAATGTTCTACTTGATTCCAAAAAGTATAATTGTAAGATAACGTAATATAATTCATTGTCACAAACACACACACACACACACACACACACACACACACACACACAAACACACACACACACACACACACACACACACATATATATATATATACTTTATCTCTCATTGGACACATTTTGATAAGCATTGCGCCACTTGAGTTGTGGCTACAATGTTTGTTTATGTATTGCTGCATGGCACCACTTGTTTCCTGACAAATAGCACGCGTATACATAGTAATATGACCACCTGGACGATTTAATATGAAGTATCCTGATCAGAGTTTCATAAAACTATTATAGTAATTTGTGTTATTTTGTTCTTACACCCAATTTGACCAATACCTGTTGTAATATAAATATATTACTAATGTTTTTATTACGCACAGTTTCTGTGGCACTGGACGCTCCCTTTTATGCATAACATTGTAAACATAAGTTGTTCTAACCGTTCTCTCACTGTCACAGTAACTCTGTATGTTACAAGAAGTAATGTAATCATCGACCTGTAATGTAATAATCGGCCGGTAATGTAATAATCGACCGGTAATGTAATAATCGACCGGTAATGATATAAATCGACCTGTAATGTAATAATTGACCAGTAATGTAATAAATCGACCGGTAATGTAAATATGTTAGTAATGATAACGTAGAAGGTGATGACCAGGATGATAAATTATTACGATGACGATGACGAAGAAAATGTAGATAATTAAGGGGTCACCTTAGTAATGATGATGATTATAGCGATGGTGGTTATGATGACAGTTATGATGATGATAATCATTCTGATAATACTAGTAATTATAATAACGACAGTGATGAGTGTGATAAATGATAATGAAAACGAGAACGATGAATACAACGAAGGCATTGTCTTAGTGATGAAGATAATGATGATTATGACTATGATGACGATGATGATTATGATGACAAAGATGAAGACGTTGAAGGTCATTATTATTACGATCATGAGGCCGACGACAATGACAACCTCAACGTCACTATTCTCCTCGACCTCATCGTCCTTCTCACAAGCACCCTTATAACGGTTAACCGTTCCGGCATCCTGTTTATTTTCACTAAAGAATACTTCACAAGGATTCTCAGAACAAGTCAGCCGTTTGTTTTTTGGGAGAACACACGGAATGCCAAATAATAGGACCGAATGGCAGGGAAAAGAGGGGTGATTAAAAGGGTCACTTCAAGAAATGAAAGGGATAATGTACTCCAAATTAAGGGATCATTTAAAACAAATATTTAAGGACCATTAAAACGTGCTTGATCATCATTTGATCAAATGAAGAGGAGGTGGGATTCGTAGATTTATGGGGATACTTTGTTGGGAGGGAAGATATGTACATGAGAGATGGCCTACATCTAAGTGGAAAGGGGCAGCAGTTTTCTCAGAGAACTTGCTGCAATCTGTTGAGAGTGGGACAGGCTGCATATATTTAAACTAGATTCGCAGGGGGGATTCACAGAGAAGCCTGAAACTGGAGGCATAGATAAAGACAGCAGAAATAAATCGGCAAAGAACAGCCTGGAAAACTGTTCTGAATCAGGATATAAATGCATTTGTTTAAATGCAAGGAGCATAGTAAACAAAAGAAGTGAACTAAACATTATGGCAGAAGATATTGACCCTCACATAATAGGTATAACCGAATCGTGGGCCACCACTGATATATCAGATGCCGAATTGGGACTAACAGGATATGTAATGTTTAGGAAAGATAGAATAGGAAGAAAGGGAGGTGGAGTTATTTTATATATTAAAGAATCTATCCAGGCTTATGAAATAAAATTAGAAAGAGAAGCAGATTGCGAAGAAGCTGTTTGGTGTAACATAGTTACAGGAAACTCAACGTTAACAGTTGGGTTAGTTTATCGAAGTCCAAACATAAGCATAGAAGAGAATGAAAAAATACAAAACGCTATAAGGGAAGTAAGCAAACGGAACTGTATTATTATGGGGGACTTTAACCATGGGCATATACAATGGAAATCTCGACAGAGTATGGGGAGTGAGGACCACAAGTTTTTAGTTTTAGTACAAGATAGTTTCCTTTCTCAACATGTGCTAGAACCAACCAGGGGAGAGAATGTGTTAGACTTAGTTTTGTCCTCACAGAAAGAATTAGTTGACAATGTCAAGATATGTGAGCCACTGGGGAGTAGTGATCACAACCAGATACATTTTACCATCAAAGTAAAATCAGACAGGAATAGTAAAAAGCAGTATAGGAGAAATTTCCACAAAGGAAGGTATAAGGACATGAGGAAATATTTAGCAAAGATAGACTGGAATAACACACTGAAGAATAAGACAGCAACCGAATGCTGGAATATCTTAAATTAAATAGTGAAATTAAGTGCATAGTCGATAAATTTGTACCTTTCAAAAAACAAGGGAAACGGTCTAAAAAGAAACACTTATCGAAAGAAGCCATTAGAAAAATTAAGTATAAACAAATGATGTGGAAGTCATATAGATGTACTGGAAATGATGAAGACTACAACATTTATAAAGAAGCACTTAATCAAGCTACAGCTGAAATTAGAAATTCAAAGAGAAGCTATGAAAAAAAATTAGCTAGTAATATAAAACATGACAGTAAGAGTTTTTATGCGTATATTCGAAGCAAACAGAAAGTTCAGGATAAGGTCGGTCCTCTAGAAGATAGTGCTGGAAATACAATATCAGAGGGATTCTTAATGGCAGAAGACCTGAATGAGTATTTTAGTTCATTGTTTACCAGGGAAGATATTAGTTCACTGCCAGTACCAGAGGCTAAGTTCAAGGGGGCAGATTCAGACTATTTAGGACAGTTAGTTGTAACCTCGGAAATGGTAGCTAAGAAAATAAGGGCTATGAAGGATAATAAATCACCTGGAGTGGACGGGATTCCGCCCAATCTACTATTGGAAATTGTAGAACAAATTAGCGTACCGCTTGCAACAGTTTTCAAAGATTACTCCTTAAGCTAAAGGCCCATGGCATAGGAAATGGTATAATAAACTGGATAGAAAAATGGCTGAATGACAGAAGACAACGTGTAGTAGTTGATGGGGAGGCTTCAAACTGGAAATCGGTATTGAGTGGGGTACCACAGGGATCAGTACTAGGACCTATATTATTATTCTTAATATATATCAACGATTTGGACGATGATATAACAAGCAAGGTGTTAAAATTTGCGGATGATACAAAAGTGTTTAGAAGGATTAAAAGTGATGGAGACAGACAGCATTTACAAGATGATCTTGATAGGTTGATCAAATGGTCTGAAAAGTGGCAAATGCTGTTCAATTTTGGGAAATGTAAATGCCTCCACACAGGTCATGGGAATGAAGAGGTAAAATATAAAATGGGGGGTACTGTTCTAAGTACTACTGTAAAAGAAAAGGACTTGGGGTTAACTATGAAGGTTTCAGAGCAGTGCGGAATTGCAGCGTCAAAGGGAAATCAAATCCTTGGATTAATTAGGCGAAATATGGCGTATAAGAAAAAAGAATTAATAGTACCGCTGTACAAAACAATAGTGAGGCCTCATTTAGAATATTGTATACAAGCATGGAGGCCATATCGCAAGAAGGACATAGATATGCTAGAAAGAGTACAGAGGAGAGCGACTAAAATGATACCAAATCTGAGGGATCTTAGTTACGAAATACGCCTAAAAGAATGTGGATTAACAACATTAGAGTCCAGGAGATTGAGAGGAGATCACATAGAAGTGTTTAAAATATTGAATGGTTATGAAAATATTGTTAGAAACATTTTTTTCTCAGTTAAAAAAAATAGAAGGACCAGAGGACATGAAGCTACATTAGTAAAGGAGCAGTGTAGATTAGATATAAGAAAGTTCTCATTCTCACAAAGGACTGTAAATGAATGGAACAGATTATCTCCTGATTGTGTTGGTGCTAGTAGCGTGAATATGTTTAAAAATAAAATCGACACACACCTTAAAAAGGCGGGATACATGTAGATAAAAAGTATTGGACTCTCGATAAGCCAAAAGGCTTCCTTGTCCACCTGCCATCCAGAGTAATTTTCTGGATGGCAATATTGTTAAATCTTGTTAAATCTTGTTAAATCTGAAACATTATAAAGAAATTTCAAAATACAAACTTAACGATTGATATTTAAAAAATATTACAAACTTAAGCGTAATGGGTAATCTCAAACTACTACTAATAATAATAATATAAATTGGAACAGTTTAAACAATTAAACGGTAATCCCAATACTAAGTTAAAGTTAAGTGTAGTTTCACTCGACGGCATTCATATGAACGAATTAAAAGCATATAATGCATTTTAATGATGCCTAGTATTAAGGGATTATATGAAAAACAATTTTTAAAGAATACTCTAAAAAACTGTCATAATGATGTAATTTTATAATGTTAACCGCTCATCTGAACACATGATATGGGCATCTCATAAAATTAAGTGGTGTTCTCGAAAAAGTTAGTTACACTACGAGGACATATCATAACAAGCCATGTTTTTTCAAAAAAAAGTGTTGTTACAAAATATATTAGAAGTTATTAATAAATTAATGAGCTGATAGTCTCAACAAATTTAATTATAATCTAAAAAAAAGTTAAGGGGTATTCACAAAAAAAGTTAATGGATGCTTTTTTTTAAATAGACGTTGATTAAAAATAAGTGGCTGATCATCTCAACACATTAAGGGACCATATCAAAACAATAATGGTCATCTCTCAATTATGTTTTTTCTCCAAAAAATCATATCAAAAATGTAAATGGTCAATAAAACGAACAATCGGATCGTCTCAATTAATTAAAACATCAGCTTAGCATAATAAAAGGTAATCTCACAAATAAAGGGATCTTCTAACTTAAGGGACCATTTCAAAACATAATAATATTTACTAAAAACTTAAATGGCTGATTATGTCATCTCAATCAGGGGTCATCGCAAAACTTCACGGGGTCATCTAATAAAATATTAGTAACTTATCAAACACGTTATGGTGTCATTTCACAAAAATCTAAATGTTTACTAAAAACAACTTACTGATCGTTCAATAATTAAAAAGATCATTACATTAAATGATCATCTCATCAAATGAAGGCGTTTCTAAAAAAAGCTAAGGGATCATTTCAAAAATAGACATGTTGTTTAAATATTTGGCTGACCATCGCAACACATTAAGGGATTAATTATATAAAAAAAAGTCATCATCTCTCAATATAGAGGTTTCTCAAACGACGTAGGGGAAAGCTCAAAATGTAACATAAAAACATTATTTGATAACATTATTAGAAACTTAAGGGTAATCTCAGAGTAATAATAATAATAATAATAACGAAGATCAGTTTAAAAAGGTAAAGGAGTAATCTTAATGTTAGGTGTATTGTCTATGAAATGATAAGTTCGCATAAACGAATAACGGGCATCCAATGTATTTTAAAATATGCTAGGTTTTTTATATATAAAAATGACCTCTCCAAAACGAGCTTAAAATGTTTTCTTTAAATTGTTCACGACATAATCTCCTATCAGTAGGCATATTTTAAAATACATTTGGTGCCCGTTATCCGTTTATATTACCTTTTTATTTGATTCACATAATATTTAAGTTTAGTTTTTTGAGATTACCCCTGTAATGGATTCAGTTGATTACTAGTATATTTATTATTATTATTTCGAGATTACCCTTAAGTTTATAATAATTTTATGAAAGCACTCTTCAACATTATATATTGGGATATCCCCTAAGTTGTTTGAGAAAACCCTTTTATTGAGAGATGAATACGATTTTTGAATGATCCTTTAATGTGTTGATATGATCAACCAATTATTTTAACAATACGTCTGTTTTGGCAATGACCCCTTTACCTTTTCGAGAAGGACACTTTATTTTATGAGATTATAATTTACTGTTATGATGGTTTCTCAAATTTATTGTGACGATCAGTTATTTGTTTTTGATGAACGTTTACATGCTTTTGTGAAACACACCATAATGTGTAAATATATAAATTAATCAGGTCAGTAACTGTCTAAAAGCCAACAAACTTTCAATAAATGTAAAAAACACTTAAGTCATGATATTTCATATGCCTCAAAAGAAAACTGAAATTCCCTCTTTGGAAAAAGATGGGAGACATTGATTGTGTACGTGTCTTAGGTATTACATTAAATAAACATTTAAACTGGCTGGCGGAATCATACAAATAAAATAGCTATCAATATAAATAAAAAAAACTTGACATTTTGAGTAAACTTAAACACTATATACCACAAAACATATTATGTATTATGCACATGTAAATCATTTTTCATCATAGCAATTATGGTATTCTATTTCGGGGTCCCCAAGAGTTGTTAATTTGCAAAAAAAACGATCAGAATAATTGATGTGAGTAAATATAATGCACATACAAATCCGATTTTTAAGAAATTCAGATTCCTTAAGCTCAATGATATTTATAAAATGCACCAACTTAAATTATATTATAACTTAGTAAATAACGACCTACCGGAATATTTATGTCACATCCCTTACTTACGTAATTTTGAAATCCATACATACTGCACACAGATAATAAATAACCTGTTATTTCCAGACACAATCATGAATATGCAACAGATATATTCGACACGAGATAATAGAAACAGTTAACAGTACTCCAAGCATTATCGTTAATAAAGTTTAAACACACAGTTTATTCTGTTTCATTACTGATATTAAAAACTACTTAATTATGAATTATAAATCCCACTGCACTATCCACAATTGTTATGTACGTAACACATAACCGTGTACAGTATGTTATGTAATTATGTATTTATTTTGTATTGTTGTACATATTTACTATCATTGAATTTTATGATTATCATTACTATTTATTATTATTTAGTTATTTTTATTAAAAGGATCTCCTATGTTAGCTACATTTTATGTCTTAATGGGAGTCTCCTTGACCTTCATGGTTATGTAAGTTATTTCAAATCTGTATATTTGTACATGTATGTATATCATTAACAGTGAGTTTCCAATGCAGAGTTTTAGAAGGTTTACACTTATCATGTAAATACTTATTGGTGATAATTCACGATCCTGAGATAACCTATATATATATATATATATTTATATATATATAAGTACAAGTGTGACATCAAAGGGCAGCATGCTATGGATGCGAATTTATCCATATTGGGCCTTGAAAAAAGGATAACGAATAGAAAAAAAACTAAATAAGTAAAATAGGAAAAGACTACAAAAGCCATTCATGGAGCGATTCTTAGAGACAGTTGACCGAGTACTGAACAAGTATAGTGTAGCAACAGACATGCGTCCCCAAACCACCCTCGGGCGCTTGTTGTTACCCCCACGTGACAGAGCAAAGCCAGAAGAACACAGTTATTATTTATTCCAGTAAATTATGTTGTTTTCTTACAGGGTTACTTCAATCCAACTGAAAGGAGGAATTAAAAAGGATCTGAACATGGGCACTTACAACACGATATCCTTCCGCATTGCAATAGTGAACAGAGGTGAGGGCCCTACTCCTGGTATGAGGGAGTAGAGTGTGGAATAGGTCCACTTGATTGTTTGTGAAATGTCTTCGTTATATATTTGTACAAACACTTGAATGTTTATTCATGTGTGGTTGCTCTGTCTGTTGCGGTATACTTGAAAGTTTCCATGTGTAATTGTTTTACTTTGATATTTGCTCCTTCCCGTTGTATTGTGTTTACGCTTCGAATCTTTCGCCTTTCTGTATTCTGCTTGTGTTTTGAGACACCCAACTTCTCCTGGGTGACTCGTCACACCAGGAGACACCCATCCTCTCATGGGTGACACTTCACAACACAAGACACCCAACCTCGTCTAGGTGACACAGCACAACAGGAGACACAATATACCAAGACACATCAGATGGAAACAGGAAGGTTTCGCCGCACATGCGTGGTCTCCAAGATTGCAGCAATGTGTGTTTTACGTTGCGAAAAAACTGATTAACAAAATCATCATTAAAACAAACTTGATTTATATGAAATTTCGAAGAAAGATTACTTTTATTTATTGTGATCGTATAATAATATAATAGGTTGGTGCCCCGAGAAGCGTCTAGACGAAAACATTAACATAACCAGACATACGCACGCATACGCTAGCTCGATTATAGTTGGCTGAGATGATTGAAATCGCTGTGTACAAATGCTCACAGCGAATTTATGCAAACACACAGAATAGTAAGAGTAAATAAAAGTGCATGAACAATATGTTTCATGCACCTGATTTTTCTTTCTAGCTGTCACGTGTCCACGTGTCACTGTGGCAAATCACGAGATATACAATGACGGCTCTTGCGTAAACGAGACAAAATACTACAAAGATACCTGCGAACTGTCATGTGCCTTGGGCTACAACCTGACCAGCAGTGACGGTGTACGCACGTGCACAGTAAACGGCACCTGGACTAACCCAGTCAAGTGTGATCGTATGTGATCTGATTTGCAATACTGAGCAATAATAATAATAATAATTACTGTTATATAAATAATAGTATATCTACTAATAACCAATATAATAATAATAATAGTAATTATAATACTACTACTAATAATAATAATCACAAACACCCTAATAATTGTGTGCTACACGAAGTTTTAATAGTAAAATTAAAATAAATCAAAACTATTATATAACACGGTGTCTATTTCGTCTTACCCTACATTGCGCTTTTCACTTTACTCCCATGAAGATCAGTTCGACATCTCTGCAAAATATTAAGTAGGGCTGCAGTTAATTCGTACAAAAAAATTAACTAATATTTGTTGCCAGTTATTCATACATACAACTGATAGAATGGAAGAAACGTCGAGTGAATGAAACCAAGTCAAAAAGTTTGCACGAATGCGGAATATGTTGGTTTAGTCTCAAAAGGATATAAACATGATTTAGTTGATAATTCACAATTGCCGAAGTAGGTGAAACGACAGAAGCTTTCCGGTTAGATAGTAATACACGGCATTGTTACATTCGCTTGTGTAGTCTACTCGAAAAGTGAGAGACGAAATGGGAATATGGGTGGCTGGATGTAGAATATGCTATGTATAATTGTTAATTGTTCCCTTTATTCATATATGTATTTTTTAACGAATAGATGTTCAAATTTGTTCCCTTTCGAATCAAATCAAATCAAATTTGATAGTAACTCATTACAATACAATACATACAATACAAATCAAATTAAGACAAATCCTATATAATAACACAATGTGCACAACAAGGGAAGAACATTTAACAATGTTATACTCCCTTTTCACCACTCTGTTAAATAATATTATGTACGTTTGGTGTTTGTCGTGTCTTCTTTTCGTATTTATTGTTGGCTACAGCGATACATAAAGTTCACACGTAACAATATATCGTACAACATATATAAATATACATAATATTATTATTATTATATATGTATTTATATTTTGGCTAGACACTTAAGTGAAAGAGCATGAACAATCTGTTTCATGCAACTCATTTTTCTGTGTAGCTGTCACGTGTCCACGTGTCACTGTGGCAAATCACGAGATATACAACGACGTCTCTTGCGTAAACGAGACAAAACACTACAACGACACGTGCGAACTGTCATGTGCCTTGGGCTACAACCTGACCAGCAGTGACGGTGTACGCACGTGCACAGAAAACGGCACCTGGAGTAACCCAGTCAAGTGTGATCGTATGTGATCTGATTTGCAACACTGAACAATAATAATAATAATTATTATTATTATTATATTAATAATATTATCAATACAAATACCCAATATAATAAGAATAGTAGTAATGATAATACTAATGATAAATAATAATAATAATAATCACAATCATACTAATAAGAACTGTATGTATTTATGTGTGTGTTTCTATTGATGTATGTATTTATATACGTATGAATGTATGTATATATATATATATCTAAATATATATTTGGCACACTCAATTGAATGAGCATGAACAATCTGTTTCATGCACCTCATGTTTCTTTGTAGCTGTCAAGTGTCCACCTGTCACTCTGGCAAATCACGAGATATGCAATGACGCCTCTTGCGTAATCGAAACAAAATACCACAACGACCCGTGTGAACTGTCATGTGCCTTGGGCTACAATCTGACCAGCAGTGACGGTGTACGCACGTGCACAGAAAACGGCACCTGGAGTAACCCAGTCAAGTGTGACCGTATGTGATCAGATTTGCAATACTGAACAATAATAATTATTATATCAATAATAGTATCAATAATAATAACCAATATAATAATAATAATAATTGCAATCACACTAATAACGGTGTTCTACACGAAGTTTTAATAGTAAAAGTAAAATAAATCAAAACTATTATATATAATGTAAACCCGATTTAGTTAATTATTCACAATTGCTGAAGTAGTTGAAAGCACAGAAGCTTTCTGGTTATACATTAATATCAGGCATAGCTACATTCGCTTATGTGGTCTAGTTGAAAAGTGAGAGACGAAATGGGAATATGGGTGGTTGGATGTAGAATATGCTATGTATAATTGTTAATTGTTCCCTTTATTCATATATGTATTTTGTAAAGAATAGATGTTCACATTTGTTCCCTTTCAAATCAAATCAAATTTTATTGTAACTCATTACAATAAAATACAAATCAAATTAAGACAAATCCTATATAATAACACAATGAGCACAACAAGGGAAGATCATTTAACAATGTTATACTTCCTTTTCACCACTCTGTTAAATAATATTATGTACGTTTGGTGTATGTCGTGTCTTCTTTTTGTATTTGTTGTTGGCTACAGCGATACATAAAGTTCACACGTAACAATACAACATATATAAATATACATAATATTATTATTATTATATATATATTTAAATTTTGGCTGGACATTTAAATGAAAGAGCATGAACAATCTGTTTCATGCAACTGATTTTTCTGTGTAGCTGTCACGTGTCCACGTGTCACTGTTGCAAATCACGAGATATACAATGACGTCTCTTGCGTAAACGAGACAAAACACTACAACGACACGTGTGAACTGTCATGTGCCTTGGGCTACAACCTGACCAGCAGTGACGGTGTACGCACGTGCACAGAAAACGGCATCTGGAGTAACCCAGTCAAGTGTGAACGTACGTGATCTGATTTGCAACACTGAACAATTATAATAATAATAATTATTATTATTATATTAATTATATGATCAATACAAATACCCAATATAATCAGAATAGTAGTAATGATAATACTAATGATAAATAATAATAATAATACTAATCACAATCATACTAATAAGAACTGTATGTATTTATGTGTGTGTTTCTATTGATGTATGTATGTATGTACGTATGAATGTATGTGTGTATATATATATATATATATTTGGCACACTCATTTGAATGAGCATGAACAATCTGTTTCAAGCACCTCATGTTTCTTTGTAGCTGTCAAGTGTCCACCTGTCACTCTGGCAAATCACGAGATATGCAATGACGCCTCTTGCGTAAACGAAACCAAATACCACAACGACACGTGTGAACTGTCATGTGCCTTTGGCTACAATCTGACCAGCAGTGACGGTGTACGCACGTGCACAGAAAACGGCACCTGGAGTAACCCAGTCAAGTGTGACCGTATGTGATCAGATTTGCAATACTGAACAATAATAATTATTATATAAATAATAGTATCAATAATAATAACCAATATAATAATAATAATAATCGCAATCACACTAATAACGGTGTGCTACACGAAGTTGTAATAGTAAAAGTAAAATAAATCAAAACTATTATATAGGATCTAAACCCGATTTAGTTATTAATTCACAATTGCTGAAGTAGTTGAAAGAACAGAAGCGTTCTGGTTATATATTAATATCAGGCATAGCTACATTCGCTTATGTGGTCTAGTTGAAAAGTGAGAGACGAAATAGGAATATGGGTGGCTGGATGTAGAATATGCTATGTATAATTGTTAATTGTTCCCTTTATTCATATATGTATTTTGTAACGAATAGATGTTCAAATTTTTTCCCTTTCAAATCAAATCAAATGTTATTGTAACTCATTACAATACAATACATACAATACAAATCAAACTAAGACAAATCCTATATAATAACACAATGTGCACAACAAGGGAAGAACATTTAACAATGTTTTACTCCCTTTTAACCACTCTGTTAAATAATATTATGTACGTTTGGTGTCTGTCGTGTCTTCTTTTCGTATTTATTGTTGGCTACAGCGATACATAAAGTTCACACGTAACAATGTATCGTACAACATATATAAATATACATAATATTATTATTATTATATATGTATTTATATTTTGGCTAGACACTTAAATGAAAGAGCATGAACAATATGTTTCATGTAACTCATTGTTCTGTGTAGCTGTCACGTGTCCACGTGTCACTGTGGCAAATCACGAGATATACAACGACGTCTCTTGCGTAAACGAGACAAAACACTACAACGACACGTGCAAACTGTCATGTGCCTTGGGCTACAACCTGACCAGAAATGACGGTGTACGCACGTGCACAGAAAACGGCACCTGGAATAACCCAGTCAAGTGTGATCGTATGTGATCTGATTTGCAACACTGAACAATAATAATAATAATTATTATTATTATTATATTAATAATATTATCAATAAAAATACCCAATAAAATAAGAATAGTAGTAGTGATAATACTGATGATAAATAATAATAATAATAATCACAATCATACTAATAAGAACTGTATGTATTTATGTGTGTGTTTCTATTGATGTATGTATGTATGTACGTATGAATGTATGTGTGTATATATATATATATATATATATATATATATATTTGGCACACTCATTTGAATGAGCATGAACAATCTGTTTCAAGCACCTCATGTTTCTTTGTAGCTGTCAAGTGTCCACCTGTCACTCTGGCAAATCACGAGATATGCAATGACGCCTCTTGCGTAAACGAAACCAAATACCACAACGACACGTGTGAACTGTCATGTGCCTTTGGCTACAATCTGACCAGCAGTGACGGTGTACGCACATGCACAGAAAACGGCACCTGGAGTAACCCAGTCAAGTGTGACCGTATGTGATCAGATTTGCAATACTGAACAATAATAATTATTATATCAATAATAGTATCAATAATAATAACCAATATAATAATAATAATAATCGCAATCACACTAATAACGGTGTGCTACACGAAGTTGTAATAGTAAAAGTAAAATAAATCAAAACTATTATATAGGATCTAAACCCGATTTAGTTAATAATTCACAATTGCTGAAGTAGTTGAAAGAACAGAAGCGTTCTGGTTATATAATAATATCAGGCATAGCTACATTCGCTTATGTGGTCTAGTTGAAAAGTGAGAGACGAAATAGGAATATGGGTGGCTGGATGTAGAATATGCTATGTATAATTGCTAATTGTTCCCTTTATTAATATATGTATTTTGTAACGAATAGATGTTCAAATTTTTTCCCTTTCAAATCAAATCAAATTTTATTGTAACTCATTACAATACAATACATACAATACAAATCAAATTAAGACAAATCCTATATAATAACACAATGTGCACAACAAGGGAAGAACATTTAACAATGTTTTACTCCCTTTTAACCACTCTGTTAAATAATATTATGTACGTTTGGTGTCTGTCGTGTCTTCTTTTCGTATTTATTGTTGGCTACAGCGATACATAAAGTTCACACGTAACAATGTATCGTACAACATATATAAATATACATAATATTATTATTATTATATATGTATTTATATTTTGGCTAGACACTTAAATGAAAGAGCATGAACAATATGTTTCATGTAACTCATTTTTCTGTGTAGCTGTCACGTGTCCACGTGTCACTGTGGCAAATCACGAGATATACAACGACGTCTCTTGCGTAAACGAGACAAAACACTACAACGACACGTGCGAACTGTCATGTGCCTTGGGCTACAACCTGACCAGAAGTGACGGTGTACGCACGTGCACAGAAAAGGGCACCTGGAGTAACCCAGTCAAGTGTGATCGTATGTGATCTGATTTGCAACACTGAACAATAATAATAATAATTATTATTATTATATTAATAATATTATCAATACAAATACCCAATATAGTAAGAATAGTAGTAATGATAATACTAATGATAAATAATAATAATAATAATCACAACCATACTAATAAGAACTGTATGTATTTATGTGTGTGTTTCTATTGATGTATGTATGTATGTACGTATGAATGTATGTATATATATATATATATATATATTTGGCACACTCAATTGAATGAGCATGAACAAGCTGTTTCATGCACCTCATGTTTCTTTGTAGCTGTCAAGTGTCCACCTGTCACTTTAGCAAATCACGAGATATGCAATGACGCCTCTTGCGTAAACGAAACCAAATACCACAACGACACGTGTGAACTGTCATGTGCCTTTGGCTACAATCTGACCAGCAGTGACGGTGTACGCACGTGCACAGAAAACGGCACATGGAGTAACCCAGTCAAGTGTGACCGTATGTGATCTGATTTGCAATACTGAACAATAATAATTATTATATCAATAATAGTATCAATAATAATAGCCAATATAATAGTAATAATAATAATAATCACACTAATAGCGGTGTGCTACACGAAGTTATAATAGTAAAAGTTAAATAAATCAAAACTATTATATAGGATATAAACCCGATTTAGTTCATAATTCACAATTGCTGAAGTATTTGAAAGAACAGAAGCGTTCTGATTATATATTAATATCAGGCATAGCTACATTCGCTTATGTGGTCTAGTTGAAAAGTGAGAGACGAAATAGGAATATGGGTGGCTGGATGTAGAATATGCTATGTATAATTGTTAATTGTTCCCTTTATTCATATATGTATTTTGTAACGAATAGATGTTCAAATTTGTTCCCTTTCAAATCAAATCAAATTTTATTGTAACTCATTACAATACAATACATACAATACAAATCAAATTAAGACAAATCCTATATAATAACACAATGTGCACAACAAGGGAAGAACATTTAACAATGTTATACTCCCTTTTCACCACTGGTCTACTACAATTTATCTAGGTCTACGTACTATATTGCCTGTTAATAACAGATAGTTCGCAAGTCGCAAAAGCTGTAAACTTTACATAAAATATACCATATTTGATGTTTCACAATAAATATTGGCAGCTAACTAACAAGCCTCCAGAGTTGAGAGTTCAAATCCGACACGTAAATGTGCCAAGTAATTCTTCACAAAATGCCGTAGATCTACCGCTTTTCATGATGGGTTGGCGATAAATGAGGATCTTGTGCATATATGAGTCTCAGTCGTCATGAGAAGTGCATACAAATGGGTAGACTTGGCACCTCTGACCCGTGTGAGCCACCCGACTGTCCACAGCCTAGGATAAACCAACTGGGATATTAACCTCAGATTAATCTCATTTCCAGATCACAACCCTTCCCCAAATGACTAAACTGGTGGCTACAGCCTACCTCATTAACTAGCCATTAGTCTCCTTATCCAGGGAGCTCAGGGACACCTCTGCAAGTCAAACATTTCCTCTGCCAGACGTTTAGTACATGTCATAGATGTCAAACAGTGGTGGGTACAACTCTTTCTGCCTTACAGTGGGATGATGGCCAGCAGGGTGCTGCAGTGGGCCAGCCTAGCTTATCGCTCTAGTCTGTAGGAGAACCATCAGTGATATAACTCAATCCCCGCGAGTCACAACATGTGCGCGTCTAGCGTTATCGGCAGGCTTGAGAAGAAGTAATTAACTATTTTGTTGCCAAATGTAGCGGAAGATATTACTAATCCTCGCTTTCAACTGGGATTAATCAGCTTTGAATTCAAAATATTTCGGAAAGGCTGCGTTTTGGAAAAAAATCGCGACTTTTCTGTCTGGTGTTATATTGATGGCTGAAGATCAGCAAATCTACTATAATTTAGAGCCCGTGAAGGAATAGGTAAGCAATGCGAACGTGACGCCATCTTCAAGGGCTACCTGAAGGTGTCTTCCAAAAGGAAAATAAGTCTCAAGTATGCCCTCCTGCAAGCTGATGTCAACAACGGCCAGAGCAAGACAACAGCACTCATCCTGGCAATGATGGCTGAGTTTGATGAAAAGAGCGACCAACTCTTTATAGAAGCTACGGTATGTAATTATGCACGAGTCTTTATAAAATTAAAATTTTATTTGATATACAAAATTAATATGTGGGTTGTCCCGATTCGAATGGGCCATGATGGTGTAATTCACACCTTGATGACGAAAACTGTAAAATGTTCCTGAATTGGAAAGGCTGATTCCAAATGGAATTGTTCATGTGAGAGCAATGGTATCAGAATCGTTTAATCATAGGCCTGATGACAATAAAGATAAATATAATATTTAATTTACATATGTGTTGATCATAGGACACGTCTTCGGCATCAGAAGTGGAGCAGCTGCCAACCTTGCCTGAGACACCTTGTCTCGTTTTGTGTGGTAAGGAGTATTTGGCGTACATTGATATTTTCAAGATTTTATAATAATTAATAATAATAATAATATAATAACTTTACTTAGACACCCATTTCCAAATTATAACTCTGTCCAATGGTGTTAATAATGTTTCTAAAATACTAATGCTTGTGTAATTATTAATAGAGCTACTAAAATGTGAGTAATAACAAAAGTAAATAAAGTTTACTAAAATAAAACTGTGCTAAACAATCATGATCTAAAGTATAATTCAGTACAAATTACATACAACAACTACGGTATGATATTGTGGATAACTAATCAACATTAAAAATAATAAATAAATATACAATAAAATATTAATAAATATAATTAGGTCTGCTTTCCATACACTCGATCACACATCGCGTATACAGTTGCTGAAATAAAACTGTGCTAAACAATCATGATCTGAAGCTATAATTCAATACACATTACTTACAACAATTACGGTATGATATTGTGGATAATTAAAAAAAATTACGCATACTTCCAAGTGATCCGCATCGCCAAAATACGCGCAAGACACACAACTACAGCTTGTAAGATTCTAGTGCACTCGCTCGTGACGCAAAGTATAGACCACGGCAACGCGGTGCTCCACAGTATCGGTGACCGCCTGATGCATCTCCCGGAGATGGTTCAGCGCTCCGCGGTCAGAGTAGCTCCACAGATCCAGCGCAGCGACCGACATCAGAGCATCACCGCAGAACCCAAACTTTCTCACTGGTTACCGGTGAAGCCGCGCACAGAGTATAAAACAGTGATCCTTGTCCTCAACGTCCCTCACAACCAGACACCCCCGTACACCGCGTCACTGACCACTCGCCATGTGCCACGCCGGTCGCCACGATCAGAAGGTCGCCCCCCAGACCGTGCTACAATACAACTCGGTGAGATATGACCAGCGATCACGCTCTCGAGCCGGACCACCCCGTGGAACGCGCCGCCGGAGGAACTGCGGCTGATCACCTCCCTGGACGCCTGCACAGCACGCCTCAAAACACACAATTCCAAACCCCCTTTCAATGTGTAATATGTTTCTTTAAGGTCATCTTTCCATGGTATTGCATAATTTACTAGTGTATAAATAAAGTTAATTATTATTAAATAATGATTGAGATAATATACTACTTTAATAGTAGACAACTAAATATTATAGTAATAAATAGAATGATATGATGAAGTCACATAAAACTAGACATTGAAAACAAGTTTAAAATAATGTGTCTTAAAACGCATTCTAAAAGTGTTCACACACTCGATCAAACGCAGATCCTCCGGTAGCGCGTTCCAGAGCGTCGAATAACCGTTAAAGTGTTCAGCTCATTGGGATGGCATGCATATTCTGTATAATTATAATATAATCACTTGAAGTTCTTAATAAAATAAACTAAGTTATTTTTTTTAACGCAGAATTTATAACCTTTTGCAAAACTTTTTTGACAGTTTTGGACACTGCCTTGTCAGAAATAGCTTTCTGATAGTCCAGAAACAGCTGTGGTCTTCTAGCGTGGTGGTGAATTGTAAAAGAAAAGTATAATTCACAATATTACATATTTTGTAGCGGAGCCTCTATAAAGTAGCTTGATGCTGTATTTTACTAACTTGAGCTTGATCTGTTACAGGATAGTCTCTGTTGACTGTGACACGCATGATGCTGGTCATGGACAAGCTTGTTGTGGCCAGCCACACAGAGGACATGGTTGTTGGCATCAGCATGATATGTTATAGGAGAGTCTGTTGACTGTGACACGCATGATGCTGGTCCTAGACAAGCTTGTTGTGGCCAGCCACACAAAGGACACGGTTGTTGGCATCAGCATGATATGTTACAGGATAGTCTCTGTTGACTGTAAGACGCATGATGCTGGTCCTAGACAAGCTTGTTGTGGCCAGCCACACAGAGGACATGGTTGTTGGCATCAGCATGATATGTTACAGGAGAGTCTCTGTTGACTGTAAGACGCATGATGCTGGTCCTAGACAAGCTTGTTGTGGCCAGCCGCACAGAGGACATGGTTGTTGGCATCAGCATGCTGTTTATGACATATTTTGTCTTCAACATCAAACGTTTTAACATTTTCCTTCTGAATTTTTCCTACAGGGTTTGTTAATCTTCCACAAAAGTTGTGCATTTCAAATGCATGCCTGATAGGTCTGCACAAAGTTGAACATTGACAGCTATAATTATTATGCTGATGTCATTTTATAATGTGGGATAAATGCCCCCCCACCCAAAATTTGCTATATTTTGTTCTTCTTAATTCATTATCGGTTTTCTTGATGAGCATGTTTATGTTTGTGTTAGCTGTTTAGCTATCTCATCAATATGCATGTATTTGTTCTATTGGTACCATTAATAAATTACCTTTACCAACAATTGTTATGTGTCTTCCTGTAGTAGATGAGCTCAGGTTATTGTCATTAAGCATCAGCAGAGTTTATATATTAATGCTTTATGTTGATAGTAATGTGATGTGCATACATCTGTACACACACACACACACACACGCACACACACACACACACACACATATATATATATATATATATATATATATATATAGTGCAGTCCATGTGCAATGTGTTCTTCATATAGGGCAAGGTCAGAGGTGTTCTGTCTACCATTACATTAAAAAGTACCATACGCCGTAGATATTCTACTGTAAAAAATATGGCACCATAAAAATTCCACAGGATATTCTACACTACAATTCCATATAAAATACGGTACAGCGAAACAATTCTGCCGTATAATCAACAGTATAATTCCGCATAAAACACGGTACACCGTAAACGTTCTACCGTATATTCTACAGCACAATTCCCTAAAAAATACGGTACGCCGTAAAGATGCTACCGTATAATCAACAGCACAATTCCGTAAAAAACACGGTACGCCGTAAATATGTTACCGTATATTATACAGTATTATTCCGCAAAAAATACGATACACCATCAATGCGCTACCGTATATTCTACAGTATTATTCCGTAAAAATACGGTACACCGTAAATCATATACCGTTAAATTTACGGTACTCCATTGGCACCCGTGCTGCCAGTCATGTTACTGAATTTTTTTCGGTACATTTCTAAGAGTGCATGTATGTATGCCAGAGGTTCCAGTCTAGATGGTATGTCCATACAAATGCGTTTTGCGGGAATGGTCAATAATTATAAATGCGTCTACATGCAAGAGGCATACGAGGACGTTTGTATGCGTACCTGCGTCAATCTATGGTTGACATGTCATACTTTTATGACATGGATTGACGCGTATACATCCATACGAAAATACGCGCATAGCCGGGTACGCGCATACGCGCAAACACACACACACACACACTAACACACACACACACACACACACACACACACACACACACACACACACACACACACACACACACACACACACACACACACACATACACACATACACATACACATACACATACACATACACAACGTTGGACATTGTATTCGTTGAAATCCATTGTACTCTTCAAGACCATTAACACATTTTGATCAAATGTCGTCCAATTAGGAAAGTGTGCAGACGAAAATTTGTTTTGTAACGGCAGTTCTAAACACAAATCGATGTTGAATAATGGTATTTATATGATTATTAAAAACCAACAAATCTGTTTATTTTTATTTTACCGTTTTACTCCTTAATGTTCCAATAAGAAATATAATTATTTAATTTAAATGAATTCAAGTCCGTGTAGTTTCCCTTTTCGTTTCGCAAATTGGAAAATTAAAACAAAACATTTACTTACTAATGTTGCAGCAATAACGTGTTCCGTGTTGGCGACACCGACGTACACGAAAGTTTTGAACAGCGATCCGATTGACAAGCGTTTCAACGAGACGATCGTGTACAAGTGCGATGAAGGCCACGAACTG
The DNA here is from genome assembly GCA_020002185.1 of Paraescarpia echinospica. NCBI lineage: Eukaryota > Metazoa > Annelida > Polychaeta > Sabellida > Siboglinidae > Paraescarpia > Paraescarpia echinospica. The sequence continues at coordinate 15,688,698 of CM034537.1, read as the reverse complement.
ATTGCGGGAGACCTGTCGACGACGTGTCTCAGCAGCAAGACTTGGTCCGGAGAAACTCCCGTTTGTAGAAGTAAGCTGGGTTCGAATACTAATGATGAGCCTCAAAATAGTAATACTACTAATAAAAATGTATCGTCTGTTTACTACTACAACATTACCATTGTTATATATGCATAAAACAACAGTGCTGATACACTTTGAAATACAATGTAATGACTGTGTTGTGTCGGCAAATATGTTATAACGTCAGCTGCATCCTTACAGTAATACGCCATCAAAGCAGAACAACATATCTTCCTATCATAGACTTTTAACCAGCTAACAACAGTACGTTGTTATTGACAATAACTTTCCCATCTTGTGTTCATTAGACCATGGAAATAGCAACAACCATGTAATATAACAAATAGCAATGACGATTGGTTCTTAGCATTGGATTCGTCACTTGGATGATCTATTATCGAAGTTGTATACATATATTTCATTATGTAGTTTGAATGTTAGTATGTAATACAGTTGCCGTCTCTTCTGTCGATAAACAGTATTTGTACACACATTTACTCGCAGTTTTGTGAAAGTCAGATGCCTCTTGCTTTGCCTATGACAAATTGGAAGTGTGCATATGGTTCTTTTGTCTATTCCAGTCGTGTCATGTGGTCCTCCCGCGCCCGTGGCACATGCCTTTGCCAGCACGACAGACGTCGCCTACGTGACAAACATCACGTACGATTGTCGTCCAGGCTTCAAGCAAAAGCCGGGAGGAGAATGGACGCGACAGTGTCAGGCAGACAAACGATGGAGCGGAACACCGCCGGAGTGCACTGGTTAGGAGAATTAAAGCAGTCGCGTGTGTTCGATCGAATAAACATTATATAACCATACCAATCACAGGAGAACACAGCAAAGAATAATGTAATAACATGTCGTGTCATACCCAGTTTATGTTCGTTCGACATCGAAAGTTGGGAGTTTAATGGTAAACTTTAAATGCAAAAACTATATAGTGGTTTGTATTACGGTATAGAGCATTTGTCATCCACTCATTACAAGGAAATTACATGGATGCATTTTTAATTAATGTTCTTTGCTCATGTCATATCGACATATATCTTGAATGTGTGTGTGTGTGTGTGTGCGTGTGTGTGCGTGTGTGTGTGTGTGCGTGTGCGTGTGTGTGTGTGTTTGTGTGTGTGTGTGTGTGCGTGTGTGTGCGTGTGCGTGTGCGTGTGCGTGTGCGTGTGCGTGTGCGTGTGCGTGTGCGTGTGCGTGTGCGTGTGCGTGTGCGTGTGTGTGTGTGTGTGGACACTGCCATTGATAGTACTTGATGCATGTGCATGCTATTGTTACTTTTGCTTTACAATTTCATCTGAATTATCGTAATATTCCGATGTGAATGATTGAATGCACTTTCGCTTTGTAGAAATTATCTGTATGTCTCTGCTAATCATCCGCAACACGTCGTTGACTATCGACGGAGTGCGAGTCAATGACACAGCGACATATTCATGTCTGGCCGGCCACAGACTGCAATCCGGCAATCTCACCAAAGTGTGTACCGACAGCGGACTGTGGAACAATGAAGATCCTGTTTGCGTTGGTACGTCACTGCTGTTACTGCCAATTGTATTTCAATACGCTTCAAAAATACATAAATCATTATAGCATCGTTTAAATCTTGTTAAGTGCAACAGCTATTGTAATGTTCCAATAGTTCACCTACACAAAGGTCTCTCCATCATAAGGTTTAATAATGACCAATATTTTTATTTAAAAAATTCAACAACATCTGCATATATAAGTCCATATCGAATACACTGTGTTCATATCAAAATGTGCAATATATCAATATCTTCAATAATTAAGATATGGGCAGTTGATTTAAAGAAAGCACTGCCAAATTTGTATATATTGATTTACGCCAGTTCACTTTGCAAAGGCCAATTGTGCCCAATCGTACCGCGCAATCATGGAACCATTCCAATTTAGAATTTTGTTTTAATTATTGTGGGGAATAATTTAATAAGTTAGTAGATTGTCTGTTGACCTTAGCAAAATAACGTACAAATGTTGAACAAATGAGCCAGCAAGGGAGTGCATTTTCATCAAATGCATTTAAAATGTGATGAGCAAAAATATAATTGTAGAACTTATTTTAAACTGTTTGATACAAAGTAGAAATATTACATAGACAAAATCTCAAATCACTTATACAGCTTCACCACTTACTCGGTTTTCCACAGAGGTGCACTGCCGGTTGCCGCAAGAGGTCGCCAATGCGAACTACACGATGCACAATGGCAACACAGTTGGCGGGAAGGTTCTTTACTCCTGTTACCATGGTTATGCGCGACTGTCAGGTGTTGGCTTCAGCAGATGTGAACTAAATGGCGAATGGACGATACCATCACTGGTTTGCGAAGGTACTCCACTTTTTATGTTAAGCGCATTTGTTGAATTCACGTTTTATATCTTGTCTATGCAGCTTGATGGAAAAAAGTTTAACAAGATTTAAAGTTTTATCTCGTGTCTATGGATCAAATGTTGGAGCAGTGTGTGTGTGTGTGTGTGTGTGTGTGTGTGTGTGTGTGTGTGTGTGTGTGTGTGTGTGTGTGTGTGTGTGTGTGTGTGTGTGTGTGTGTGTGTGTGTGTGTGGTTTGTGTGTGTGTGCGAGCGTGTGTGTGCGAGCGTGCATGCGTGCGTGTTTGTAGTGTATATAGTTATCGGTAAATTGGCCCATTTAATTTCATCAACAAATGTTGTACTTCAGAAGTACAAACAATAAATATCACAATGGTTACGTAACGTACTGCAAATACTAACATGTTATTAATTATAATGGTTATCATTATCCTGTAAAACTGTCGTTAACCAATGGAAATCGTTGTATATTGATGTTAATGTTGCGTCACCAGAAGTTACATGCGGGGCTCCACCACCTTTGAAGAATGCCGTCTTGGATGACGGTTGTGTGCGCAGGGGATGTAACGTCACCTACGCATGTGGCGTCGGGTACAAAGGCTTGTCAGGACAGTCGCACTGCACGGTCGACGGACACTGGACGCCGGTGTCCCTCAACTGCGAAAGTATGTGATGGAGGTTACACGGATATAAACACCGATGGTCGAACTGTTGTAGAAAGTCACATTTTACAAATATACAAAAATTAGAGGCGAATTGATTTCTTACCCACTTGTCTTTTTGGACCTTATATATTATATTTAAAATAAATGACATATCATTTGCAAATGATGGTTGGTTGTTGTTGAATATTTTCGCTGGTAATGTAATGCTTAAACAACTACATATCCTACTAAAGAACGCGCTTACGCAATCATTATTGTTATTGAGTGTACACAATTAATCCAATAACTGTGTTTTTAATTGACATTAAATTAAACAAATGCAATTTATAAACACGTCAGCACATTACAAAGAATAATTGTAGTACGGACTGTGACAGAGATACGGTGTGACGAGGTGGCCGTCGACGGCAGTGAGGTGGAGACATTACAAAGAATAATTGTAATACTGACTGTGACAGAGATACGGTGTGACGAGGTGGCCGTCGACGGCAGTGAGGTGGAGACATTACAAAGAATAATTGTAATACCGACTGTGACAGAGATACGGTGTGACGAGGTAGTCGTCGACGGCAGCGAGGTGGAGAAATTACAAAGAATAATTGTAATACCGACTGTGACAGAGATACCGTGTGACGAGGTGGCCGGCGACGGCAGGGAGGTGGAGACATTACAAAGAATAATTGTAATACCGACTGTGACAGAGATACGGTGTGACGAGGTGGCCGGCGACGGCAGTGAGGTGGAGACATTACAAAGAATAATTGTAATACCGACTGTGACAGAGATACGATGTGGCGAGGTGGCCGGCGTCGACAGTGAGGTGGAGACACGCACAGTCGTCTACTACGAAGACTTCGTCACCGTGCAATGTCGGACCGGCTACCACAGAGTGAGGGGCAGCGAATTGAGGACATGTCTCGACGGAGGGGCCTGGTCAGGAACACCTCTCGTGTGTCAACGTACGTTAACATACGTCCATATTTTTATTTTACAGTAGGACAGTGGTGCAGGTATGCTTACATTGATAAATGCAATGTAACATTCAATGAATGGTGTAAGGATTTATAATTGGCCTACTGCACCACAATAGTTTTACCACAACAACGATTAACAAGATTCAGTATTTAACCTTACCCTGTAGAACTTAATAATGATGATAATAATAATAATAATAACATAAATGTTGTTTTGACATTAACTTTCATAGTAAAACTGTGTTCAAGGGTGTTTAAAATGTTTATAAAATGGGAAGATTAAAATTAATAATGATTTACATTATTACTAATATTATTAAGCCTTCATTAAATAGCATACAAACCTTAGATGGGAAAAACTGTAAAAAAAATATATACACATACAAAATACGTAAAATCGAACAATGTCGACAGCTAGTAAGATATAAATTAATTAACACATTGACTAAGTAAACATAAATACAATATTAATAAATACATAATTCTAAAAATATACTAATATTGTAGACGATTAACATAGTAACAATAATAAATAGAAATAAGAAAAGCATTGATCAAAACATTTGAATAACTCACTTCTAGTTATATTGCATTGTTGCAGAAACGTTTTGTCGGGTGCCGGCAAACATCGTCGGAGGTATTCGTTCAGAAGGACCTCTGACAGTCCGATCAACGATCACGTATCGACCTCAGTCTGCATATCGCCACGTCAGCGGTAATTTGACTCGGTCTTGCGGCGAAGACGAACTTTGGAGTGGCGACCAACCAGTGTTTGAAGGTGCTTTCATCAATAACAATGTGTGATTTGTAGTGGTTATGTTGATGTGATCATTCACAAGGGCGGTAGACTGGGGTACAATGAGTGCATACGCAGCGACACCCCACCCCGCTGAGGCAACTCAATTCCGCTTGAAGGCAAATAGTTCCGCTTGAGGTCTCAAACGGTGCTTTTGGGTTTATATGCAGAGGTGGATAATTATTGCGAGTCCATAGATATTTGGATCCTGCAATCATCGGTCGGAAACGCACTCTAATAAGCAAACTGCACTCTTCACAGTAGCATTTTGGGCATTTGGTCCACACTAATATAATTATTACTTTTAGTTATTCTTCGTATGTGACATGTTCTCTCTAACGTCTGGTGATTTATATGTCTTTGTTCCTTATGTAGATCAACGTAGTTGTACTGCAAACATGTTTAATGAACTGTTAAACACATGTTTCAGAAATCACTTGCCCTGCAATTCAAACCAGTGAAGAATCGAAGGTTCATTTCTACAGTGATGGTGTTGTCGTGGGGTCAAAGGTTACTTACTCCTGCGCTGCAGGCCACAACCACACAGCTGTAGACGCCACGTGTGAGTGTAAACTCACAGGCAACTGGAGTTGTGATGCGCCGACGTGTAAAAGTAAGTACCTAAGCGGTTCAAAGTGAATGTTTGATTTGTCACTATCTAATCAAACTGTAAGTGTGTGTACATTCATATGTTACTTACTACGTATCCACATCGTGCCTAAGTGTGGCAAATACGGCTCGAGTAAGAACTCGCCAGTCCCCTCTGTCTAGGACTCTCATTATTGCTGTGCCCCATGTCACCACAACTGCCTTCAGTTCTTCTTCCTTTGTTCTTCGTCGTGTTGATTTTGGTCTATGATGGCTTCTCTGCATACAGATCACTAGTCATTCTTCGGACCTGTCCAGCCATTTCCACCGACAATTTTCGTTTTTTTTTAAGATACGTCCTCTCCTCCTAGCCGTTGTGCATGAAAAAACCTGCATGTACTTATATATTACATGTTTGTGAAAATATACATGTATGTACGTCTGCACGTGTGCGTACGTTTCTAAATACCATATTGCGATCCATGGCATATTTTGATGATTGTTTTCAGAAGTAACATGTGGAGATCACCCTACCGTGGCTCATGCCAGAAGCGAAACGTTCGGGACAAGATACCTGGACAGAGCGACGTACACGTGTGAGTCTGGCTACACTCGCAAAGGTCCACAGAACCACCTCGTCTGTAGCAAACACGCGACCTGGGAGGGCGAAGACGTCGCGTGCACAGGTAATATAAAACGCTATCACACGTTCCATTCCTGGGTCGTTACAACAGTTGTTTCATGTAGAATGGCAATATTGTATTTGTAGAATATAACTCATGAGGATAGTTAAGTCACACGCTGCCTCCAATCAGACTTTCCATAAAAAAATACAACCGCTTCTTGGTTGTGATATTTGTACAATATGGATAACATAATACATAAACGGTATCACTATCATACAGCCGCAGCAATATAAAATATTTTTTTAGAAAAAATCCAAACCTGAAATGAAAACGTCTTGGTCGTTGATAACGTGTATAGCCACATCACCCAGTCCGTTCTGCATTCGCGACGATAATAATTATATACCTGCAATTTGTTTCCAATCTCGCCTAATCATACAAGTCCTCTCCCTCTCCCTCTCCCTCTCCCTCTCCCTCTCCCTCTCCCTCTCCCTCTCCTCTCTCCTCTCCTCTCCCTCTCCCTCTCCTCTCCTCCCTCTCCCTCTCATCTCTCATCTCAAATGTCATCAAAATAAAAAATCATCATCATCATCATCATCATCATCATCATCATCATCATCATCATCATCATAAATAAATAAAATAAAAATAATCATAAAATAAAATCAAAATAAATAAAATAAATAAAAATAAAATCAAATAAATAAATAAATAAATAAATAAATAAAATAAATAAATAAAAATTCATCATCATCATCAATAAATGGTAAAATAAAATAAAAATGTCATCATCATCATCATCATCATCATCATCATCATCATCATCATCCATCAATCATCATCATCATCATCATCATCATCATCATCATCATCATCAATAAAATAAATATCAAGATAAATAAAATAAAATCATCATCAGTTCTTGTGGTTTCGTTCGTTGATGATCGGGTGGTCCCACTTAACCATTAGTCCTGCTCGTGTATGTTTTTCGTATTTATTTCCAGTTTCGTATGTTCCTTCTCGCAATAGTTTTCTGACTTCGTCTTCATCCTTCGCATAAAAAAATTATGGTACTGGCGATATATGAATTGAGATGTGTCCTTACTACAATGTGTGTCGCTGTCATTTCTCTAAAGCGATCAAGTGTCCGATACCTGAACTGCCACATATGGGAGCGTACAACGTGACGTCTCTGACGTACAAGTCACGTGTCGTTTACACGTGTTCCGAGGGACGGTCGTTGTCCGGGGGAGACAAGGAGCGTACGTGCGAGGCGAATGGCACGTGGAGTGGAGAACCGCCGAGTTGTCAGAGTGAGTTGATTATTCAAACTAAATGAACCAATAACGAAACACGGAGCTGGATATTATGTTACATTTCGTGGAATGAAAATCGCAATAGTTCATTGTTCAAAAATGCAAAGATACATATGCAAATTATTCATTGGCCCTTCGAATAAAGTGTGTTGACGTAGCTGTAGCAAAGATACATATGAAGCACGTTCTGTTCATAGTTAGTTTTCATACATTTAGTTATAATTGTCTTAATTCAGTATAGCCTACACGATCACAATATTGTTCCATCGGTTATTATTGTACGTCCCTTCAATCACGTATTATCACTGTCTGTGTGACAGTATTGGTTGGTATAACGTGTTAAAGCTTTGACTTATATCTAAGGTGTTAGACGTGACATATTTTCGCACAATTTTTTTACAAATGCTATTCGTAACATATTTACATACGTGGCTGTTTCAGTATACATTGTCTACTACTGATCCCTGTCATGGTATAATAGGCAGGCGCACATTATTAGTTTACTTAAATTAGCTCAAAGGTACTCAAAATGCAATTACAACATTGCAATTTACTTATGTTATTCAACATTTGTGACTTGTGTAAATACATGTTTACTGCAGAATTTGAGTGCACCGCTCCTCCGAAAGTAATCAACACGACAAGGTTCGAAGACAAGAAATCTCTCCGCCAGAGACGAGTCATCTACCGATGTCTGCCTCGATACAGACTCGTGTCGGGACAGTTGTGGAAGGTGTGTGAACCTCCGGGTGAATGGATTGGCGACGACGCCATCTGCGAAGGTGTGTGTGAAGCAAAAGTGGTTAATGTTAGGTCATATACACAACATAATCCCCGGTTTCTAATCAGTACTTTTCAAAAATGAAAATAAGGGGTGCGGTTCTTACTTATATTATTTCTAGTTTGTTCATTGGGGTGTTATCGACTATATAGAACATGTCTCCATGCCATGATGGATTAGTACCTTTTGTTTGGCCAATTGCTTATCGTATGTTCAATTGTTGTACCGAAACATTTGTTTAGATGAATCATTATACTAAAACATAACTAACGTTTTGCGGGAAAGTCATTTATATGCGCGCGCTGATGAGAAACAGGTAATGTTTTGAGTATGGTATTAAATGTGCATGCATATATAATTAATTACTACATCCATATATTGAAATGAATGAATGTTTGAACTTGTTCAGTAATATACTATAGTAATAGTAATACGTATACTGATATTGCGAATGTGATCAAAATAGAATATTGTAGGTTTTAGCGTGCTGACTATAAATGTTGGAATTACTTTTGCATACAGCAACGGGAGAAAAAGTCAGTATCTTTGTCCCTGAAGACGAGAAACCGAAGACGAAGGCCGCCAAGGTGATGGCGTATATGGGTTTCTTGAAGTCAGATCAACAGTTATCGAACATCGCGATAGGAGTTGCCGGGATAGTGGCGCTTGTTGTGCCTGTCCTTGTCATCATTGCTGCAGACTTCAACACGTTGAGGAATCACCTCGGGATGATGAAGAGGAACCTTAAGTCTGGATACAGAAGGTTCAATCGGAGAGGTGCAAAGGTGGCCCCTGTGTAGGATCAACACTGTCTAGAATGGTCAGTCGGAGAGGTACAAGTGACTCGTATGTAGGGACAATCCTGTCTAGACTGGTCAATCGGAAAGGTACACAGGTAACGCCGATCAATTGGTTTCACTAACATATAAAACAATAAAAAATAACTATACATAATTTTGATTGTCTTATCGTGAAGACTTCAATACAAACTAATATTCTGGCGTGATAACGTCATCATCGATTGCGGATACGTTTAGGTTTCTCAAGGGACTACATGCCTTCCATATGATATATATACTCCTTAAAGAAATGAATATCTGATGACGTAACCGTATACATTTTGACTGCGGTGCCTACCGCGTTTTTCAATCTACTCTATTTTACAAGGTGGCGTAATCTAATACTCATGGACTCATTCTATACCAGTTTAGCTATGCTCCCTGTCGATTAGATAGTTCTCAGATGACAACATGCCTTGATGGGCAACAATGCCATACTTTGGAAAATGACATTATGTATATATATTGAGTACTATAATCATCAGAATATTCATAATGTCACAATAACCTTGCTTAGTTATCACTCACCTAGCTTGTCATTACAGCTTCCCCAGTACATCTCACATCCTAATAGAGTGAGTTTCGTATGTAGAAACCTGTAGCTCCCCTCATCTCATTTGATAACTGCCTCTGCTATAGCTTCTTTAACCGATCTTCTCTCTATGCTTGATACCATGAAATGTGTACATCTTATCAAACTATTGGTTCTCCGATGACTCCATCTAACCAGGGTATCAGTCGCACTGATGTAATAATCTTAGTTAGAAAGATAACACACGTCTACATGTCTTTATTTTCGATATACTAATGTGAACTATATAAAGTAATACGAACTATGCTGAAGGACGATAAATAATCGAAGATGACAATCACTTTGTGATTTTCGAGCTTGTCAATGAAAAAGCCTAACTTCATTAAATGTCAAACTTTTTCTTTAAAGTTATAGTTAAATAAGTTTTTCGTAAACGACGAATGCAACTTCTAATTACATGCCGCATATTGTTTGCGATGTAATCCATAGTGTTGTCATGGACTTCAGTGCAAATTTAACAAGCTACAAATAATTTTTCTTCACACAAAAATATGATGTTTTCGGAAAATAAATACTTCGCTATATAACTTTGCTATTAACGTAAGTGAAATAGCACCTGTTATAAAAATACAAAATGGTAGCATTAATTTCCATATTAGTTGGATAATCAACATTTATCATTAGATACGGATAATACGTATACAACATAATATGTTGCGTGTTAATTTACTGACATCCATTCGTCTAACGTGGTTGTCGAGTCATTTGACGTATATGTGTCCTTACTGTGTCTGTCACGTGTCTGTCATGCGTTCGTCATATGTTGTCAAAGTTAACGTCTACTAACATATTATATATATACGTTCAACATATTTCATGTACGTAAATATTAGTAAGTATCGAATCAACAAATATTAACACGTCAGAAAAATACGTATGTTTGGAAGGGTAAACTAATGTGGCTCATGTACAACGTGTCCTTCAGTATGGCCTACACAAGGGTAAGCGCACGAGTAGTATTTATAATTTAATATTAAATATTACAAGCAAATAACAGGTACAAGTGTATGTTCAGTACAAGGCAACTGTCAAACTTGCGCATTTGATTGGTAGACAATTGGTATATTATATACTTCACATAGTATTTAGTTTGAAGGATTTTTATATCAGTGTTTTAAACTTGAAAACAATCACTTGCATCGGTGTTCAAAGGATTGGCCAGTAGGCGTTAATATTTTGAGAGTGTGGTTTCATTTGAGAAATTGGTCGTCACATCGTGTCCGAATTTCTGAAACGTGTTGTGGCGTAATTACTGGGATGCTAAGGATAAATACATGATTAATATATACTTATCCGAAATATCTGTATTGTTATCATAAAACACATTTTACGTGGCACGCTTTTGCGCATTTAGCACCTGTGTGAGAAGTTGTTATTTAACATTTGAGCTATTATGCTTGTATATGGAGTGACATTTACACACTCTTTCGTTCCGCTCAAAGGTCAGTTGACTTTACATTTATCTACCTTCTGGTGGAGTATTTGTCATGCCAGTGGTACTGCAACACATGTACATGATCCCATTTAAATTTAGCTTGTAAATATGTCATAAAACATTCAATGATGCCATTTAAAGTAATTATTACGACCTTTGGTAATCGCGTGGTTGTGCTGTTTCGCAACAAAACATGGTGACAAACTATTTCGCATCAATGGTTATGTGGGCCTGTCATAAGCATCTAAAGTGTAATTTCAATGTAATGAAGGTCAGTAATATATGGTCGTTAGTAAAGTACGCAGTGTTTTAAGTATTTTTGTTGACTAAAGTGCATTTTTCTAGATCAGTGTTTTCCATTAAGGATGTATTCTACCAACTGTCCATGACAAATATGTTGACGCACCAATTACACAAATGCATCTATGTAGGACAATGCGTGGCGGAGTGTGCATGTTTCACCGTGTTTTGGTAAATATGATGTCCACCCTCTCTACTGTTGAGATCGCTGTAGCATTTAAACCTGCTTCCGCAATTCAAACGTTGGATTGTATCGACGTAGAATCATTTCTCGGAAGAAATCAACTCTATCTTGCCTCAACTTCATCGTGCTAGCTCGATTGTGAAAATGTGTTGTTGGTTGTGACAAACAAACATATTACAATATATTTGACTGGCTCATGTAAAACATCGATAAGAAAATGGTAAAATTTGTTCTGCTGTATATATTATAACACAAGACTACTCACATTTAGCCACTTATCCGTTCTAATGATCAGAACGAATGTTTCCTATAATGATAACCAAGAATGTGCATTATTTTAATAAACCGACTGCACATACCTAAACTGTTCACTTACTGTATACAATAACGATCGTCATCATATATTATTTGCGATGAGCAACACGACTTACATAGGGAATTGTAGTTTGCATATTTTTTACTAACGATGGTCAGTGCACTAAAACAAATCACATTCGCCTTGTTATAACCCAACGTGTGGGCTCACAGTGTTATATATCATTCTACTGTAACGACTGATGATTCCTGGGAATAGATTTACAAGTGTTATATTATTGATAATGCCGTTTTCCTACTATACTACGACTAAAATAGCGAGCCTAATGTGGAACAGCAACTAAATAGGAACTTGTGATCTGCCACACCGAACCGGGTATATATATATATGTATATATATATATATATATAAGTGTGTGGATTTTTTTGTATTTGTGTGTGTAGATGTGTTTGCACGTGTTGTATTCATATGTACCCAAGAGACGAATGGGTTGGATACAAATCGGTGAAAATCATGGTCATTTGGTTGGTTTATATTGGGAACAGTTGTTGCCGTTTGCATTATATATACCCCTTGTTGGGTGGGAAGGTGAAGTGTCTAGTAATGCATTTTATTTCTCTATGGAATCTTTGATGTTTGTTGTGCTGTCGACAGCGTTTTATCTTGCTGTTGATTGAGTTTGGTGTTCCAAATAAAGAGTGTGCAAAAACGACTTTATTTTGACATATTTATGGCAGATGTGGCATCTAGCCAACGTTTTACAATTCAAACTTTGTCAGTTCAGTAAACAAGAGTGCATTTCTACACTACGTGAGTTGTTCTTGTACTGCTCAGTATGTTGTCGACTTCCGTAGTTCCCTATCAGCAGCCGTGTAGGCCTCCGTCCTTCTTTTATATCCCATGGATTTTATGAAGTGCAATCCTCCCCTCTCAATACATTAGGTGAAGCCGCAATATATTTCAATACCGCTGGTCGTTTTAACGTGAATGGTTAATTTTGCTAACACATCAAATCGTGTTGTGTGTCATTTGCCACTCTCATAAATGTGTCCACTGCAACGTTGGCCCATTCAACATCACGTTTTGTAAATGTTCACAGTGGTCGTGCAGGATATATAAATTAAACACATTGTACTCCGTATATATGGGACCACAGAAACTGCATTATCCTCGTCTCATCCGTTAATCACAAACGTACCATCATGGTGCAATTTTCATACATTTGCACTCCTAGTTTCATCATCATCGATCTTTCGTCAGGGATATAAAGTATGTCTGTTCAATATCAAGGTTTTCGCAGATCAACTTGGTGTATGTTTTCTTCTGTGTTCCTCTTTTATTCCAATTGTCCAACAGATGGTTCTACATTTTCAATTTCATTATAACATATTATTGAATGACTGCTCCCTGATTCATTAAGGCAACTACGGACGAATGGTGCCAGTCGGAGCGCAGTGAGCATGGATGCACTGTGTGTTCTTCATGAGATGTAAAGTGATTGTTCGAAAGCTGGGAGGTACGCCTAGAATAGATCATTCATAATTTAATTGCACGCAATCACACACCCGCGCAAACGCACGTTCGCTCTGAATCACTTACGCACATGAACAAGTTCACAGAACACACGCATACACGCATGCGCGCGCGCGCACACACACAAACACACACGCACACAAACCCGCACACATGCACACAAACACACTCTCTCACACGTAGTACAATATACAAGCAATATACATTTATTAAATACCCTGACGATTATGTGACTCGAATATTGTTTTTATTGTGATCACTGCCAGCTACAATCGTGAATATAAGTTAGCGTATTATTGATATAATGACACATATTGTTGTAATCATATATTCAACTATTTGCGGTCCGTGAATGACGTAGATGTAAGCAATGCTATGTTTAGTAATACTCCGAAGGTTCTTGTGGTTCGATTGTTGTTTTTATTTCGATGACTGTCAACAACTTGGATGACACTGGTTCTATCCACAATATAATCAAATATATGTTAGTCACATCGTTAGTTGGAACAATATAGACGAAACAATTAGAAATATTAAACACATAATTAAGTACAAATCTTCATCAAGTGAAATGTTTAAACCCCAGATGTTTAGAATGCGAAGTGGATGACGAATTGTGCAGCGGCTAGAACACTCGGTCTGGCAACACAAAATGGATGGATGAACTCAGAACTAGGCACACAGGTGCTAGAGCATTTCATCCAGCACATGGTTGTGCCACTGAAAAGCCAGCAGTGCTTTTCTACGACAACCATCATAGCCATCTTAGCATCCAGGGCTCACGGTTGATCATCAGAAAGTACAGTCAGCTGATCCCCACTTACACAATAAAAATATCACTAGAAGAGACCCCATATGATAACTGTTATACGATAATAATGCCAATATTATAGTATTATTAATCCCTTATCAGCCCGGCTTGCCAAGGCATGGGCCAACAACTTATGAAGGCATAGATGGGCCTAGGACTTTATCGGTAATTTTTTTTCATAATTTTCCTACAACTTTTTACATTTTTTTTTTGTATGAAAACACCTTCAAGTGCCTTAACCAAATAACTGTTATTAATAGTACATACTGGCTTACCTGTATCAAAGATGAACTGCGCGCATCGATCAAGATCGGTGATGACAACTTGGCAAAATTTGAAACTGGGAAGGCCGAGTCTAATAAGTATAATTATATCGTTCGTCTAGAATACAAATCATCGAGGAATAAAACGCGCGCTAAACACGCTATCACGGAAGAGAAAGATGCTTGATGCTTGATATAGTAATCTTTTTACAACTCTTCACAGCTAAACTGGGAAGTGTGCGATTATCACAGTTCCTGTGAACACAATATATGTAAAGGAAATGTGGTAAATCGTCGTTGCCACTGCGTACAAAGACGGAGGTTGCCATCGTACGGAGAAGATAAAACGACGATGATAACTCGTTCGCATACGTTGACTGAATGGCGCCGGCTTCTGGTCGATCACTAACATGACTTGATTTTCGCGTATGCCTGGAGCCTGCCATCATCCTCTGAGCGTGCACAAGACACCGATACTGTTGACTGTGGCGTGTTTGCGTGTGTGTGTTATCGTTTGATAGGGCGATTAGGGTTTAGTGTTATCTAACCCTCTGCACGAGTCGGAGTAGGACTGAATGCCAGAACGTTAGACACTATTTTCAGGCACTTTCGTTTTTGTTAATATAACTTGTAATTCACCATGACAAATATTTGGAAATTTACTTCAAATCAATTAAAAAATCAAATTAAAACACACGGATCGAGCAGACTTAGTCTGACTAAGCCGGCCCAGTTTTAGTTTTACCGGTAGTTTACCAAGCAAAGCCAAAGTGTACCTATCTCAATCTGTATTGCTATAACTATTTTCATGAATCGATTTAGATGCTGGGAACTGCTTAAATAAACTGATGTTCACAATATCATAAAAGCTAAGCCCGGGTGCGCGTAGTAACTAGAGTAATTATGAGGATAGTTAAGTTCAATATTGTCGGCTTACGTTTAAGGAAATTAGTTGATAATACAATTTTGTTAAACAGATTTTAATCTGAAGGTCCCATTGTAGATGCTTACGTGGGTGCATCACAGAAGCCAATCGCGGCTACTAACGTGACGTATAGGGTGCGCACAGCGCAAATGTATAAAAAATAAGTCATTTTAAATACTTTACACAGCACTGTTAATACACGTGGAAGGTTCATAGCCGTTGATAGTGACCCTCTGCCTCCCAACTGCAGACGAAAATGCTTTGGGTGTGGGCAGGTTGAATATGTCGTCTATGAGAGCGTCCATTCGATGATGATCTTTACAAAGAATGACCCTCTATATTGGTCAGTATAGGAAGGGGATAATTTGAAGCAGCGGCTGTTATAATTGTTATTGGTTTACCTTTGTATAATGTTGTTAGTTACGTATCCCTCGTAGGTGATTGGTGTGATCCCATATGTTTGTCTCTGTTGGCTGGTGTGAGGAAGGTGTCCGCCTGTAGTTGTGGGACCAGGCCATGTGCTATTTTATAAAACATTGTCGGCCTAAGTTGGTTGCGTCATTCTTCCAAGGGTGGGATATTGAGAATGTAATTCAGAATCATTGTAATAACATATTATTAGTATAACATCAATTTCTTTGCAATGCAAACAAATACTATTAAATATCGGTAATACAATTACCCAAGCAATATCTACTTATCGCGTATCTTTTGGACAAACAAGAAGTTTTAGGCACTTTTCGCTATTGACGCCTGTTATAGCGAATCCGATTACATCAGTTGCGCCACCTGCCGCACTTGTAAAAGAGAATTATTTTTACGAAAGGGACCATTGTATCTTGATTATATGAATATATATATATATATATATAATGGAAGACTTGCCGCAAGTATGGCTTATTATTGATACAGACTGTATTCAGTGGCGTATTTTTTGCGAAATGAGTTATCGTCGGTCAATAACCGTAAACATTTCCTAAAACAATTTCACCTAAACACGTCTGCCTTCAATACATAACATACATTTCCAACCTTTGGATTTGTAATAATAAATACTTAAATTTGTATACGTAGATTCTTATTTTCTTACAATTTCTTTTCATCCAATTAAATCAATTGTATTATTTGATTTGCAACGAAAATATTCCATAATTTTTGAGTAATTTGTAAATATTTGTTTTATAAAAGTCGGTTAAATAAAACATTACAAAATAAATTATCTGTAAGATTCGAACGCACGACCAAAGTGGTAACAATGACTGAGTACAGAAACACTTATCGAAAGAAGCCATTAGAAAAATTAAGTATAAACAAATGATGTGGAAGTCATATAGATGTACTGGAAATGATGAAGACTACAACAGTTATAAAGAAGCACTTAACCAAGCTACAGCTGAAATTAGAAATTCAAAGAGAAGCTATGAACAACAATTAGCTAGTAATATAAAACATGACAGCAAGAGTTTTTATGCGTATGTTCGAAGCAAACAGAAAGTTCGAGATAAGGTCGGTCCTCTAGAAGATAGTGCTGGAAATATAATATCAGAGGGATTCTTAATGGCAGAAGACCTGAATGAGTACTTTAGTTCAGTGTTTACCAGGGAAGATATTAGTTCACTGCCAGTACCAGAGGCTAAGTTCAAGGGGGCAGATTCAGACTATTTAGGACAATTAATTGTAACCCCGGAAATGGTAGCTAAGAAAATAAGGGTTATGAAGGATAATAAATCACCTGGTGTGGATGGTATTCCACCCAAACTACTATTGGAAATTGTAGAACAAATTAGCATACCGCTTGCAACAGTTTTCAACTTGTCATTAGAAGAGGGAGTGGTTCCTTTAGAATGGAAAGAAGCAAACATTATACCGTTATTCAAAAAAGGTTCGAGAAACAAGTCAGAGAACTATAGACCAGTGAGTTTAACATCAGTGATTTGTAAATTATTAGAAAGACTAATTAAAGATCACATGGTGGATTTTCTTGTTAAACACAACTTGATTAACCCATCTCAACATGGTTTTTTTAAAGCGAGGTCATGCTTAACAAATATGTTATGTTTTTTGGAAGACATCACTAAGTGGGTAGATGAGGGATCACCAGTAGATATCGTCTACTTAGATTTTCAAAAAGCTTTCGACAAAGTACCACATCAAAGATTACTGCTTAAACTAAAGGCCAGTGGCATAGGAAATGGTATAATAAACTGGATAGAACAATGGCTGATTGACAGAAGACAACGTGTAGTAGTTGATGGGGAGGCTTCAAACTGGAAATCGGTATTGAGTGGGGTACCACAGGGATCAGTATTAGGACCTATATTATTCTTAATATATATCAACGATTTGGATGATGAAATAACAAGCAAGGTGTTGAAATTTGCGGATGATACAAAAGTGTTTAGAAGGATTAAAAGTGATGGAGATAGACAGCATTTACAAGATGATCTTGACAGGTTGATCAAATGGTCTGAAAAGTGGCAAATGCTGTTCAATTTTGGGAAATGTAAATGCCTCCACACAGGACATGGGAACGAAGAGGTAGAATATACAATGGGGGGTACTGTACTAAGTACTACTGTAAAAGAAAAGGACTTAGGGTTAACCATTAGTGCTGTTATGAAGGTTTCAGAGCAGTGCGGAATTGCAGCTTCAAAGGGAAATCAAATCCTTGGATTAATTAGGCGAAACATAACGTATAAGGAAAAAGAGCTAATAATACCGCTGTACAAAACAATAGTTAGGCCTCATTTAGAATATTGTATTCAAGCGTGGAGGCCATATCGCAGGAAGGACATAGATATGCTAGAAAGAGTGCAGAGGAGAGCAACTAAAATTATACCAAAACTGAGGGATCTTAGTTACGAAATACGCCTAAAAAAATGCGGTTTAACAACACTAGAGACCAGGAGATTGAGAGGAGATCAGATAGAAGTGTTTAATATATTGAAGGGTTATGAAAATATTGATAGAAATATTTTTTTCTCAGTTAAGAAAGATAGAAGGACTAGAGGACATGAACTTACATTGGCAAACGAGCAGAGTAGATTGGATATAAGAAAGTTTTCTTTTTCACAAAGGACTGTAAATGAATGGAATATATTAACTGCTGATTGTGTGGGTGCTAGTAGCGTGAATATGTTTAAAAATAAAATCGACACATACCTCAGACGGGCGGGATACACATAGATAAAAGGGTCGGACTCTCGATAAGCCAAAGGGCTTCCTTGTCCACCTGCCACCTAGAGTTAATTCTCTGGGTGGCAATCTTGTTAAATCTTGTTAAATCTTGTTAAACTACTCGACCACTCGAGCTTATGGCAAGGGATGAGTGTTTATGCACCTGTACGGAAAACATAGCCCATTGTTTGACAACAAATGTTTGAAATGTTAGTAAGGAAATTATTGAATGACATATTTTGAAAACATGACACGGTGAACCAGAAATAAAACTTAATCTCTCGAGGTCTCTCATGGCACATATCGCATGGACTACTTTTTCAAAACGATCGAAACGTAGCTTCCAGATGCTTTAGACTAGGTTAATAGTTTAGTAATACAAAAAGGCATAATCATCGACAACTAGTCTACATATTAACCAGCTAAAGGCTGAATACATTTTTTTTAAATAAATAGAACCGTGCGATTGTGTCTGTGAACCAGGAATACATCTGAATCCACTCTACGTCTGGCACGGCACATACTATCTCCTTATTGAATAGTGTACATGGAATACATGTAAATGCTACACTGTCACTGGCAGTGCCGCTGCATCATACTGATCAGCAGACTGCCGTAACTTGGATTCGATTAAAACAGTTTACGGGATGTGTTAAAATGTTTCGCTATCTGCGAAACAGCCGCACACTAATTCCCCTGTTTGTGTAAAATGTTGCTGTCGTTGCATACAGTATGGGGGACGCCCGCCACATTTAAATTAGCTCCTCTTACTTTGCTCCATTCCATTCTGCCATATCGGAAGTTATTTGCTCTGTTTGGCTGGTGGAAGCAGTACGTATTACGAACTCTTGTGAAAGTTGTACACAACAATTATATGCTTTCACACTGCCAACTGGGTCCGTATATATGCCGTCTTTTCCTTTTTCGTTTTGAAATTTGCGAAAGAAATGGGGAAAAAATTTTCGTTTTTCGTTTACATATTTGAAGTATAACAAAGGAAAACCGAATACAATGTACTATTCGCGGTATTTCGAATACATGTTAGAAAAACAAAATAACCATTAAATAAACAGCAACGCAGGTAGCTTGAAGTTATGTAATGGATGTTACTGTGAATATTTCATAACACCGTAATGATAGCTGCTTTGTTCAATATATAATACTTATAATTTTAAATCAGACAATTATGTAGTGCTCCGTCAAAAACCAAACTGCAATGCTTAGCCTTAGATCATACAGTGCTTCCTCAATATATATCATTGCTATGTTTTAGGTAAAACCGATGTCGCTAGTGCTGGCATACGTCCTCACAAAAGGAGAAGAAGTTATCTAGTGAGTAGCATTACTTTGTTTGTCTGAAATTATTGATGTCTGCTAGTGCTTAGGACCCGGTATTAAGCAAGATTTTCCCAAATATATGTTATTTTGATGTCACTATCAGTGAGCAAAATTACTACCAGTTGGACTGACACATCTAAAAAATAGCTTCCACTGTTGATTACATTTTACGCTATTTTCTCAATCAGTCTGCAGATAAAACAAAACTGCTAATTTAAGATATCTTCACACAATGGCCTACTACAGTCGTGTTACTGATTTCCATTTTCTAGATGTTTCTGGGCATTAATTGTGCAATAATTTTACAATAAATTTGGCCTTGCATAATATAGTTTGTATGCAATGTTTTATATTTAAAAGGCTCAAGATAAAACACATTGCCTGCAGAACGTTTGTCCTGTACCACACCAGCGTTTGCTAATAAATGATGGTGTGCACATCTGGCACAGCCGATTTGCATACTGGACTTTGTGCAAGACAACAGCACACGGAGGCCTCCCATTAGAGGAGGCTAATTTATGCAAGGACGTGTTAATTACTCCCGTGGGGAGAATCAAATCAACCAATCAGCGCGCACTGGCGCGCGTCCCTCGGGAGAATCCTAAGCTGATCCCGCACTCCGTTTGCGAAAGCATAAAGGGGCAGACGTTTGTCTAATTTGATACGAGTTTGTATTGGTTCTTATATTTTGCACGATCATCTGTTTCTTCTCGTCCGTTCGTTCAGCTACGATTCGTCGCTGCATCGGGGTGATTTGGACGTCTCTCAGCTGGATTGAGCTGAGTATTTTCGTTATATTTGATTTGCATTTAATTATCACGATTCGGGTTCCGCCATTTTGTCATCTCGTAGTTTGAATTCGTCGTCGGCCCTATCATGTCGTCGGCGTGTTCCCCGATTTCTGTTCTGTGTATCGGTCATAGTCATGTTTCATGGCTGCGTACGTTCGTAGAATCGGCAGATCTGTTTGCCGGATTCGAAGTTCAGGGCCACCCGTGCGATGTCCAGTTTCTAGGTCATCGTGGGGCGACCCTGGAGACGTTCCTGGCGCCGGCCATGATGGCGCGGATAGTTTCGTGTCGGGCGGATGTCATCGTGATCCACTTGGGTGGTAATGATCTCGATGGGAGATCTTACCCGAACCCAATCATGGTTGCGATTGACATCCAACGTCTCGCTGTGAGATTGCTCGGTACGGGCGTACGCCGCGTTGTTGTGTGTCAGGTTTGTCGTCGGCAAAGATGGCGGAACTCTAGTTACGCGGTAGGAGCGGAGCGGGTTGTCCAAATCAATCAGTACCTTGATGCGTTTTGTTCCAACACTGACGGAATTTCTTTCTGGCGGCATAAACGCCTGTGGAACAGTATTCGGCCTGTTTTCCGCAGGGACGGAGTCCATTTCTCAGACATTGGGAATTATAGGTTTTACCGTAGTATGCGGGGTGCCATTATTCACGCAGTGGGAGCAATATTTGGTTAATTTCACGGGGCGCGTCATCGAGTAAAAATTTTAATGTCCAACATCGAGGAGGGCGTGGTACATTGTCATGGCATTCGGATGCACATTTTCGGTTGAGTTTTTACGCAATCTGTAGATCTGGTATAACCGCGGGGATAAATTATGTTGTTTTTGAGCGATAATATGTCAACATTGAATGTTTACAGGCATTACATGGCAGGACTTTTGTTAGCTGTTCAACTTTATGCTATACAGTTGTCGTGTTTATACACGTTTATGTGGGAGGGACACAGGCAACTATTCTAAATTGTGTGTAGACTCTGACTGACATATCCTGGAAGGATATCTGTTTGTTAGGCCGGTAAACTTTATGCTATACAGTTGTCGTATTTATATACGTTTTGGTGGGAGGGCCACCGGCAACTATTCTAAATTGTGTGTAGACTTACATACCAAGAGTGGATGGATCTTTGTTAGTTATGACGGCCACGAGCAACTATTCTCTACATTGTGTTTAGACTTTTACGGATGAGACATGACAGTTTTGTTGGTTATGCCAGTAGACTTTATGCTATACAGTTGTCGTGTTTATGCACGTTTTTGTGGGAAGGCCACAGGCAACTATTCTAACTTCTATGTAGACTCTTACAGACAAGACATGGACGAGGTTTTGTCAGTTATGCTGGTAAATTTTATGCTAGACATTTGTCATGTTTATACATGTGGGAGGGCCACAGGCGATTATTATATTGTGTATGAACCATTGTGTCATAATGTTTTCAACAAGTATATCCATCTACTTATGCAGTGTATGTATACTGGCAGTTTGTCTGACAATTTACATTGGTTGGTGACACAAGTAACTTTGTGGTATATTGAAAATGCTCCGGTTTGGGGTGGATAGCGTTGTTGCGGACAGTGTTTGTCTACATTAATCAGATTCACTATATCTAACGTTTCTTGTTCTATCTACTGTGAGATTGTCTGCGGTGTTATTTGATTTGTAGAATGCCTCGAGCTCCACGTGGACGTTTCGGGGGGCATGCCGCCACCGCCCGTCTTGCTCGCCTACCCGCCACCACCCGTCGCGTTGGGCACGCCTCCATTGCAGTGTTCGGTCCATGAGAACTTCGAGGACGCTGCCGATCTGCAGGCAGTGGTAAATGGCACACTCGGGCCAGTCGGACCACAATCTGCGTGGGAGCGGGACATGGAGCGGCGGATGGCGGCATCGGAAAAGATGCTTCATGAGATACACTCGATGGTGCTGGCTTTGCGTCCGGCCCCAACAGTGCTGCGCCCAGATCCGGCATTGACGTCTGAGTCAGCCGCTTCCGGCCACGGTCCTATCCCAGAAGTGACACGTCCCTTGGCCGCGAACGAAACTGTGCCACCCCTGTCGGCTTGCCAGGGCAACGCAAGGGCGACCCCATGGCCAAACACTAACACCGTACCAGGTACAGAGTTAATCGAGTTGTTGCTGAGGAAGGGGGTGACTGGCAGACCTATGATGAAGCATTTAGGTCCCTGCGTTATCTCAGGGGGTGGTCCTGGGACTCCATCAACTGGGAGTTATGGTTGAAAGCGTCCCAGACAGTTAGACGCCAGGCAAGTTTTCCCTTTCCAAGCAAGGGTAGGGCCCAGTCCACATATGTCGGTCCCTGCTTTGTCTACAATCGGGGGGAGTGGTGTGACAAAGCCTCTTGCTACTTTGCACACAAGTGCCAGTCGTGTGGCGGCAGTGGCCATCCCGCTGTGCGGTGCTTTCAAACCATGGGGAAACGCCCACAGTCCAGTAGCCCACCGGTTACAAGCCCACCAGCTCGACCAAACCCCTCAGTTAGACCAGGCCCCCCAGGTAGACCAGGGCCCTCAAGTAACACACTTTTCCCAGGTAGACAACCAGCTGCCAGTGGTTCACCCCCTGGGTCAGGAGGTAAGTTGCCCTCCCCGGTTTCTCCTGCAGTTTTGCATGAAAGGTTGACTGGTTATGACAGCGACCTACGCAAGTATCTTGTACATGGGTTTTCACATGGTTTTAAAATAGGTTGTTTTGACTTGCCAACCCAGTTTGATGTCAATGTATGCAGTTTAAAATCTGCTGATGAATATTCACAAGTTATAGATAAGGAGACAGCGAAAGAGCTGTCATTAGGCAGGGTGCTGGGGCCTTATGACGTTCCTCCATCCTGTCATAACTACAGAATCTCCCCACTAGGTGTTGTCCATAAGAACCCAGGTGAATTTACAATGATTCACCATTTGTCACACCCAGAAGGTTCATCTGTTAATGTTTACATTCCACAGGATATACCATCTGTCACTTATGCCACAATTCCGGATGCCATTGATGTTATTACGGATTCGCCAAAACCTGTGTACGTGGCTAAAGTAGATGTCGAATCGGCTTTTCGTATCATACCAGTCTCGCCAGCAGATAGGCCAATGTTGGGTTTTAGGTGGAGGGGGCAGTATTTTATGGATGCTGTTTTGCCTATGGGCTGCTCTAGTTCATGTGCCATTTCTTGATTGTTTCAGTACGGCTCTAGAGTGGGTGGCAAAGGTCAAACTGGGTGTGACAGCAATGAATCACGTGATCGATGATTTCCTAATTGTGTCTGATTCAGCAGATAAGTGTAATCAGGATCTGATGGCATTTGTTAACCTTTGCAAGGAAATTGGGGTACTGCTAGCACCTGATGAAACAGTTGGCCCGTCCACCTCGATCCCTTTTCTAGGAATTATTCTAGATACTGTCAACCAAGAGGCTAGGCTTCCAGAGGATAAGTTGGATAAAGCCAGGGCATTACTAGTGACTTTTTCTTGACAGACATAACGTGACACTGAAGGAATTACAACAGCTACTCGGGTTTTTGGGATTCACATGTTCTGTAATCAAACCTGGTAGACCATTTTTACGCCGTTTAATCGATTTGACAATCGGCGTATGTAAGCCACATTATCATATCCGCTTGACGAGGCAGGCAAAACTTGATCTACAAGTGGGGCTAGAATTTTTGCAACATTTCAATGGCAAATCTTTCCTCCTGGATGATGACTTCATAACAGGTGACTATCTTCAGCTGTACACTGATGCTGCGGGGGGAGTAGGTTATGGGGCTTTGTGTGGAGTAGAATGGTTTTGGGGCCTGTGGCCAGAGGCGTGGCGTTCACTCAATGCCGCTGTTTTAGAATTATATCCAATCATGGCAGCCGTACACGTTTGCACTTGTTCCGGTAATTAATAACCAGACGTCACGCAAACCACACATCATGGCCTTCCTTCGCCCACTGGTATTGGCTTGCCTGCATTATAATATCAATTTTGCAGCGCGCCACATTCCAGGGCGATTTAACTCTCTCACTGATAAGTTATCCCGTTCACAGGTGGACAGGTTCCGGGAATTGGCGCCATGGGCAGATGTCAACCCTTACCGGGTGTCCCCGGCCGGCTTAGGGACTCGTTGAACCAGCTACTGCAGGCTTCTATAGCGCCGTCATCACGTGCTCATTATGAACGGTCTTGGAACAAGTTTGTTTTGTTTAATGCTTTGCTTGGTTTATCTTCGCAGCTGCCGGCTTCAGTGTCAACAATGTTACTCTTTATAGCACATCTGCATTCTAGTGGAGCTGCCCCAGCATCAATTGTCAGCCGTTGCTTATTTTCACAAGATTCATGGTTTTGATGACCCATCTAAGTGTTTATTGTAGCCAAGGCCTTGGCAGGTGCTCGTAATCTTGGATATGTCCCTGATGTCCGCCTGCCTGTCACTCTGCCTGTTCTCACTCGTCTTGTGCTTGCATTGCCCACCGTGTTTACATCACGTTATAAATGTATAATGCTCCGTGCCATGATGGTGCTAGCTTTCAAGGCTTATTTGCGGGTGGGAGAAATCGTACCGCGATCAAGGAGTCATGTAGGGGGATGTTTGCAGTTGGGTGACGTGTTAATGTCAGGAGATCTAATATCAATTTCCTTCCGTCGTTTCAAACATAGCACGCGGCAGGGTCCGCAGTCCCTCCGGGTGAGAGGTGAGTGCATCCCTGGTTCACCCATATACCTTGCTTCCTTTATGAGAGAGTTTCAGTCAGGTAGAGGTCAGATACAATCATCTTTAATTGCCTATGCGGATGGCTCTCCAATGCTACGCAGTGAATTTGATGTGTCTTTAAAGCGATTGCTGGGCTTCTGTGGATATCAAACTAGTGGCTTTATGGGCCACAGCTTCCGCATTGGGGCAGTTACCGCAGCAGCATTGCGGGGTGAATCTGACGCGCAGATAAGAGCGGCAGGAAGTACATCAGAATAGCTTAACAGGATAAAATGGTTTCGGTCAGGCCTGGTTTGTTTATGTGGGGGGGTCACATGTTCGGTGACCTGTGGCGAAATACCCCCACATTTGGTATTAGTATAATTTTAGATTTAGTGTTTTTGGCAGCAGATAGCGTGGTATTCAGAAAGGCACTTTTTAGTTAATCATGTTGGCTTAGTTAATCATGTTGGCTTTAAAATTAATTCTACACATAACAAGCTCTGCTGTGATTACATGTCATTCCTTTCAATTGTTCTAGGAATACCGCTGCTGCTTTATATGTTGAAATGTGGGCTCTAACAGCCTGATGTTCAGGAGACTAGTATGGGCTCAGTCACAGGCCTGGCATTGGGTTGTAGAGTCCACATTTCTTTTATTTAAATATTACAGTGTGCCAAAAAGGCTTATACACTGGTTACCCATAATAAACAAACGTCATCCATTTGGCCTTTTTCATATCTATATTTGTCTCCGTGTTGTTGCTTGCATAAATGATGGTGTGCACATCTGGCACAGCCGATTTGCATACTGGACTTTGTGCAAGACAACAGCACACGGAGGCCTCCCATTAGAGGAGGCTAATTTATGCAAGGACGTGTTAATTACTCCCGTGGGGAGAATCAAATCAACCAATCAGCGCGCACTGGCGCGCGTCCCTCGGGAGAATCCTTAGCTGATCCCGCACTCCGTTTGCGAAAGCATAAAGGGGCAGACGTTTGTCTAATTTGACCCACCCGCCTCCCTATTTTTCGTCCAGGATTGTTTGATGTATAGTCATGATTTGTGCATCGTTATTGGAAAGGGGTTGCTGGTCTCGATGCTTTCCCCACATTTATAATTGAATGTGAGCATAGGGTTTGCACCGGATGTGTTCACGGGGTTTTATTGCAAGAGATGTTGCATGCCTTTTTCCACTTTCGATTTAGGAATAGTATGGAATTGTATATATCGGGGCGAAATACCCCCACATTTGGTATTAGTATAATTTTAGATTTAGTGTTTTTGGCAGCAGATAGCGTGGTATTCAGAAAGGCACTTTTTAGTTAATCATGTTGGCTTAGTTAATCATGTTGGCTTTAAAATTAACTCTACACATAACAAGCTCTGCTGTGATTACATGTCATTCCTTTCAATTGTTCTAGGAATACCGCTGCTGCTTTATATGTTGAAATGTGGGCTCTAACAGCCTGATGTTCAGGAGACTAGTATGGGCTCAGTCACAGGCCTGGCATTGGGTTGTAGAGTCCACATTTCTTTTATTTAAATATTACAGTGTGCCAAAAAGGCTTATACACTGGTTACCCATAATAAACAAACGTCATCCATTTGGCCTTTTTCATATCTATATTTGTCTCCGTGTTGTTGCTTGCATACAAGTTGGATTGTTTATAAATAAAATATTTTGTTTGTGCTATGTAAATAAATAATTACTACATAAATAAAAACATATTTTCAAACTGTGCATCACAGTATAACAAATATTTGGTTTATATTATTTCGTGAAAACATAAACAAAAAAGTGTCTGTAAAATCAATGGTTTGGTGTTAGGTTTGAATCGGCGTCGCCCGATTGTAAAACAAATGAGACGAAACCAACCCGTCTACCGGAATTTCGTAGGCTGATTTAAGTTGTTATAATACTTTGTACAACTCCTCCTTCTTAATTTATCGATATTCGAGTGATATTATGAAATTATACACGTTATTTTATGTAACTGGATACAATATATGTTTGGCATGTATGTTTAGTGGCGTAGATTATCTCCTGTGGATTGCAATTGGTATAATTATTATATTATATTATGTAATATTATTATATTATCTTTTAATAAGATTTAACAAGATTGAACAAGATTGCCGTCCAGACCTATAAGCTCCAGACGGCATGCGGACAATGAAGCCTTTGACTTATCGATAGTCCAACAATTTTGACCTGCGTATAATCCGCCCTCGCCAGATAGCTGTTAATTTTATTTTTGGAACATATTCACACTGCTAGCATTAACACAATCATCAGATAATTTGTTCCAGTCATTCATTGTCCTCTGAGAGAATGAGTACTTTCTCATATCCAACCTACACTGTTCCTTGACTAATGCTGCGTTGTGCCCTCTGGTTATACTGCCTTCTTTCAGTTTGAAGAAAATATTGTTTATCAATATCTTCATAACCATTCAATATCTTAAAAACTTATATTTGGTCTCCTCTTAGTCTCCTAGTCTCTAGCGTTATCAACCCACATTCTAATAGGCGTCTTTCATAAACAAGATCTTTCAGTTTAGGGATCTGCTTAGTTGCGCTTCGTTGCACTCTCTTTAGCTTATTTATGTCCTTCTTATGATATGGTCTCCACACCTGTATCCAATATTCCAAATGTGGCCTAACGATTGCTTTGTATAGTGGTACAGTCCTTATATGTGATACTTCACCTAATCAGCCCTAGTATTTGGTTACCTTTTGAAGCAGCATTTTTACACTGCTCCAAAACTTTCATTCTACCATTAACTGTTACTCAGAAGTCCTTTTCTTTTACAGTCTTACCTGATGTAGTATCCCCCATTACATATTCTTTGTTTATATAGAATAGCATTTGCCATTTTTCAGACCATTTGACCAATTTGGCTAGATCATCCTGTAAAATGTGTTTATCTGCATCTGTTTTAACTGTTCTGAACACTTTTTATAGTCTGCGAATTTCAGTACTTTGCATGATACATCATCATCCAAATCATTTCTATATATCAAGAATAATATAGGTTCCAACACCGACCCCTGTGGCACTCCACTCAAAACTGGATTCCAATTTGAAATCTCCCCCTCTACTATTACTCTCTGTCTTCTGTCTGTCAACCATGTTTGTATCCAACGGCTCACACCACCCCCTATACCACGGACTTTTAGTTTAAGTAGCAATCTTTGATGCGATACTTTATTAATTGCATTCTGAAAATCTAAGTAAACAACATCCACTGGAGACCCATCATTTATCCACTTTGTAATTTCTTAAAAAAAACCGTAAGGGATTGGTTAGACAATATCTACCTATTAGGAACCCATGTTGAGAATAAGTTATTAATTTGTGTTTTACAAGGAATTTTACCATATAGTCTCTAATAAGCGTTTCTAATAATTTGCATGAAACTGATGTTAAGCTCACTGGTCTGAAATTGTCTGTTTTGCTCCTCGATCCCTTTTTAAATAATGAAGTAATTTTTACTTCTTTCCATTCTTGTGGAACAATTCCCTCTATAAGTGACAGTTAAATAATATAGCAAGTGATGAACTGATTTCATATACAATTTCCTAAGCAGTTTTGGTGGTATTCTGTCAAATTTAGGTGATTTGTTTCTTTCATCATCTTAATTTTCTTTGATATAATTTCAGAAATATCAAACAACTGCCGTAATTATTTTGATTCATCCCCCTAAAATTGTTCAACTGGTAATGGCAGTGAAGTTATATCTTCTGTGGTAAGCATTGAGCTGAAATACTTGTTTCGGATCAATTTGATTCACGTGGAACCGTAAGATAACTGCTTGTTCCTCTGTGATGACTAGTGTTTGTATTACATCGGAATATCGCACAATAACTAATTATGACGCTCGTTTCGACCCGAAAGCTCTCCTTGTAGACATGCTCTGATGCGAGTACATGTCATATGTGACGTCACATCTCGGCATCCGGAAAAGCGCGCCAAAAATATCCATATTTGAAAATGTCCGGAAGCACATCGTAAAATGTGGACTTTATAATTCATTGTATTTTTTGGCTTGGCGGACATACATATATACAGCAGAATGTCATAAAATATGAATTCAAGCAATAGGTGTTTGTATTCCGTTTAACGCAAATAACGTAACTTTATGACTTACTATTACATTACGACGTCTAAGCGGCCGCTATGACGTCGAAAACACGTGATTATTACGACACGCTGGCTTTCAGTATAGCGAAGTAGATGTTACTCGGTGTAGCGCATTCTAAAAGTAGAATTATATAACGTGGTCACTTTCCTTGACAACGGTTCACCACGTTGATCTGGGGGATAAATACCTAATATTTAATATAGTAAGACACGTATTTAGGTTATTTTGTGTTACTATTCTTAGAAGGGAAACTTCCAGCGTCATGTATATTGTGTATGCATTCATAAAAATCAATATGATTTATATATAAACGATCAGCTAAATTAATGAACGGCACATCGATTATGGCAACGGTCAAGTTCCCGCGTAATGGTGAAGTCGCGCCAACATCAGTTGTGAGAGTATTTTATTTAAGACGATCGCGGAATTCTGTAAAATCCGAAACCACCTCATTTTCTGCGTTATGCTTACATATTTACCAGGAATTTATGCCCCAATCATTAATGTGTTTATTCCTACATTCCAAGTCATTTCGGGTACATAACGTTGCAAAATGTTGATGTCAATAACACTTCTGTCTTGAAGTCGAAAGAGCGCTCGCCTCCACCGCTCGGGTCAGGCTTGATGGCATACCAAATTTCTTAAGATGAAAGGAATCAGTCCTTTCATCTTAAGGAATTTGGACTGGCATCAAGCCTGTCAACATGAATTCAGTCTTGCCGTCATTTAGCTTAAATTTATGCTGAATCATCCAACATTTGACAAATTTAGCATAATATGTCTCAAAGAGAGCTGGCTATGTGATAATGATGACTTATCACTAATTCAATTAAATGGCTATGACTGTATATCCCACGGAAAAAGTTGCAGCACTAAAGGGAGATTATTAATATATATATATATATATATATATATATATAAACATTTTGTTTATGAAGTAAAGATGAAATTTAATACGTATGAACAATGGGAGGGACAAACAATACAAGTAAATGGAGGTGGCCTATCACAGACAGTCACTATAGGAAATATATACCGAACTCCAAGGCCTTTAACTGAAAACTATAACGAATTTATAAATGAATTTACAATGGTCATATCATCTATGCAACATCACCAAAACAGCAACCTTATTCTTGCAGGGGACTACAATATAAATATGGTAAAAATCAACGAGCAATAACACTGTAGCACTTTCTTTGACATGTTTACTTAATTTAGTCTCTTTCCCCAAATTACTCTTCCTACAAGGTTTACAACATATAGTGGTACACTTATTGATAATATTATTTGTAATTTAACAAAGCATATTTTGCAAAGTACAGCACGAATATTAATTTAAAAAAATTCTTATCATCAACCATATTTTATGCTTATGGACACTGCTCTAGAAGAGGAACATTTATCACAATTTATGCTAATGATACAACTCTATCAAGTACACTAAACACTTTCAGCGAAAACACATATCACGAAAATGTATAAACTTTAATAAAAGAAGTTCTCTTTAAAATAAAGGAATGGCTCAAAATATATAAATGATCGATAAACATAGCAAAATCTAAATACATGACATTTCAAAAGCAAAGAAAAATATACAGACACTTACTCTGAAGATAGACAATGTAAATATTGAAAAAGTAAAATAATTTTTTTGGGGGGTTTAATTATAGATACAAATCTAAACTTAAAAAAAGAACATTGAAAAAAATTTAAATGCTTGTTCTAAAAAAATTGCATTTTAAATAAATTGAAACATGTGTTACCTCTTCATATTAAAATAATATTATATAATTATTTAATAGTGCCACACATTAATTATGGCATAATGGCGTGGGGCTTTCAATCAAACGTAATAATAAAACTTCAAAAAGCCCTAAGAATTATTACCTTAAGTAATTATACGGCCCACACAGACCCATTTCACACAAAAAACTCAACTTGTTAAAATTAGATGACATCCTTAAATTACAACAATTAACATTTTACTATAAATATTTACACAATGGCTTACCAGTTTATTTACAAAACTGGAGGATAACGTTTAACTATGGAGTACATAATCATGATACAAGAGTCAGGAATAAAATATACACTTATAAAATTATACATGTATTTGCTAAGAAATGTCTTAGGCATAATTTGCCACTTTTACGAAATAACATTCTTGATATAGTCAAAGAAAAGCTTAGTACACACAGTTCACAATGATTTGCTAAGTATGTTAAACTTATCTTTTTATAAAACTAGCAAGTAACATGCACAAGACAGAATTGCTATATATATGTATGCAAAATTAAGAACCGACAACCACCTGTCAACTTGACAGGTACAAAACAGTGCCTAAACAACAAACACAATAATCATGTAAGCTTGCTCACACTACACACATGCTTACATACAGCTGTATTATGGTTTTTTTCTTCGACTTTTTCTGGAAGAATTTGATTAGGTGATGTATTGATTCAATTGAAGTTTTATTTCAAAAGGTGGCTCATCGATAGCGACTACATTAGTCTTAAAGGAGTCTCCTGACCCTATTTTTGTTGTATTTAGCAAACATTATACCATGTTTACCATAAGGTTATATATATGTATTATTTTTTGACATGGTTGTATTGTATATTGTATTCTATGAAGAGGTTGGCGACAATGGGGGACAGAGAGCTACGCATGGGTATGCCAATTTTTTTTTATTGTACAGTGTTTCAGTGTACCAAACTAGGCCTGACCCACCCATTTCGGCCCTAGGCATGCCACTAGAGTGAGAACATTCAGACGATGTGGACTTCGTAGATGAAGAACATGAGCAAGTAGACGCCATACTGATAAGTGCTTGCTTTTTCATCAACATTATTTCGTCCCTTCAGTGTTCATATTAGGATGTAACAATAAACAAGACTGGATTTGTCCATGTATTAGTATTATGTAAAAGTGTATTGTAAGCTCTACTTAATTATATTGCTGACTGCTATATTATATTACTTAGTTTTATTATTAACCTAGTATGTAAATATAATGGTTTCAGCCGCATGATAAAATAATATGCAAACAATTTTCTAAGTGCTATCAATTGTCTTGTAGTGTTTAGTTTTGAATCGTAGAACAAAATTACATGAAAAATAAGGTTTACAATCTTGTAAACTAATAACATTGTTGCAAAATACAGAATAAACACCAACATAAGTAACAACTCATGAATGAAAATAGCATGAAATAACGTAATTATGAACTTGAGAACTTCATTTATTATGTTGACTACAACTGGCTGTCTGACACACGTAGCATAATAGAAGACTATAACATTTTCAAATACGTCTGTACAGGCGTGAATGGTGTTGTTTTGAAAAGGGTGGCCAAGAGCTTGTCGTTAATACCTTGTAGGAAGCACTAAAAGCAAGAAGCAAAGTGTAACATTTTAACAGGAAAACACTCTTCAAAATAACGTGACCACACTTGCAAGTAAATACACTGTTAACGTACTAACATGACTTAGAAAAACGCGTAACTTTATATTATTATATTTAACATTCAATTTTGGTACGAAAATGCCCACCCACATATCTCCCTGCAGAATAATAACCGCTTCGTCGACGACGGAGAGCGTGCGAATTTACGCGTCATTACTTCAAGAATATTAATGAGGAACGGGAAGTGTGGTATTTAAAATACTTTCATTGGTTATAAATCGTTGTAATTTAATTTAATTTATATTTTATTTCGAACACGCATACAAATGATTTGTTGACATATATAACGCCTACCGTGTATAATAAAGCACCATATTTTTGTTTTCGCACATTAATCCCTATTAATCAAGAAACTCATAAAGAATAACAAAATTACGCTGATTAGAAATGAGCGACTCAAACCAATTTACATAGAACAAAGATTGCCATACGGAGGGTTCTATCTTGTCGATTTAGGCATCGAAACAATATCGTTCTTTTTCAGTTTGTCATATAAATAAGTAGGTTTCTGGCAACATTAATGTATACATAGGTAGTATATATTCAAAATATTTAGCATACAACAGCTGTGTTTCAGTTCCCATTTAAGGTTGATTTTATTGATGCTGGGGAACAAGGTAACATAACAAATGTCATTCTCATGCGAGCCTATGCGAACATGCAATTTTCGATTGCGCTTATTTAAGCACAAATTTATGTAACCTGTGCCAGGGAGCTCTTTGGGCAGACACATGTTGGGTAGAATCCGGTGTGGTTCGGGTGTCTAACCATAGTCGAGCTAAGTTATTTACTTAAAGTGTCATCAAGGTAAATTCTTAGATAGCGCAGTATCCAATCTTCTCAGACTTCTCAGAGCGCTTTACACTTTACTCCCTGGCAGAGCTGTTCAATCGAGCACCATTTCGACTTCTCTGGGAAGCATTCAGCCACGCTGCAATTAATGCGCGAATAATATTTGTACACATACACCCACCGATGTATACAGCCAGGTACTCATTCATGCATCTGTGTGGACTGAAGCAACGTAGAATTAACGAACGTGTGCAAGGTTCGATG
Organism: Paraescarpia echinospica; assembly: GCA_020002185.1. Lineage (NCBI taxonomy): Eukaryota > Metazoa > Annelida > Polychaeta > Sabellida > Siboglinidae > Paraescarpia > Paraescarpia echinospica. Next base: position 15,654,658 of record CM034537.1, on the reverse strand, counting down.
TGACAAAACAGGTTTCAAACTCGAGTTCTCTCGATTGAGAATCCGATTTGCTAGACACTCTGCCAGTGCGCTCTACCATGCCACATCTATAGGTTCGCAGCGCAACGCACTAATTGTTTTTGTGGCAACACGTAGCCAATTAAAGCATCGCCTGCACATCGTACGATCTGTACACGCGTAAAAGACACATTTAAGTGATATATTCATCGCACGCGCTTACAATAAGCTTATATCAGAATTTACTACCACATCACATACATTGTATAAATCATATAATCCTTACTGTTGCTTTGGGATATCGGAATTAGTGGAATATGTTATGTTTATGGTATTTAGATTGTTTCTTGAATCCAACATTAATTAGTTCATAATATAGTACAACTTTCTATTTCACAGCCATGTACTATCCATATTTTATCTAAAATATATAGTGAAAACAGCAGAATAAATTACATAGTAACACCAATAAAGCTGTTTCCTTTTCTTAATTTAGGATTTTGTTTAGTTGTGTGCTTTGAAGAGGACACATTTCTTTTTTTAAGATTATTAATAAGTGTCATAATCAAAAATGGACAAAAACTATTGCATATTATGAACATCAATGTGACTTTAATGTGAATATATATATTTTTTTATTTTGCTGTTTTTAATATTATCCATGTATAATTTCAAAAATTAAACTCACAATTAAAATACTTATATAATTAAAATGAATTTCCATGATTTTACAAACGTGATGCTGTATAGTAGTCATTTCGTAGAACAAATTTACGTTCCAATGTTGTAACATAATTGAGAGTAGAAATATTGATTAAATCAGTCTTTGAAGCACCCGAACATTTAAAGGAACGTCGTATATCCGTTACCCAGGATCAGTTACCGGTTAATAGTCATTATAATTCATAGTTATTAGCAATACTTATCATTTCGTGTGTGTAAAGACCGTGGGTACCAAACACATCGACGGTAGGGACGTCTGGCTCTGCAAGGCCTGTCATGTTGTGTGTGTAAATACCTTAGGAACCAAACAAATCAATGGTAGGGACGTTAGGCTCTACAATAAATGATCATGAGAGGCAACAGCGACTATTATTTTACTATATCTTTCTGACTGTTGACAGATATTTCTAAAATTTCGTGGCTTGAAATACAAATTGCTACAATGTTTCGGGCTATTAAACGACAGTTGACGGACAAACCGTCAACGTATTTAGTCTAGTAGAAGAACAGCAAGTAAATGCATATAAGTCGGAACGAGTTGTATGTCGGGGTCTGAGCCGGAACTTCTGCACGAACTGCTGTCGTGCATTACTTTCGAAGCCTGGAGATATTTTCAAATTCACAAAATAATGGAGGTGATGCTTAACCATCCACTCGAAATATTTGTGGGTTTAGCCCCCGCAACCCCTACTGACTCCTATGAAATGTATGATTGTGTAACATATATCGTACCTTTACAATAATTTCAATCTACCTTCCAGAACACCATGAACCCAACATTTTACTTCCAACAGCCTTGAAACTGCATGTGTTGGTGCTACATTGTGCAGGCGTTTGAAAATGCTGGTCACTGAAGTTATCTAATATATTAGTATTATTTAGGGTCAACACTACCAATATAGGACTAATCCTTCAAGCATAGGATGTTAACACAAAATGTTTTCCGATGACGATGGTATTTTCACATGTTATGTCGAAGAAGCCGAATATACCTACGGATCGACATATGACATGTCTGCTCTAGCATTTCATATACATGTACCTACTTCTGAACATATATTTGAAACGTTCATAATAAAGTTTACGTAAATGAGAATTGAAATTGGCCAAAGGATGACGTTTTTAATTGGAAAGTGGATTGCTTCTAATGCAGCCACTTTTGGGCATAAAGATAGTAGGAATGTGATGTCTAACATGCAAACCAGATGGGAAACTGAACCCTTGTACAGCCCCATCAAAGTTTCTCAGGCACACATTGCTACAACATGACGACAATATACAGACATACATTATTTGTCGCTATAGAAGTATAAAACCACTATGAATATAAACCTAAGCAAACAATACAAACATTCCACCACCAATAGACACATGCAATTACAAAAAGGTGGGGCCATTCCGCCTATCCTGTATAAACATAAGGAAAAATATATACCGTTTGTAAAACAAAAAGCTTGTCGACGCACCAAAACCCAACACATTCAATAATTTGGGATATGCCCTGTGTTAACTCCGATATTGGTAAAGCGTTGCGACATTTTCCAACTTCTTTTTCTACCAACGGTGTACAATAGTTGTATAACTAAACGTGCCTAGGCAAAAAGGTGGGGAGGAGGGCGGATTTAGAAATATCAGGATATACACGACATGACACACAGATACCTAACGCGCAAGTGGCGGCTTAACCGCTAATCCAAATCGTAGGCTGGGGCCTAATCCTGGCATGTCATGATTGGCTGAAGGCGCTGGGCGGTTTTATTAAGCCAGACAGCTGGAAGTAATTATCACCTCAGCCAGTTACCTCACTACCCGCACTAGGCCTGTCCTGGCCATTGCATAAAATACAGTATGCTCTGCGTTCATACCTTCATTTATGCAATAACCAACACAAGCCCATTGTAGTTTGAGAATTGAAATTGGCCAAAGGATGACGTTTTTTATTGGAAAGTGGATTGCTTCTAATGCAGCCACGTTTGGGCATAAATATAGTAGGAATGTGATGTCTAACATGCAAACCAGATGGCAAACTGAACCCATGTACAGCCCCATCAAAGTTTCTCAGGCACACATTCCTACAACATGACGACAATATACAGACATACATTATTTGTCGCTATAGAAGTATAAAACCACTATGAATATAAACCTAAGCAAACAATACAAACATTCCACCACCAATAGACACATGCAATTACAAAAAGGTGGGGCCATTCCGCCACAAGGTCACCAAGAGGAACCTGTGACCACCCCACCGTATGAAACACATCAAACCTTTGACCCAAGATACTTACGCAAGTGGGATATACTTCCTAAAACATCCGATGTGCACCTGCCAGCTTCCCTGATTTGTGCGTCAGATTTCACTCACAAAGCTGCTGCTGTAGCTGCACCAATGCGAAGACTCTGACCTTTACATGAACTAGTTTGGTAGCCACAAAAGCTGAGGAGCCGTTTAAGGGACACGTCAAATTCACACCGCAGCATAGGCGAACCATCCCTGTACACAAACAGGATACCCTGTACTGGGCCCCTGGCATGAATTAATTCCCTTACCACCGCTGCTTGGTGGATGACAGAACCTTGTAAGCATTCAGCCCTTACCTGCAGAGATTGTGGGCCTTGTCGTGCACTATGCTTAAAACGACCAAGGGACACTGTAATAAGGTCACCAGATAGCATTACATGTCCTAAATGTAAACAGCTTTGAACACTGCACCTTGCCCTCGATACCATTTCTCTTATTCGCAGGTAAGCTCTAAATGCAAGGACCATCACGGCCCGTAGCATAGTACAGTTGTACTGTACAGAGAACACAGTTGAGAGAGCTTGTACTAAGCGAGTGAGGATGGTTAGTGTGTGACAGGCAAGCGGACATCACGCAAAGACCCAAAATTTCGTGCAATAACTTGTGAACAATCAAACTAGTATTTGGATCGGGAAACCCATTAATCTTGTGAAATTATGCCACTGCTGAAACAATAGATGCTGGGGCTAACCCTCCAGCATGCATGTGTGTCACAAAAAGCATAATCATTTCCACCGAGATTGGCAGACAAGGATACATGCTCAGTGACTGAAAAAACACAACCAACTTACCCATGCCCGCTCATAACAAGACTTAAAATTCCCCATAGCTGACTGGGGAGACACAAAAGCTGAGGAGCCGTTTAGGGGACACGTCGAACTCACTCCGCAGCATAGACGAGCCATCCAGGTACGCAAACAGGATACCCTGTACTGGGACACTGGCATGAATAAATTCCCGTAACACTGCTGGTTAGTAAATGACAGAACCGTATAAACATTCACCCCTCTCTTGCAGAGAGTATGGGCCATGTTGTGCACTGTTTTTAAAAACAACCAAAGGATACTCTCCTAAATACAAACTTCCTTTGAATTCAACACCAGGATGCAGCTTCTGGTGTGTGTGTGTTAGGAATGTGTTGAAGCAATTATTAGCCTCTACAATGGTGTATCCCAACAATTAGTAAACGGCTTGCTAATTATGCATTGTTTCACTGAGCAGATATGCGCTGAAACTATCAAATTATTAGCACACTGATCATTTCCTGTTATGTAAATACCGGTTCAGTAAGTGTATGTACATTGTGTACACATCCCTTGCTGTTACCACATACACAGTTGTACATTGTGTACACATCCCTTGCTCTTACCACATACACATTTGTACATTGTGTACACATCCCTTGCTGTTACCACATACACAGTTGTACATTGTGTACACATCCCTTGATGTTACCACATACACAGTTGTACATTGTGTACACATCCCTTGCTGTTACCACATACACAGTTGTACATTGTGTACACATCCCTTGCTCTTACCACATAAACAGTTGTACATTGTGTACACATCCCTTGCTCTTACCACATACACAGTTGTACATTGTGTACACATCACTTGCTCTTACCACATACACAGTTGTACATTGTGTACACATCCCTTGCTCTTACCACATATACGGTTTGAATAACATGCAAACAAACCCAAGTTTTGGACATTTGCAGCACTAGGTAATAAAAAGGGTAATTAAACTATTATCGATTACTTTCAGATATATTACTATTACTTTTGATAAAAGCTATTACTATGACATGAGAAACAATATATTACCTATTAAAACATTATGACCTATACTGTTACACAATGTCTGATCATAGGTCCTGCGTTGCATACCTAGTCCTCTACCTGTAACATAACATATGTTGTATGTACCCTTGGTTAAGGCGTCGCATTGGTGCTGCCCCAACTCCAGTCAAGTGTCTGTTGCTGGACTGAAACCACTTGCAACTGCCATAAGTGTAGTAGGATGGATTGCTGTTACAAAGGCAAGTGTCCTGTGCAGCAGCTTCTCAAAAGATGCCATTCTGTGTTCTATTGTTTTTTGTTTTCATTTTGTTTTCTTTGTTTTCATCATTATGCGGATGATATGCAATTGTACTGCCATTTTGACCTCACTGCGACTGCGTTGGCTGCAACTCGGCGACGTATGGAGGAGTGTCTAGATATTGTCAATCAGTGGATGACATCAAACTACATGTGCATGAACAACAATAAAACGGAATATCTTCCCGTAGTGCCAAAGAGTGCCGCTGCGCTTATTGACGGCAGTGTGATACGCGAAGGAGATGTTACGATTACTGCCTCAAGATGTGTTCGTAACCGTGGGGTCGTTATGGATCGCCACCTCGATTTTAAGAAGCAAGTTTCAAGCATCGTCAGTGTGTGCTCATTTCACCTGCGCCATATTAACCAGATGAGTCGTTATCTCCCAACGTCGACAAAGGAACGTGTCGTCAACGCCATTATTACATCAAGGCTTGATTACTGCAATTCACTTCTATACGGCACTTCTGTCAACAACATCGCTCGACTGCAGAGAATGCACAACTCTGCTGCTAGGTTGATCCTACGCCGCCCACGGAGTGACAGCGCCATGCCTCTGTTGTGCATTCTTCACTGGTTGCCTGTAGCTCACAGAATCGACTTTAAGCTATTAGTGTTTACATATAAAGCTGTGCATGGCGATGCCCCGAAATATTTATGCGACCTTGTATGCCCATACAAACCAACAAGAGCCCTGCGCTCTACCAACAATAACATGTTAACGGTCCTGCCGACTCATGTCAAAGCTGGGGACAATTCGTTTGCGTTCGCCGCAGCGACTTTGTGGAACACTTTGCCTAATTACATTAAAACGTCTGATTGTCTCTCTACTTTCAAGGCACGCTTAAAGACTCGTTTTTTTAGACTCTCGTTCTTGTTCAATGTGGCATAGTTTACTCTCTGCATTGATTTGTTTTATATATCTTATTTATTAGTTAACCTATTTATATATTTATTTTATACTTACATGTACATTAGTTCAGTTAAATGAATTGACAATGTCTTATTTCTATATAGAACTGTAGCTATGATCATTATTTTAATATATTTATTTAATTACTGTATTTATTCGTATTTTACTAATATTTAAATTTTCTTTTAGAAAATGCATGCTTATTTAGCCATCATTAATACCTCTATCTGGGTTCTACATGTTGTAAAGCGCCAAGAACAATTTACAATTGGATCTGGCGCTATATTAAATAAAATATATTATTATTATTATATCCTGCTCCAACAAATGCCAAATGTATCCTTGCTTTCGACTAACTGTCCACCACTACCTGGAGTCTGAGAGTACTGTCATGGCTCCTGTGTCGAGCATTCACTGGCGTAGACGGAAGAGTTCTCGTTGTCGCAGCAGCGATCTGCCAATGTCCCTGCCAGGCAGCCAAAAATGTCCAAGTGTATATTGTCGAGTGTAACCGATCTTGCCTCTGACTCGGATGTTGGCTGACTCACGGATGAATTTCAGGAGAAATTCTACATTAATAAATGCACAACAGGGCAGTACTCGAACTACAGAGAACTTCATTCCCATCGTCATGCACGATACTCAACAATCTTGTACTGGTCACATTTTTCAAGCATATTAAGCATGTCTGAAAACCCAGAAACTTGACCATGACGCCAACTAAATGCATGCAACTAAATGCATGGCAGTAAGAAATGTGTGGGTGTTGTTAATGTTGGTATATGTACCATCTGTACAACATTATAGTTTACTCTTGTATGTTTATATTTGTAAATGTATGTGCTGCACCGACAGTAACACCATTTTTGTGCGAGGATCAATAAAGCATTCTTTATTTTTAATCATATTATTTCACATGCCTCCAGCAACGCATGGAGGAAATCATATTATTTCACGTGCCTCCAGCAACGCATGGCGGAAATCATATTAATTCACATGCCTCTAGCAACGCATAACAGTAATCTTATTATGTCACAAGCCTCCTTCAAAGCATGGTGGTAATCATATTATTTCACGTGCCTCCAGCAACGCATGGCAGTAATCATATTATGACTCATGCATCCAGCAAAGCATGGTGGTAATCATATTATGACACATGCCTCCAGCAACGCATGGCGGTAATCACATTATTTCACATGCTCCAGTAACGCATGGCGGGAGTCATATTATTTCACATGCCTCCAGTAACGCATGGCGGTAATCATATTATTTCACACGCCTCCAATAACGCATGGCGGGAATCATATTATTTCACATGCCTCCAGTACGCATGGCTGTAATAATATTATTTCACATGCCTCCAGTAACGCATGGCGGATTATTATTATTTTTATTAGTATTTTTAATTAAGTTATACCTATTATCATTATTATTATAAATGTATTAATGGCGAACGGCCAATATACGTTAATTTGGCAAACGGCCATGATATGTTATTTGTGGCGAACGGCCGTGAACACTGAATACTTGGCAAATGGCCATGATCAGAAATTTGTATTAATGGCGAACGGCCAATAGACGGTAGTTTGGCAAATGGCCATCAAGTAATTGTTTGGCAAACGGCCGTGAACACTTAATACATGACAATGCTAAGTATTGTTATTAATGGCGAACGGCCAAGAGACGGTAGTTTGGCAAATGGCCATCAAGTAATTGTTTGGCAAACGGCCGTGAACACTTAATACATGACAATGCGAAGTATTGTTATTAATGGCGAACGGCCAAGAGACGTACATTTGGCAAACGGCCATGATATGTTCTATTTTTGGCAAACAGCCGTGAACAATACTTGACAAACGGCCATAACAAGTATTTGTGATTACTGGCAAACGGCCAAGACACGTTAATTTGGCAAGTGGTCATGATATGTTATCTTCAGCGAATGGCCATGAACTTGGCAACCGGCTGTGATAAGTGTTTTATTATAATTAATGGCGAACGGCCAAGATGCAGTAATTTGGCAAGCAACCATGATATTAATTAATTAATTATATGTTGTTATAGTTACTTAAGATTTTAATTAAAGTGGTATTAAAATGTTGTTTTAATTCATGATCATTTATATGTTATTAATGGCGAACGGCCTAGAAGTTAATTTTGGCTCATGGCCATGATATTTACAGCCAACAGGCGAGTAATTAGTAAATGGCAAACGTCCATAACCTTTACTGACATTAATAGACGTCAACAATAAGAGGTGAAAAACAGTCACGGACCTCTTAAAATATGGACACTATCCAATTTAATTATGCCAAGCAAACACCAGTTTGGCCAATCACCCTTCAGAAATGAAACATGTCAAAGCCGCATAATTTTTTTGAAATTGGCTAACCGTATATCAATATTAACTGCGCAAGTAGTACTGGGACATGCATTGATATCACCAAGGTATTAATTCTTGCATGCACTCATAAAGTTAATATTGGCAAACGGTCGCTGACATTTCCAATTGCAACGGCAATCTTTATAACTTGGAGTCACAATTTACCCGTCATGCTATGCCCGGTGACAAACAAAACCAGTGAACCATAACTACCCGGCTTACGGCATTAAAATTTGTCCCACGGATGCTACGATATAAGCGAAGATTCCCGATGTCAGTAAAGTGAACACCTTCAGATAGTAAAATATTCGCTTGGCTGTTCCATATATACTTATGTCGTCAGCAAAACAGGCACCGGCTCCGGTTGCATTCCGTTTTGAGCAGAGAAATTACCGCTGCCACTCAATCTAGCGGACCCATTTTCGAAATCAAAATGGCGCCACTTTCGCCGGCACTCGATTTGGCACAGACACTCTTGCTTAACTCCTCTTGCCAACAATTCGTCGGCAAAGACACAAAGCCGTGATCCAACGGACTGTGGAGTAGGAGAACACGTTCTGCCTAAATCATTGCCACCCCACAAAACAATTACAATGTCAGGTTGTATCGCCGAAATCTGTGCCATGGCATAGGCATAACATTTGGTTGCCAAAAAATAGATACGGTCCGGCCGCTTGCTTCTACGGCCCGACCTGCTTTTTGAAGTTCGCAATTAACCCAGGGGAACTAGCGGACTCGACAAACTCGCCCAACCAATATGCATGAGAATGTCCGATAATAAGTATTTCTAGATCAGAAATCGCAGCCGACATGATTACGGCCGACGCCATTTCTGATCATCACAAGACTTCAAGACAAACAAAGGAAAACCAAGAAGGCAAATATTAAACGAGCAATACTCATCTGTAATCGGCGCTCGAACGGTCTTCCTTTCGCGTTTTGGTAGACGTCAACGAAGTGTAACTGTGTCTGCGTTTAAATCTAATTGATCTATAGGGTATACAAACAGTTAGAAATCAAGATTTATAAATATCAGTATATACACGACATGACACACATATACCTAACGCGCAAGTGGCGGCTTAACCGCTAATCCAAATCGTAGGCTGGGGCCTAATCCTGGCATGTCATGATTGGCTGAAGGCGCTGGGCGGTTTTATTAAGCCAGACAGCTGGAAGTAATTATCGCCTCAGCCAGTTACCTCACTACCCGCACTAGGCCTGTCCTGGCCATTGCATAAAATACAGTATGCTCTGCGTTCATACCTTCATTTAGGCTGTAATTCTGGTTGTAGTTGTTTCCAACGCTCGGCAACGTTCTATTAACTGACTAGTCTGTATTATTGTTGTTACAATGTAATGGTTTTATGAGGTCTCATTCAACTACTCAGTCTTTTTTAGAACAATATCGCCAAACCGACCTTTTTATGCTGGCACTGATGGTGATCACTGCCAGGGTGCTTGTCATCCTCAATGGTTCTTTACGTCCCAAATTGAGACTGGACCGACATTATCGTGATCTCCGAGTCAGAGGGATAGACAGTCCACAATGTTGAGAGCCAGGTTTATGTTACAAAATCGAGTGTAAGTATTATTACATTAATAAATTGGCGGTACCCGATTTGACATGGCAAGTTATAGGTTCAGGTGCACTAGGATTCGGAGTGAACGAATAGCAAAACGTAACACCAGATATGTAGGTACGAGAAGCCAACTGGCGTTCCCATTTAATACAACAACATTAACGTATTCGGTTCAGTGATAGTTGGCCAACCGTTATTCTGCTATGACATTATAACACCATACATTGAGCTCGACAAGTATGCATCCAAATACGGATTTACATGGGAGACAATTTACACAGGTGGTCACTTATATAAAGACGGGTATACAGCGTTGTATAATCAATGAGCTGTAATCAATGTCTCGTGATGTGCTAATGTCAGCGTTCGCCTCGGCCGCGTTCGGTGAGATGTCAGGACAAAGTCGCTCGGCGTTCGGCGAAAGAATTCACGTAGACGAAAGCAGGCGACTTGGGCGATAAAGTAGACGGTAGATTTGCCTTGTCGATCCCACGCGAAACACCAGGCAACAACACGAAATCGATGTCACGACGTCGACGTTGTCGAGAAGGTCTGTCACGGAGTCCGTGATACGACAGATGAGCTATAGCCCAGCGGAATGGCTATGCCTAGTTGACAGTCGCTAGCAGACGAAACGATGGTGGCTTCGCATTCGAAGATCACGTCAAAACGGAATTGCAAACGGTTATTGCTCAGTCTTCTTCAACACGTGAGAAAAGCAGCGACTCACATCTAATCAGTACTGTTGAAATCGTAGAAGTATTTACCTCAGGCGTTGGGCGGACACACATTTCAGCTCAAATCCTGGAGACGAGAGTGCAACACTTTCTTCTGCTCAAATGTTCGTCTGGCCTCGAATGACCGTTCTGCCATTATAAAGCTTGATGGCCGGAAGTTAGTCTGACCAATTACGACTTTAATACAAATTAAAGTCGATCCAGAAACCGGATCCCGAAACCTTTCACACTTCGAACCAATCCATTCAACACGCTGAGTTTAAAATAGATTTTGCCAGCTAAACTTTTGGCTGTATAAGTGCTAATTTAATCCTTAACTTACGTGAATTACTTACACAATTAATATCACTGGATTCCCTGTTTCGAGCCTGATACCATAAATGTTCATCGTGCATTCCAACTCTCACGAACTAATCCATAATTTTAATAAAACACGCACTCTATTCATAAGCTAGGTGTGCCCCAGTGTTTTTTACACCTACATTTCTGTAAACAACTATTATAAGTTTATAATTATAATCTTCTTATAACTACAACATAAGTAGCTTGCAAGGTCACCATATTACCAGTCACGTTAAATAATATTTATGCTGATACCAAATTTGGTATACCTAACCGTAAGATTAGTGGTGAACGCTACAAATGCAATTAATTAAATCTGACTCGTCGGCAGTTAAAACGTTACACGCCTTAATCGCCAGAGGGCACCAGCGCGTACCTCAGCGACAATACATACCAGTGATGGCAGCACCATCCCGTCAACAATATTTTGTAAACAAAACCACTGTTCTAAAGCCTGATTAAATTCCATACAAACTACTTTGTGACAGTTTCCACACCAAATATCAGTTTCTAAAAAAAATTGTCCTTCAGTTTAAGGGTATCTCATTTTATTTCAGAAATATAATGTTTATGAAATAATCTAATCGGTTACTGCTATCTAGAGCCTACAATGCCAACGTAGGACTAATCATTCAAGCAGGTTAACGAAACCATTTATCCGATTTAGACTTCATGTTCACAGTACATATGCCACATATACCTAAGGATTAAATGCCGGGTCAGCAAATGACCAGTCTGCGGCAGCATGTCATATATAAGCTTTTGAACGTGCCATTTCCTAGATATCCGCACTTTTTCTGTCACTTACATTGCAAACATAGGACTAATCTTTAAAAAATAGAGTGTTAACAAAAAATAATATTGTCACAGTATATGCTGAAGATACGTTCGGATCAGATGTGGGGTTGGCAAGTGACCGGTCTGCGCAAGCATTTCATATGTACGCTTTTGAACATGGTATTTCCTTAAGATATTCGCCCTTGTGATGCAAATTTACATTGCAAACATAGGCAAATCATTAACGCATAGGATGTTAACAAAAACATTTTCTCCGATTTTGATGATTTTTTCACAGTATATGCAGAAGATACCCGCGGATCAGATGTGATGTCGGCAATTTGGTGGGATGCTTTCCCAGCGTGCCACACGCGTTTGTCTTGGGCGCATAATGCAAATTAATATCGCCGCGTCGGAAGAGTGCAGCGGTGACGCATGCGTAATTGGTTTGTCTCGGAATTTCTGGTAATGTGCTATTGTTTTCTTCCCAGACGGTTTGCAACAGTCAAGTCTGCTGCTAACAAGCGCTGTTGCAATAGTCTTAGCAACAGAAAATGACATATACCGACGAATACGGCGAAGATCACGAATATGATAAAAACAGCAGCGACATGTTTGAGATATGTGTTGTCGGAAATTGAAGTTACTATCAAATATGACTCCTAGATTCCGCACCGAGGTTGCTGGCGTGATATACTGATTCAAAATACGCGTAGGAAAAAACCATCCAGTTTACAACGCTGCATTGGAGTACCAATATTGATCAATTCAGTTTTATTTGCATTTAATTTCAACTTGCTGTCAGTCATCCAGTGGAAGATATCTTGAAGGCAATCACTAAGTTGGTTAAGGGAGCGATTTGTATCCGGGGTAGCCAACGAAATGTAGATCTGAGTATCATCAGCATAAAGGTGATGATCTAAGTTATGTCTTTGTACAACAGAGCTTAGTGGCGTGGTGTAAAGAGTAAAAAGCAAAGGCCCAAGAACAGAACCCTGGGGAACACTAAAAAAAACCTGGGGAACACCAAATAAAGACGGCAGTGCAGCTGAAAAGCAGTTCCCAATCTTTATAGTTTGGTATATGTCAGTTAGATACAAAAAAAACCAGCTTAGAGCTGTGCCAGATATGCCGTACCACTTTAATAGGCGTTCAATGAGAATGCTGTGATCAATCGTGTCAAACGCGGCAGAGAGATCTAGTAAGGTAAGTGCAGTCACTTTACCATTATTAATGTTCAAGTTAATGTCATTATGAACCTTTAAGAGGGCAGTCTCTGTTGAATTAAACTGCCTATATGCTGATTGTGACACATTATTTAAGACATTTGTGCTAATGTGAGACCTTAGACGACTTGCTACAACCTTTTCTAGTATTTTGGAAATGAAGCTGAGATTAGAAATAGGTCTATAACTGTTTAGGTCTTGTTTAGGCAGAGATGACTTCTTAAGAAGTGGTGTGACATGGGCATACTTAAAATCATCAGGAAAACAGCCACAGCAAAGTGATGCATTTATAATATTTGTTATAGGTCCAATTAGTGTATCGAGACATGCTTTTAGCAGTATTGTTGGAAATGGATCAAGTGCACAAGATTTATTTGGGGAGGACATAATTATTTTCCTAACTTCATCAACTGTTGCAGGTTTATAGCGTAAATATGTTTAAAAATAAAATCGACACATACCTCAGACGGGCGGGATACACATATATAAAAGGGTCGGACTCTCGATAAGCCAAAGGGCTTCCTTGTCCACCTGCCACCTAGAGTTAATTATTTGGGTGGCAATCTTGTTAAATCTTGTTAAATGTGAGATGTATGTTAAGGGTTCTTGGTGTTTCTTAGGGTAAATCTGTTGATGACGCGTTTATTGTGATCATTGCTATAACGACCGTCATGTATGAACTATAGGTTATCCCTTCTGAGGACGAGCATTTTGACTAGTGTTTCTAAAATGCTGTTTGGACTTGCAATTATTTTTATTTGTTTGTATGGAAATTGACCGTACATATTGTATTATAATATACTACTGTTTATATTCTTACTAGGGTATATTTTGAGTTGCGCATTCTAAATGCAACATTGTGAGATAGTGACAGTTATTACTTCATGATATAGTAGGCTATCCTCACTGAGAACGCTACGTGCGATTGCGTATATTGAAACTGGAACATATTTCGATAATTACAATAAACGGATAGCATTGATCCTTATATGCACATATTTGTAAACATGTTCAATTGATTGCTGTTAACATACAAAGGCAAACACAGAGGATATATAAGAAAGTAAATTCACGTTTGTGTATCAAAATAAAACTTCATAAAATTAATGCATATAACGTGCAACGGTTACTCCAAAACTTCCGAACTTTAAAATGTTCATCAACAAGGCCGAACATATGCGATACCATAAAACGCATCGGCGAGTGACCAGCGCAGAGTACAGTTCTGGCGCCTATGATCTTATGTATTGCGTTAGTGTGTCGAAGCATACTTGTATGTGTACACACCTCTCATTTATAATCGATTCGCTCCATACACAACGGGGGCTGAAACGAGCGTTCTTAGGTTTCCGCCGCGTATAACTCCTCTTACTGTGTCAAAGCACCCGTCACCACGTCGCAAATGAACTGGACAGAATCTTCTTCGGCGTGGGCCGACTGTCGCTCGGTTTTTTGAACGAAGAGAGTGTGGACGCATTTTCAATGTACCCTTGAATACATGGAATCAAAAGATGCTCTTAGATGTTGTCATTATTTCGGATTAATTCGTATATACTTGGTTTGTATATATTAATTATGTTTAGTTATGGTTTTTTTATTTTGTATGTTGTCGATAATAAAGTTAAATTACACAAAATAATAATAATTACAGATTTCTGCGTCATCATTCGCAGAAATCTGAGCTCAGATACGCAATGAAATAATAATAATGAATAGCATATAAAATCTTTGTTTGTAAGCGGTGAAAGGTCTAAGCGTGAAATTATATTTATATGATGGCCGAGAAGGGCCATCGCAGCTTTGTGTGGACATTAGCAACGCCCGGGAGCGGTGAAGCGATATGCGATGAGATGGAGCTACGTGCGATAGAATGTGAGATGCGCTACACTGTGTACGGTGTTATGTGCGACGTGTAGCTCGACGCTGGATGGTCGATACTATATGTACAATGCTATGGGCAATACAACATGCGACGCGCGACGTTATTGGCGATGCAATGGCCGATGCTATGTGCGATGCGACGGACAATGCGAGATCGTATGTGCGACAATATGGGCAATGCTGTGTAAACACTAAACAATTGAATTGTAATTTTTTTTTATTTCGTTAAAACACGTTTGGGAGGAATGTATTGTACACTACGTTTACGTTTAGGTCATTATGTAACGATTTTACAATAAAACAGCAAACTGACAATATAACAAACACGATAACCATATGGTATACATAAAGAAAAAACTTATTGGTATATCTACAGCAACGATTCTAAATACATTAATGGAGAACTAAACATTAACATGTATAATTTGCGATACAATATTATGTGTTTCCTACTAACGGTTTTGTAGACGATTACAATGTAGCAGAGATTCGTACAAACAATATCGTCGGTGTAGATTCCCAATCGACATATATTTAGGGTTCACATAACTTTAATACCTTGTTTAATATTCAGCAAGTTCGTGAATTTCACTTTGTTTCATTTCACTCTGCTCTATTCATGAGTACCTGGCATCAAAAGTGGGCGTTTCATGACATGAATTAAACCAACATTAAATAATATAATGTTGTTAACATAAATCTACAATAGTCGTATAACAAAAAAGAAGTCATAGCACATTGCACTGGTTTCGGAATTGAGAGACATCCGCCAGAGGAACTATTTTCATTAGCTGTGCTCATACACACACACACACACACACACACACACACACACACACACACACACACACACACACACACACACACACACACACACACATATATATATATATATATATATATCAGTACTGTTTTACTGCCGACTAATGGAAGCTATGCTGGGGAAGTTGATACTCTAGGTGAATGTTACGGAATGTGTAACGACAGCGTGCAAAGACTCGTGACCTAAACAATCATTTCCATCCCTCCTAACTAACTGCGTGAGTCAATTAACTGCTTCCTTTTATTGTGGTACATGAATGGCACACAAGTCCTTTGTTTGTAGGCGGAGCTGGGTGCATGCGTGCAGTAATAATGTACGTGACCTGAACTATATAGAGTATTCATTGCTAGCAACGTAAGTAGTACTAACGTCGTTCATGATCAAAGTGGTATTTTGTATGTATGAGGAATATGGCTACGATAAGGTAAGTTTTATTCTGCTTACCGATGAGATCGTACCGGAAAACAAAATTAAATAAAAGCGATAAGTTATAGTTGTATACGGATGAAACTTTTGGCATGTGAATCTGTCACCAAAACACTGCAGTCGATCATGGAAATATGATTATCAAAAGAAAAAAAAATGTATATATATATATATACAATAATAATAATTAAACAAACGCTACTAATCTTACCATAATTGAGCAAGTGTATGCGTGAATGTAACGTTTTCCTCTTAGATGGCTTGAACCTCCAGCGCTAATCTTTCAGGAATTAATCGACGGTCCCAGGTGTAGGTCGTAAGACGTAATTTCAAAATACCCCATATTTCAAGAGTTATTTGAATTTTATGGGTAAATCTCACTCGTTGCCTACGAGATGCCCAAGCGATGAACCATTCGTACAGTTACCGCGAGAAACAGTCGTTTTCTGCATTTCTGTGTACATCAGAACGGTTTTTTCTACCTACCAGTTTCTACTGCCTGTTGATATGTTGTTGAATTCCATATTATATATGTCATCAGTTCGATATATGACCAAATGGTCTTCGACATTATTCTGCAGAACATAACAAAAGTGGTAAGGTCCGTGCGCCGTGAAATGTGTTTCCTTTTTTTATTCGGAATAGTTTAAATAAAAAGAAAGTTGCAAATTTTACTAACAAGTTAGGTGGACACAATGTTATTAAATATCTTTTTCGGATTTAGAATGTCCTTTCCATAAACAAAACAAATCTTTATATTTAGGTTCTATTTAAATATCGATTTACGCTCGGTAAAAAATTCAATTATTTTGAAACGTCGACAAAGTGGGTTCCGGGTTATGAGTGGGAACAAATATAAAGGAATAACAACACGTCTTGCCATGAGAAGGACAATATATTGTGGTCATCATAATATAATTCTGATATCGTAATTGTTTTCCGTGTGAGCAAAATAAATGCCTATTAACTTATCAATGATTTGGTGAGAAGAGAGGTTCATCATACTAGATATATTCACTACGCACTGATCATCGAGGACAATCCAATTATCCCAGTCACAGTAATAAACTGTATTTTATCTCACCCGTCACACCTGTGAAAAGTGCCGCCATTCTCATTAAGCGTGATTGGAAATGTGATACAAGTGCTGAGTATCAACACGTGGTGACGAATTGGTATATATCGCCTCCTACAATCGGCATCTTCCAGCTATCCGTCCAAGCTTAACATAGAGTGTTTGCAAGCGCTCCGATCTCGTCTCCCTATCCCGATCGCGCCTCTCGTTCAGTTCCATTGTCCAACAATGGGAACTGAGCGCGTGGCGCGATCGGCATCGGCATAGTGAGTCAATATCGCAGCGCTTGCACACGCTCTCTAAAACAGACAGTTTGATATACACGTATCTTGCACTACCTATTATAAGTTCCGTAAGCTTTCGGCAGGTCCCATATAAACATACATACATATATATATATATATATATATATATATATATATATATATATATATTTGTTGTGCCAGGACACTTATGCATTCAATCGGATATACTGGTATGTGTTTGTGAATACACAAACGATAGGTTTGTTGATGGCGTTTCACGTTGTATCATCTAAGTTTTACTGATGACATAATCTAAATGTTTAAATATAAATGACTAGTGATTTAAACAGCACCGTATTTATATAATTATGTTAAATGTTATTGTGAAGTAAACCAAATGGCATAGTAAAATGTAAAACAGTAGAAATTTATTATACAATTCTAACTATTAGATAGCAAAAGTAAATCTATTGAAATGACTAAAGATAATAGGTTAGTTGTCTGCTATTCTAAAACAGTATTTCTTCAATTTTCATTTGATGAAGTAACATTGTTCCTACGGCGTACGTCTTTGTTAATGAAACTAAGATATCCATAAGGTAGATGCAAAATGTTATAAGCTCGATCTCCTGTTGTCTGTTTTGTCTCTTATATTTTCAGATCATCTGAGATCTTCGTCCGTACAGCGCGTTTCTTTGACTCAGTACGTCAGACATTTAATATGGTTCATGGCCATTTAGTGTATTAAATGACAACGAACATGTATTGCAGTTAATAGGAAATTCAACTAACAACCAGTTAAGTAAATGATTGTGGAAGTTATATGGTCGTATTTACCATATCGCACGCATACAAATGTTTGTTGTGAACGAAACTCATATTCGGTATGTCATCGAACTGGAATGCATATTTGGCGAATTTAGTCAATTGGAAGACGCGATACAACATATATGTATCTAGATAATCACAACGTGTCGTGTATGTTGTCAGCCGTTTTATATCGGAGAGATAATGTCAGTTATTCACCAGATGGTGCTGGTTTACCATACAGATTAAGGAATAACACACTTGAAACGTTTACTTCGATTTTGTGATTTCCAAGACGTTATGAAAGTAGTCGCCACGTGTCGCTACTTGTGAAGGTGTTCATTCTCAGTAGCGAAGATGACCATCTTCATCATCATCCACAGTCCTCCGTCTGTGGCTTTGGAAGTGGCTGATGAGGCATATTATTGCCCGAAAATTGTTGTAGCAGTGTGGGCAGAACAACGTTTTTGGCAGAGCTCAGCAGGCAGTGGAGACTGCTTGCTCGCTACTTGAACAATGTTGTCTAATACATACATCATCAATGCTCAATTAGGAATGTCATTTTGGTGAACATGTATGACGTTGGTTTTGTGCTGATTGGTATCGTACGTATTTAATAAAGGTAGTATTTACAAGCACACGCACATCCCAGTTCGCGCACTGCTGCATTGGCCTCTCATCTCGTGTAGCTGCATCTGGAGTCTCCAAGCATGTATGCACTCATCCTGTTCATAGACTACAGTTCCGTTTTCAATACGCAGAAACTCTTCGACAAGCTGTCCTTTCTGCCGGTAGAAGTATCCATGTGTTACTGGATGATTGACTTTCTTCTTCTCCGTCCTCAAGTCGTCAAAATGAATGACATGGTTTTCAATACAATTATCTTGAACACGGGAACTCCGCAGGGTTGTGTACTATCCATGTTCCTGTACTCGCTCTTCACGAATGACTGTGTATCCCAACATTCCTCCGTACAGTTCGTGAAGTTTGCAAATGATACCACCTTGAATGGTTGGTGAGGAACTGATACGAATTTAAGTACCGCCATGAAGTTGACATGCTGGTGTCGTGATGTGCTGAAAACAATCTCCAACTGACCGCGTCCAAAACAAAGGAGATGATCGTAGATCTTAGAAAGAAGAAAGCCCCAGTTGCTCCCATTAGTGTCTATGGCGAAGACTTTGAAATGAGAGAGTGGCCTGCTTCAAATTTCTGGGCAACATCATCTCTAGTGACATAGGATGGAAGAAACACACGGATGCCGTTGCGAAGAAGGTCAAGCTAAGACTTTATTTTCTGCGTCAGATGAACAAGTTCGGGCTGAGGAGAGACTTCTTCAATTATATCGCTCTGATATTGAGAGTTTACTTACATTTGCCATATGTGTGTGGTTCGGAAATATTAACCAGCTTAAAAAAATCAGGCAAGACATAATGTTAAAAACAACATCGAAGATCTACGGCAGTGAACTCACCCATCTGTCAGCTATATACAGTGAAAGAACGTGGAAGAGAGCTTACACAATTTTAACGGATCCAACACAGGCCGCCAATTCAAAATCCGTCCCTCCGATTCAATTCGCCAAAATGTTCAAGTTATCGGCTTCACACTGCCGGTTAACAAACGCCACCTGTTTATCTGGGCGGACACAGCTAAGCTGCATCCGATGCATAGTTCGTTAGAATTATTAGACCCGACTTAGTTATAGGAGGCAACTTTGGTAATAATTCAAATATAGTTCAGCAAAACTGCACTCTTATCAAGAAAATTGTTGCATTTGGTAGCATTTAAAGCCAACGAACGGCACGTCTAAACATCGGTGGCATCGCCACCGGCAGTGCAGTTTTCCAAGAGTCAGACTGAACGCAATTTTTTTTCATTTCATTTTGCCATGTCCTTTGTACTAAATTATTTTATGGTGTTTGAAAGTTGTTTCGGTTTTAGGTCAGAGTTAGGCACGCTTTTCTATGAATAAATACTGTCTAAATGAAGACTTGACTGGTGACCAACATCGGCATGGTGAATAAACCGGGAAACTCATAAGAAGAAGTAGCAAATGTAATGTAAACATGCATCTTGGTGCAACAATAATACTGTTAAATACAAGTGCTAGCTGTGGGCACAGTTTGAATAATCAGGACAAACATTTGGAACAATATTTATTTCTATAGGCTAGTTTGGTAAGTACAAATATTATTTCATAACTTGCACTTTATTATTATAGTGTGCTTACATACATATTTGTATATCTGTCAAAAGCATAATTTTAGTTATTTATTAATGCATATATATATATATGCACTGCAAATTAATTTTATGTTAGTGTAACTTAGCTCAATTGTTTAAGTGTACATATAGTTAATGTTAAAATTATTACTGTTTAATATCGTATATGCTTCACTGGTGAAACATTCAGCAATGCAGGGCCCCTATGACCCAGGCGGGTTACGGGAGCAGTAGGTAAGTAAGTAATGCTCACATGTAGACATTGCAGTATATTCGTCCACTAACTATTCGAATAACTACAGCAATTTTCTCCATTCGATTTCTTAATTTGAATACGCTTGAAGGGAACACCATTATATGTGAAATGGGTAACGTTTCACGTATTATATAACATTTTAAAATAAACTAATCGATTCTACTGGAAATCGTTACTTGTGTTTCCAATGAAGTCACTGTTGTCATTCTTTTCAACAATCGCGGATCGAAGGAGAGAGCAAGTAGCATAGATTGCTGTAAGCAACGAAATTATCGTTTCCCAGTCATGACCTGGGGCACACTGTCCCAGACAATGTGTTTATAACATTAGTGTGTTTGACAAAGGGCCAATTAATGGGTACTTCGTATAATAAAATGGCACTTGTTTTGTGTTTTCAATGAGGCTGTGCTCTGTCGCCTAAATTATTTTCCTTGTACACAAAACAGGTGACATTTAAGTTGTATTGTTCCAACGAAACGTTGCCATTATGCTTTGTGACAATTGTCAAGCTGACCCCACTAACACACATAACAAAGCGTCCTACAAATCGCACGGTGTCAAATTAGTGATAAGCCTTTATAACTAACATATTATGACACACTATATATGGTACCATTAAACATGCACTGATCGTTATGATATAGGTTTCGCAAAAACAAATATGTGAAATTGTACATAACATGTTGCGTACTGTATTATGACCTATGTTGATGAAATATTCTTGGGCAACTTCACTTAGAACGTTAGTAGTGGTTCCGGTCTCGCCATCCACGGAAGTGACCTTAGATCAAAGGCTTTTTCGTTTTTTATAAGTAGAATTCCTACGTTTTTTAGCAGTATGATTATAGTAAACGTCAAAGTGATTGATGGGGGTCATGAGAAAGAGGGTGTCGCCCTCTACTAACTGAGGAGGCATTAAAAGGGTGAATGTCGGCCTCTAGTGACTAATTAAGTACTAATTAGTAACAAATGAATAGCGCCTTCACTAGAGGGAAGCACTAGCAATAACTAAAAGGTTATGTAATGGTTATGAGTAGCGCATTCACTAGAGGGTAGCACTAGCAATAGCTAATGGTTATGTAATGGTTATGTCGTGTGCTGACATCTAGTGACTAATCTTCCCCTAGTGACTGAAAAGCGACGATGGTGGTGCATATAGGCGACCGTGACGTGGTCGGCGCACCAGATGTTGCTATGGACGGAAAGTGGAAGCACCCTTTTACGTGTATAGTGTCCGGCCCTACGGGGTGCGGGAAGACTACTTTCGTTGTACGCCTGTTAAAGTTTGCTTCGTGTATGATTTCGCCGCCACCGGAGAAAATTCTGTGGTGTTACGGCCAGTGGCAGGCCGCTTACGACTCTATGTCCGGCGTAGAATTTGTAGACGGTTTGCCGGATCCGTCGCTGCTGGACACCAAAACGAGGACGCTTCTAGTGCTCGATGACCTGATGTCGGAGACTGATAGTAGCGTCACGACTTTGTTTACTAAAAAAAGTCACCACTGCAACGCGTCCGTCGTACAGCTTTTGCAGAATCTCTTTCCGAAAGGGAAAGAAAATCGCACAATCAGTTTAAACGCGCAGTATATGGTCCTCTTCAAGAGTCCCCGGGACGCTGGACAAGTAGGCCACCTGGCGAAGCAGATGTACCCGGGTAGGGTCAACTACATGGTGGAGGCGTACAAAGATGCCACGTCGGCCGCCTACGGTTACCTCCTGGTGGATCTCAAACAGGAAACGCCGGAAACCATGCGCCTGCGTACGGAAATTTTCCCCGACGACCCCGTTCAGTACGTCTATGTGCCGACGAGACTATAAAAAAGGCGGGAGGCGCCGCGGCCGCCGTCATTCGGCAGGATGACAGAGCGCGTGAAGAGGCACATCCTTGCCCTGCAGCTGTTGCGCCGCTACAAGGGGAATACGAATCTGAGAAAGGCGGTAATCACTCACGCGGACGCCGACCTCATCTGCAGTCTGGCCGACTGCGCGTATAACATTCTGCGAGGGAACGTGAAATTGACGCCTAAAAACCGAAAAGTGCTGTTAAAGTACAGGAACAATTTGCGCAAGTTAGCGTCGAAAAAAGTAGCCATCAAACGGAAGAGGGCCGTCCTGCAGACGGGTTCGGGCGCGTTTCTGACGGCGCTGCTGGCGCCGTTGGCGAGCACCTTTCTGCCCCTCCTCAGGCAGGCTTTCGGTTGATGCAGCACGCGAAGAAGATGGCGCTGGTAGACCCCCGGTTGGTGGAGCGACTACTTCCGTTACTATCGCAACCGACTACGACCACGTCGCGTGTGATGAGTAGCCTGGACGGCGATATGAAAGCCGTTCTCGAGCGTGCAGATTTATCCGAAGGCGAAAAGGTGGTGGCGTACAATCAACTGCTGAGTCGTTACAACGCCATGGAGGCGTCTCGCGCGCAGCAGCCGATGCGCGTGTCCGTAGTGAAGAACGAGTCGTCGTCCGATCAGCCGCCGCCGCCACCTACGTCTGATCAATTACCGGGGGAGATGGAGAGCGAGGTCGTGAAGAGCGTACCGAAAGTGCTGAAAGAAAAGGCCCGCCTCCTGTTGACGCGACTGAAGGCCGACCCGCTGATTCGCTGGAACGATCGAGCGGAGCTCGTGTACGACGGTACGCCTATCGCCGGAAGCAATATGGTAGATCTCGTGAACGATCTCATGCGAACGCGTAAGAGGACCCCCGCGCCGGTTGGCTGGGAAGCGTTCGGCGACCATATAAGGCGCCTGAACGTCCCTATGGAATTCGTCGGCAACCCCCAGCGTCGGGCGTATATACAGCGCGAGCAGAAGCGAAAGGGGCGCACTCGGTCCGTCGAGCGCGAGCAGAAGCGAAAGGGGCGCACTCGGTCCGTCGAGCGTATGCCGTGGTCCAGCTTTTAGCCCGCCCCCCGTAGAGGATGCCCGCCGCCCGAAGATCAGTACTCGTCGTCGTCGTAGCCGTCGTAATTGCGGCGGTCATCGTAGCCGCCCTCTTGTTCGCCGTATCGTCGTCGGCGCCGCGCGCTCCATGGCGGTGGTGCCCCGGCGGACTCGTGGTGCGCAACGAGAGCGCCAACAACGCGACGGCCTACTGAAGCGCGCCTACTTCGACCCGAAACGGGCAGGCAGTTATGGCGGCGTCGACGCGTTGCGCCGGTCGGCCGCGTTGCCCAAGCCGGTCGTCGGGCGGTGGCTGGCGGCGCAGGACGCCTATACGCTTCACAAGCCGGTTAGGCGCCGATTTAAGCGACGTCGCGTTATCGTGGGCGGTCGAAACCAGCAGTGGCAAGCCGATCTCGTCGACGTGGCTAAACTGAAAAACCACAACGACGGCATAGCGTTCTTATTGACGGTCATCGACGTCTTCTCGAAGCGGGCGTGGTGCGTTCCGTTGAAGCGCAAATCCGGTCCGGCGCTCGTCGCGGCCTTCGAGGGGCTGCTGTCGTCGTCGTCGCCGCCGCACGTCCTGCAGACCGACAAGGGGACGGAGTTTCTGAACAGGCCCCTTCAGGCGCTTTTGAGGGCGCGCGGCGTCCACCATTTCGTGACGCACAACGAGGAGACGAAGGCGAGCGTCGTGGAGCGATTCAATCGTACGCTGAAGACGCGCATGTGGCGGTACTTTACGAAGCATCAGACGCTGAGGTTCGTGGAGCCGTTGCAGGACTTCGTGCGGTCGTACAACAACGCCTACCATCGAAGCATCGGTAGGACGCCGGCGAGCGTCGACGCGTCGAATCAGGAGAGCGTGTGGCAGCGTCTGTACGGCGGCGGAGGAGGGTGTCAAAAAAGCAAGCCGAAACTGCGAGCGGGGGATCGCGTACGCATCAGCAAGGCGAAGGGCGTCTTCAAGAAGGGGTACATGCCTAACTGGAGCGAAGAGCTTTTCACCGTCGTAGATTCGCACCCGACCGACCCTCCTGTTTACCGACTGATGGACGACGCCGGCACGATACTGGACGGCACCTTCTACGGGCTGGAGCTACAAAAAGTGATCGTTGAGAAGGACAAACTATATCGGGTGGAAGCCGTTCTACAGAGACGTCGTCGACGACGCGGTAAGGGCGAAGAGGTGCTCGTCAAATGGTTCGGCTATCCGGCCTCGTTCAATAGCTGGATCGACGCCAAGGAGCTCGTGGACTATAAGGGCTGATGACGACGCGCTGTTGGACGGAATACGCAGAGCGCTGGAGACTTTCTTCCGACGTCCGGCGCCGCTACCGTTGTCGCTGCGACCGATGCTATCGACGTCGCCCGCAACGTCGGCGAACTCGCTCTATGATTTATCTGCGTGACCTATAAGGGATGACGACGACGCGTTGGATGCGCCACGCGGGGTGCTGGCGACTGCACGAGGCGGGGCTGTGCAACGGCTTTTCGTTTTTTTTTGTAAGGGGACCGTGCTGTATTAGTAGACTGCCGAGGAGAAGAGAGCCGCGCCACCAACACCGCCGTCGCCCCCACGCCCGTCGACGAACTCGCTCTATGGTGTGCCTGCGCGGATAAAGGAACGGCGCCGTAGCGTCGGACGGCAGTAGCGCGATGTGTGCGGACGAGACGACAGCAGCAGCAGCAGTAGCAGCCAATGCAGAAGCCGCCCACCGCCGTCGACTCAGGCGCATTTGTCGCTACACCCGTCGACGCCTCATGCGTCTCTGTGGGTGCGCCCGATGCCGTCGACGCCTCCTCCGTCACGAGCGTTCCTTGGCGTCTCTGCGGCAACGAATGCCCTAAGGCCGAGATCGTCTTCCTGTGCCAGATCGTCGTCCTGTACACGGTGATCGTCGTCAGTATATACAATCTAACGCGCGGCACGGCCGACTCCAACCTGTGGACGGCGCTGCTGAGTAGTTGCCTCGGCTACCTACTGCCGAGTCCGTCTATGAGGAGGCGCGATGGCGTCGTCGTCTGACTTTTACGTCACGTTGCCGAGCAACGCGTCTATGAAGGCGCACCCCGAAAACACGTTGACGCACTACACGACGAATCTGCCGCAGCGCGTCGACCTGTCGGGGGAGTGGGAATGCGGCCTGGTGTCGCTACAGTACACGCATAGCTGGTACAATGTGAGGCCGGTGGACGCCTACTTCTTCGTGGCGTGCGAGAGGGGGGAGGTGGGCTTTTTCACCACCGAGGACGGGGGAAAAATTGCCCGTCAGGCCAACATTCCGCACGGCTTTTACAGCAACGCCAAAAAGCTGATGCGCAAAATCAACGAGGCGTTGGCGAAACTGAGCACCGACACGGTCAAGGTGCGAATAGTGTACAGCGCCATCACTAATCGGATGACGTTGCTTCTATCGCCGGGCGTCGAAATTAACATGCCGCGGGACGGGCGCCTGAGCCGGATACTAGGCTTCGAGTCGGACTATATCGCGAGTTACGGGACGCCCGCGGACGGCGGCGCCCTGCCCCCGGGGTACATGTTCGAGTGCGAGGCGCCCCACCCGGTGGACCTGAGCGGCGGCGTCGACACCCTGTTCGTGTACGCGGACATCGTGGAGACGCGCATCGTCGGCGACGTATTCGCCCCCCTCATCCGAGCCGTCCCCGTCCACGGTTTGAACGGCAGCATCGTATCGAACATCTTCGACCGCGTCCAATACGCGCCGCTCCTGCGGCGCCAATTCGATTCGATCGAGATAGATATAAGAGACGACCTCGGTCAGTCGATACCATTCGAGAACGGAAAAGTCGTGACGACGCTTCACGTCCGACGCCGCAAGTCGAAACTGTTCTGACGATGACGCGAAACGTGTACGAGGACTACTACACGCGGCAGGTCGGCGGTGGCCTGCCGGTGTTCGTAGGCGCCCGAGCGCAGCGGGGTCACGGACTGGGTAATCTCTTCGGCAGCCTGTTTCGAAGCGCCATGCCGCTTATCAAGAGAGGGGCCATGGCGCTGGGCAAGCGCGCGCTCAAGACGGGCGTGCGCGTGGCGCAGGACGTCGTCGCCGGCGGCAATCTGAAACAGGCGGTAAAGAGGCGCGCGAGGGAGGCGGGCGCCGACCTTCTCGACGGCCTGCTGAATAGGCCCCCGCCGCCGAAAAAGCGACGACGACGCATAAAGCCGCCCGGCAAGCCGGCGACGGCCAGCAAGAAGAGGCGCCGTCGAACGAGGCCGAGCGACGACGTATTTCCCGCGTAGTAGTAGTGCATCGGTGGTAGTCGTAAAGAGCTTTACCTCGGCGGGGTACATAAGGCCGACCGGCAAGGCGGCGCCTGACAGTAAGGGGAGGCGCCGTCGAACGAAGCAGACGTAGTAGGATGGCGTTCGTGCATCGGCAGTCGTGCGAGGGCGTAAAGTCCGAACTGGACCTGTTCAGCGTGCCGACGACGCAGACGAGCATCGAGAGCGGCCAGTGGATCGATCACCAGCCGCTGACGGCCCTCGACGCTGGCGGCCCTATCGAGTTTCTCATTCCGGGATCCGGAGACGACTATCTGGACCTGTCGTCCGTTAGACTGTACGTGCGCGCCAAGGTGGTGAAGGGGGACGGTGCCGCGCTCGCGAACGACAGCGTCGTGGCGCCCGTCAACAATTTCCTGCATTCGATGTTCAGTCAGGTCGACGTGACGCTGAACGGCACGCTCGTGACGCCGTCGTCGAATACGTACCCGTTTCGGGCCTACCTCGAGACCCTGCTCAGTTACGGGCCCGACGCCAAAAAGTCGCAGCTCGAGGCCGACCTGTGGTGCAAGGACACCGCCGGGCGCATGGAGGCGACCAACAACAACAACGGCGGCTTCTCGCATCGGCACGATTTCGTACACGGTAGCCGCGAGTTCGACATGATAGGACGCCTGCACGTCGACGTGCTCATGCAAAACCGGTGCCTTGTGAACGGCGTCGACCTGAAGATGCGACTGGTGCGAAGCAAGGACGCCTTCGCGCTCATGGGCGACGTCGTCGATCCGGGGTTCAAGATCGTTCTGCTGGAGGCCTACCTGCAGGCGCGCAAGGTCAAGTTGAACCCGGCCGTCCAGCTCGGCCACATCAAGGCGCTGACGCACGGGACGGCCAAGTATCCGATGCGCCGCGTCGACTGCAAGGTGTTCTCGATACCGCAGGGTACGATGTCGCACACGCACGAGAACGTCTATCTGGGCACGCTCCCGAGACGCGTGTTCATGTGCCTGATCGACAACGACGCCTACAACGGGGCCTACGATAAAAACCCGTTCAACGCGAAGCACAACGACATAAACTTCTTCGCCCTCTACGTCGACGGACGCCAGGTGCCGAGCAAGCCGCTGCAGCCGGACTTCGCGCATCGGCGCTACATCCGAAGCTATATGAACCTGTTCGCCGCGACGGGGAAGGCGTACGAGGACGAGGGGTTCGATGTGACGCGCGGCGAGTTCGGCAGCGGCTACACCATATTCGGCTTCGACCTGTCGCCCGACTGCTGCGACGGCGAACACTTCAACGTCGTGCGTACGGGGAACCTG
Organism: Paraescarpia echinospica; assembly: GCA_020002185.1. Taxonomy (NCBI): domain Eukaryota; kingdom Metazoa; phylum Annelida; class Polychaeta; order Sabellida; family Siboglinidae; genus Paraescarpia; species Paraescarpia echinospica. The sequence continues at coordinate 15,626,376 of CM034537.1, read as the reverse complement.
CGCGCCGAGATCCACTTCGCGCTCGCGCTCGCCCGGACGGTGAACGTCGTCGTGTACGGGGAGTTCGAGACGGTGCTCGAAATCGACAAGAACCGGAACGTCGTGTACGACTTCTGAGATGGACACGTTTCAGCTGATGCGTCGCCTGGCGATCGACGCGTACACTAAAAACATCGTCGTCGGCGTCGTGCCCAAAGACGAGCTGCCGGGGCGGCGGCTCACCGCCTACCCGACGGCGTTCGTGTGCAACACCGACGACGGCGACGAACCGGGAGAGCACTGGGTGGCCGTCTACGTGGGCGCCGACCGGCGAGGCGAGTACTTCGATTCGTACGGCCGTCCGCCGCTGCACGCCGACTTCCGCGACTTCCTGAACCGCAACTGCGACTCGTGGACGCACAACGACAAGCGACTGCAGAGCGGCGTATCTAACGTGTGCGGACAATATTGCGTCACCTACCTGCTCTTACGGTGCCGCGGAATGCCGCTAAGCGGCTTCCAGTGCCTGTTCGGCCCCGATAGGGTGGCCAACGACTGTCTCGTATTCGACTGGCTAAAGCCTCATTGAAAGCTGCCTATTATCGCTTGTTGTTATTATTAGACGACCGAGAATCCGAACCGACTTTGTCGGACCCGCCGGTCGCGGGCTCCTCGCCGCGCTAGGCAGGCAAGACCGAAGTAGTGAGGTTGTATTATTGCGCTATCGCTTGCTATTACCGAATAAAACGATGAAAACTGTACCGAGTGTTCGCATTTTTATTCGCACGCATACATACATACATACATTGTCCCCTAGGTAGGGTCCCTACCCCTAGGGGTCCCCTAGGTAGGGTCCCTACCCCTAGGGGTAGGGAGGGAGGTCCCTCGTTATACGAGTATCGGCGCCGTGGTGACGCCGTCGTCGAGCACGCGCCGTTTGGCGTAGAAGTAGCTCAACGCCGCGCGCTCCTGAACGTACGTCAGCACGGACGACTCCTTCACTTGGAAGCCGCGGTTCCGGCCGCCGCCGCTCCGTTGGCGGCGCAGCACGTCGAGGAAGGCGTCCTTGTCGACGTCGTTCTGACGCTTGCTCAGCCCCTTCGTACTGTACTTGTCGCCGTCGTCGCCGCCGAAACAGTAGTACGTCTTGCTGCAGAGCGCGACGATTCCGCGGCCGGACCATTCCTCTTTGAAGAGGCCCGGCGTTCGCTTGTCGTACCGGCGCCGACGCGCGCAACACTCGTCGGGCGCGTCCCACGCTCGGCCGGCGAGCCGGCACCGCAAGTACGCCTCCGCGTGCGCGTCGCAGTGTTCCGACGGGAACCACTCGCCGCGGTGTCGAAAGTAGTGTTCGCGCTTGGCCGCCGCCACGAGCTCGTCGAGTCGGCGCCCCGCGAGGCTCAAATACGCCGAGTCCGTGTCCATCGCGCAGTACTGGAACAGGGGGCGCGGAATGTAGGCGGCGATGAAGTCGTAATAAAACTCCAGCATGCGCAGTTTGGCGTACTGATAGACGAAGTAGCCGATCTGGATGGGCAGCGCGTACCGGACGGTTCGCTTGTTCAGCGCCACCTCGTAGAGGCCGTCGGGGACGACGACGTCGAGCTGACGGAAGCGACGATTATTGATCAGCGTCGAGGCGCCGGCGGCCGTGCAGAACTTGATGTTGCGGTGCAGGTCGACGCGCGTGATCGTTTTCCCGTAGGAACTGTTGCCGAGCAGTTTAAACGTGTCGGCGATGATGGCCTTGTCGGGGTCGTCGTCGCCCGCGCGTCGCGCGGCGGAGACCGTGTCGCCGAAGCGGCGAAAGCACGCGACCGGCTCGTACTCGACGATCTGGTAGACGCGCTCGACGACGAGTCCGTGCCGCAGATACCACCGCAGTAGCGGCGTCGCGAGTAGAATCTTGACGCCGAAGAAGCTCCCCACGAGCGTGCGCTGAGGCCGGACGAGGAGGTCGTGCGTTTCGGCGTAGCGACGCATGAACGGGCTGAGATCGTCGCGCTCGATGTAGGCGTTCTTGAAGATCGGCTGCATCTCGGCGAAGGTGTCGCGCAGCGCCGCCGGAACGGCGATGTCGCACTCGACGAGGCCGAACAGCGTGCCGTCGAGCACGGCCTTCAGGATCGTCGACCGCGTCACGGCGCCGTCGCCGGTCCAGCTCCGCGGTGGCGGCGGCGGCGGCGGTCGCGTCGCGCGCCACTGGCACTCCCACATCTCGACGACGGCGACGAAGCGGCGAAGGTAGGCCGTGACGGCGGCCGTCTCGGCGTACAGTTGGCTCATCGGCTTACCGTTCACCGCGTTCGTCTCCCTCCCCGTGCACGGACAGCCGTGGAAGAAGCACCCTTGGAACTGGTACGCCGTCCGCGTCGCGCCACACCAGCCGTCGACCCGGTACTTGCCGACGCGCTTCTCGCGCCCGTTGAGCTGGTGACGTATGTGGGCCCCCGTCCGTCCCGCCTCCCACGTCAGCCACTCGACGGCCAGGCGGCCGTAGCGGTGTACGCGCTCCGGCCGAAAGGCGTTGTCCGCGCGCCGGCGCGTGTACCACCCCGTCGGCATCTCCTGCGTGATCGCCCATAGATAGAGGCCGTTTGCGTCGAAGCCCACAATAGAGCGACAGGGGCGCGCCGACTCGCCGTACTCCTCGCGCCGAAGGGCGGTCACGCCGGCCTCGTGATAGCGCGTGAAAATGATCGAGGGGCCGCCGACGATCTGCGACTGTAGGAGCCGGTGCAGGTCCTTGTTCGACTCGTTGAAGAGCGTGAAGTGGAGCGACGACGGTAGATCGTTGAAGAGATACAGCAGCGTCAGGCCCGGCACGCTGATGGCGTCCTTGAACATGTCGATGCGGCGCTGCCGATAGAAGGCGAACTGCTTGTCAACGGCCTCCAGGAACGGCACCACGTCCCTATTGTTATACCACACGAGGTAGTCCCGCAGCGTCGTCATCCCCTCGTCGCGCCATACCCGCGCGCAACCCTCGTATTCGGCGGCCGAGATGCCTTCGCGCTTCAGGCGGCTGTAGAAGGCCTCGCGCGGTGGCAGCCGGGTCTCGGCCAGTTTACGCGGGTCGTCGAGGTACTCGTAGGGGAAGTGCCCCTTCGTCGCCTCGCAGCCGTAGGCCTTCAGAAACCGGTCGTAGCTGACGCCGGGGGCCAGGTAGTTGGTGATGTCCAGGAACTTGAGCGTCGCCGTCGCCAGGCACATGAAGTTGTTCTGACGCTTGATCGTGAACGCCGACGAGATGCTCTGCGCCTCGTCGGTCATGAACAGGGGCGTCAGATATTTCTTAACGACGTTCAAGTCGTACTTCCCCGAATTGAAGCCGAGGACGGGGAGGCGGCGCAGGTGCTGCCACAGACGGTCGCCGAGCACCGTGTACGGGCTCTTATCGCGCGCAGCCTCCGCCACCGTCGCGTGCGCCCGCCATTCGGCGTCGAGCGCGTCGATCGCCTCGAAGGTCGCGTCGAACGACGGACGCAGAGCCGCGCACGCCGCCTCGCTCATGGCCTCCAGGGCGTCGATCAGGCGCTTCGCGAGGTCGCCCGAATCGCCGGACGTCACGAAGCAGCGCGCCGACTCGTGTCCGGGGACGTTCGAGGCGACGCTCACGCTGAGTAGCTCGTGTCGCGCTATCCACCGGCATTTGGCGCTGTCCGCCGGCAGATCGTGATCGTCGAAGTAGCACTCAAAATCGTACGTCGCCCTGTACGGATAGTAGCGCAGGCGTTCGTCTACGTAGACGCCCTCGTCCTCCAGCTGCTGAAACACGGACGGCGTCGGATGGTAGACGCCGCCGGGAAAGACGTGGCGAACGCCGCCCTCGCACGTCGCCTCGTGACGCCGCAGCCGACTGGCGGTGCTCCACAGCGAATCGCCGCACTTGCCGCATCGATACGAACGACAGAACAGCGACCCGTCGGCTATGAAGGAATAGTGCGTTTCGAACAGATTGACGCTCATGGTGGCCGGGTAGCGATGGAGGGAGCGGCGGACCACTTCGGCGGTGGCGTCCTCCGCCGACAGCCGATACACGGTCACATTCGTTTCGAAGGTCGCCTCCACCCGGTCGAGTTCGTTCAGCGGGACGCCGGCGAACGCGCAGTACGGTTGGTCGCCGTAGTCGGCGTAGAGCCTTAAGGCGGCGGCCGTCAAATCGTCAGCGCGAAAGTCGGCGCCCCGATGCAGCGCCAGACAGCGGAAGAGGCACAGGTTGTCGGCGTACGGATGCCCGCGGCGATCGTTCACTAGGCTGACGAGCCCCGCGTTGTGGCGCAGATAGGCGGGGAGGGACCGCTGACGGGCGCATCCGATAGGATGGTGGATGATGGCGTTGAGGAAGTACGTAACGTTCGTTACCAACTCGGCGATCCACCCCGAGTCGGGGCGCTGCGCAATCACGTACTGCAGAACGTCGGGCTGTCGGGTGGCGTCGAGGAAGCGTTCGAATGACGCGGCGTCGGAAACGAGGACGGGCGACTCGAGATAGCGGCCGCAACAGTTACACGAAGAATGGTAGTAACGTAGTCGGCCCGTCTCCCTGTGCCGCAGAATAAACCCGTACGATAAGTTTATTTTAAAGGCCCGAGTCTGCGCCTCGAACATCAGTCGTAGTTGGGCGTCGTGCGCGCTCGTATCCCCGTGGCCGGACAAATGGAAGTTATACCTAGATTGAACGGGTCCGCGCGCCACAGACGTACGGATGCTCGCCCAGTAGTCACGCACGACGCTCTGTAGGTCGTTTTCGTTTGGGGGCCCCTCAGCGGCGTCTCCGCACATTCGCAGATGCCGCAACATATTGGGGCGCTGCGCGAACGATTGATTGCATTTCGGGCATACTACGTGTTCATCGCTGCCGCATGTTTTTAGATGCCGCGACAAATGAAAAAGACGGACGAACGATCGATCGCATTTCGGACACACGTGCATCGTCGGTCTAGGCGGCACTCTATTAACTACGACGGGGCGCGTCGACGCCCTTTATAAGGCCGCCCTAAACCCCGCTAGGGAGCTTTTCTAAACGGCGGCGGTGTTCTCTGCCCTGTTATCCGTCAGGGGGCGACACCGACAGGTGGCATCGCCGAGGGATACGTTTGGCAGTGGCGCCCAGCGGCCAAAGTTTTTGTTCACGTTTTGCGTCAGGTGGCGACACTGCTACCCGACAGGTGGGCAGCGTCGTTTGGCAGGCCGCCTCTGTCAGTGGCGCCCGGCGGCCAAGTTTTTGTTTACGTTTTGTAGTAGAAATTTCGCCTGTCAGGGGCGCCCGAATACGACGGCAAAGTGTTTGTAGTAGAAATTTCGGCTGTCAGCTGCTGCCCCGCGGCAAATTTGTAGTAGACATTTTTGTAGTAGAAATTTCGCCTAAGTTTTTATTTACGTTTTGTAGTAGCAATTTCGCCCGTCAGGGGCGCCCGAATACGACGGCAAAGTTTTTGTAGTAGAAATTTCGGCTGTCAGCTGCTGCCCCGCGGCAAAGTTTTTGTAGTAGAAATTTCGGCTGTCAGCTGCTGTTCGCCCGGCTGCAGCGGCAAAGTTTTTTTTTGTTTACGCTTTGTAGTAGAAATTTCGGCTGTCAGTGGCTCCCGGAGTGTTTTGTGTGCGGCAGCCGCCGTTGGACAGGCATTGAATGTTAGCGACGTGCGTTTTTTTTTGGATGGCAACAACAGAAGGCGGGAATTGATTTTCATACGTTTTATTAAGCAGTCTCGTACTACTACTACTACATCACCACCACAGTAAGGCTTTATGCCACAGCAGAGTAAATAATAATAAGGCTCTAACAACGGCCTATAGCAAAATGTTCATCGCTACTAAATGTTCGGCGGGGCGCTTATGCCACAGCGGCGTAAATAATAATAATAATAATAACGCTTTAGGGGCGCCACAGCGGACTATAGGCCGCTGGTAATACTGCACAGCGACCATTCAATTTCCTGCTAATGTTCATCAGCGGCGTACCTACTAATAAGGCTTTATGCCATAGCGAAATGCAATGTTCTAAATGTTCATAGCGTTCAGACGTCGAGGCATGCCCTTTTCAACAGGTAATACTGTAAACAGTAAAGAGGCTTTATGCCACAGCAGAGTAAATAATAATAATAATAAGGCTCTAACAACGGCCTATAGCAAAATGTTCATCGCTACTAAGTGTTCGGCGGGGCGCTTATGCCACAGCGGACTATAGGCCGCTGGTAATACTGCACAGCGACCATTCAATTTCCTGCTAATGTTCATCAGCAGCGTACCTACTAATAAGGCTTTATGCCATAGCGAAATGCAATGTTCTAAATGTTCATAGCGTTCAGACGTCGAGGCATGCCCTTTTCATCAGGTAATACTGCACGGCGACCTCCAACAGAGCACGGTCGAACGGCACCGTCCAATCCGTCCCCATGAGCCAGTCGGCTACCTGGCGCATGAGCGCGCCCTCCGAGGCGCGATCGCCACGCACGCAACGATCCTCCAGTACCGAGAGTATACGAATAGCGGGAAGCAACAACGTCTGCTGTAGAAAGCTGTCGAGCGACACTGAAAAAAAGCACACATTCAGGGCCGCCACGTTTTCGTACAGAATGTTGTACCGCCGGCTCGGCTTCCTCCCCCTGTAGCCGCACATGTGCACGAAGGGGCACCCCTCCTCAGGGGGCCACTCACCACATTCTTGGCGCGCTGTGTCCATCACGCGCTCGCCGATTAGCTCAGCAAACGTGGACATCATGCATCGCTGACGACCGGCGTACGAATGCAGAACGCTCCACTCCGAGTCGGCCTGAAGTGTGCCCACGACCACAGGGCGGTTGTTACGGGCCCACGGAATGAAGTCTTCCGACGAAACTGACAGCACGGCCAGAGGCAGTGGTGACGATAGCACGGTCGCGGCGGCGTCCGCTGTCGCCGCCGGGGCTATTGGCACAGCTGCTGCCTCGTCTGGACCCACTACCACCACCACCGGGGTTAATGCAACGTACGTGGGCGTCCCGGCGTCGCTCACCAGGTCGTGCGGTGGCATGGGCTGCGTGCCGTCCGCCGCAGGCCAGCAGTACGATAGCGCTTCTTCTTCTCTCCCCAGCGGCGGAGGGTCGTCGGCAAGGCGTGGCGTCGTTTCCTTCTTAGCGCACTTCTCGGCAGGGGGTGCGCACTCGTCAGCAGCGTCGATAAGGCCGCGCAACGCAGCAGCAATTACAGCATCCTACAGAAGAATAACCAAAGCAGCAATTAGGTCTACAGAACACTAGCCAAACGTTAGTCATTCAAACGGTCTCGCTCCCCTTCTTCGTCACGACCCGCGCCTCACGGACCGTATACGTGTCCAGTATGCCACCCCACACGACCTTGTGCACGGTCAACTCCAAGACGGTGCCAACCAGGCTCGCCACAAAGCTACTGCGCAACTGGTCGGGCAACAGGGCTGACACATGGTCGGCATTGTAATCGCCTATCGCCGAAATAGCTTCGTCGAACAGGGTGACCCAAATGCTGGCCTCCGTGTCGGCGTCCTTTTCGTCTTCCACCAAAACGCGCACCGAAAAATACGTCTTCGCCGTTGCCTGTATGCCGTGTACAGCGCACACCCGGCCACCACTTTCTAGGCCTCTCACTTTGCGCTTGCAAATGCCACAGCCCATGTACGTGCATTTGCTTTTCCAAGCCACGCCAACGATTGTTACGGGGGTAACAATCTTATACGTCCCATCGCACGCCAGCACGAACTCTTTCAACGACACTTCGGACGCACTCACCACGGCCTCGAAAATAGGCGCCCCGTCGGCCGTCGGAAGCGCCTTCGCGCTGGCCTCCGACGCCGGCTTCGCTTTGCCACCAGACGCCACCGTTGGCGCCTCCCTCAGCTTGCTGCCTCTCTTTGGCGGCGCCTCTCCGTGCGCGACAGGCGGGGACATGATCAACAACGCTCTGCAACACACAAAACTGCAACGGTAGCAACACGACAGCGACAATATTTAGACGTTCTCCACCCGGTTCCTATATAAGCGCTTTGCACGCGGCCCGCACGCGGCCCCCGTGCGCAAACGCACGCGAGCCGCAAAGCAGCCGATTCTTACAAGGTTACTAAAACTGAAAAAAATCTCTCGGTCAGTCTAGTGCACTAACAGAACGCCACTTTTATTTCCTAATATAAAGTTACCATAAGATTCTCTAGCCCCCACTGACTATTATAGACCGCTTAGTTTGCTCACATTTCACATTTAACGGTCGTTTTAAAGACTTACAAACAGTTACATAAGCGCTTTATATAAACAGTGACGTCAGCTCCTTATGTAAGGCTATGGCGTACGTGTCTAGGTGCCGCGCGCAAAACAGCGGCTCAACAACTGCGCAATTCATTTCTCACTATGGAGCCGACCGAACAAGTTGGTAATTATGCGGCCAATTCTCATCAGGCGCAAAACAGGTACGTTTTGCTAACTCACCTAACACTGACTTTCCTCACTCACTTTCTTTTATAACGTTCACTACCTATTTCTTTTATAACGTTCACTAACTAACTATTTTTACAGCGATCCGCCTCCCCAAAACGCCGGAATCGGTACGCCCCAAGTCGACGTGAATACGCCTCCCCAAGTCGACGTGATTGCGCCTCCCCAAGCCGCTGGAGATAGTGCTAATCCACCGCCTGCCTCTATGCGTCTACCCCCACCACAAAGCCGCCCCGGCGCAAGGTACGTTTAACGATAATAGCGCTTTTTAATTTACCTTTATTTGCAGACGCCTACTTTCGATAAAGCCTATAGCTGCTTTTCCGTTCGCCCCGCTATTTACAAACGCCCCGCTACCGACTTAATGTTTTGTTTTTTTACAGGCCCTAACCTAAAAAGAGACGCGCCGTTACTTTAATACTTTTTTTCATACTTGCAGACGAAACATCGCCGGCTTCGATACCCTGCATATAGGGCGCGGGCAAACCCTTGCGAGGCCCTCGCACCGAAACGGCTTCATTCATAGATCTAGAATAAATTTAACCCCAGGCGATCTGATTATGATAGATAGGGGGCCGCGCGCCGATCGACCTGGGGGCACATTGTACCTTGGACGTCGCCGACCATATCACACCCCTTAACACTGTTTCCTTCTCCACAGATGAACCCCGCGCGACAGTAGTCACCACCCCGACGCTAATTGAACTTTTCCTCCTTCCCCCAGCCGACACATCTACGTGATCGACCCTAGTCTGGCACATCGACGCTACAATATCGGGCGGGGGATGACAGTGCACTACATAGGACCTGCGCCCCACACAATCACATTCACCTCGCCACGACGCCGCCACCACCAGCCCCTCTTAGCCGTTGAGCCGCGCCGACGAGAAAAAGAACAAGAAGAAGAAGAAGAAGAATACGAAGAGCCGGCAGAAAATTTCGATGACGACTACAGTGGGTTCACCGATTTAGAATTTCTAGATGCCGACAACCCCCTACCAGAGGCGGCGGTAGAGACTTTCACACAGCCATTCTCCTTTGCCGATATATTTCCACGCCCCCAAATTCTCCCCCCCTCATTTGCCCCACCCATCTCAGCGCATCTTTCCGTCCATTTAGGCTTTCCGCCACAACCCTCCGACCGGAACGGCTTTGGCCCACCCCCATGACCCCTTTCCGTCTTCATCTGTAACCAATAAAATTTATTTCTCACCGTTTATTGTTTCTGTGTTTCCTTTCGCCTTCCAACGCACACACGACTATAGTTCCACCTACACATTTAGCCCACTCCACCAGCCTTCCAAAATCACACACGAATAATTCCGCCTATATTGCAACACCAAAGCCACAAGCTTAATACACGCGCACAGGCCAATATGACAGCGCCGACCTCCAGCCGCCATAACGATATTGCACGCGCATCAGATGCCACCAACTGTGTTTCCACCAGTATTCCAACTCACACACGAAACAATCCAGCGAACGCCAAAGCCACAAGCTTAATACGCGCGCACACAGGCCAATCTGACAGCTCCGACCGCCAACTGCAATAACACACGATTAATTCCACCTATATTGCAACACCAAACACCAGCGGCCGCCAAAGCCACAGGCTTAATACACGCGCACAGGCCAATATGACAGCGCCGGCCTCCAGCCGCCATAACGATATTGCACGCACATCAGAGGTCCCCAACTGTGTTTCCACCAGTATTCCAACTCACACACGAAACAATCCAGCGAACGCCAAAGCCACAAGCTTAATACGCGCACACACAGGCCAATCTGACAGCTCCGACCGCCCACTGCTATAACGATATTGCACCGCAATTGCACGCGTATCCATCAGCTGTGCCGCAGCCAGCGCTGACAGGCAATATCCACATCGGCGCCACAACCTTATTACAAGCGCGTCTATGCGACCCCGAAAAACATTTATCCGGCCTCCCGTCAAACAATGCACATAAAAATCCTACAGCCTGACATTCGACACCACCATTTGCCAGTGAGTCGTGAAAACCAGGCCACTCAATTGCCCTCCTGATCTCCAGCGCGCCAGGCGTAATCTAAACCGCTCGGCCCCACCTCCACCACCGCACCGGTCTAGAAGCTTCTAGAAGGTTCTAGAACCTTCCCGCGCGTCACGATATTAACCCCGCTGATCCCCAGGGACGTCACTTCACTCTAAAACTTTCCCATCTCCCCGTGCACCTAATTATTACTAATAGGTCGCTATTTACTATTTTTAGTCATTGCTAACGTTCTCCTCCAATAATTGCACTACTCATTTGTTACTAATTAGTACTTAATTAATTAATTAATTAATTAGTACCTGATTAGTCACTAGAGGTCGATAATCACCCTATCTATTTTCTTATTATTCAGTAGATGGCGACACCCTCTTTCTCATGACCCCCATCAATCACTTTGACGTTTACTATAATCATACTGCTAAAAAACGTAGGAATTCTACTTATAAAAAACTCAAAAGCCTTTGATCTTAGGTCACTTCCGGGGATGGCGAGACCCGAATCACTACTCCTGTATGTCTTCCATATTGCCCGAAATACGTCTTCCCTTTTCTCTCCCACATTGCACAACATACGTTTCTGTTCCCTCTGTCTCTGCTAAATTGCCCAGAATCCGTCCCTCTTCACGTATTTATGCGGCACAACGAATGCAGTTTTGAACATGGCCAGGATTCCTCCCTTTCCAACATTTATTACACACTAGATGAACAGGCTGGGATTCAAATATTTTATTATGATTAATTGACATGTAAATTCATGTCTTCATTTTACTAGACAATACAATTTAAAAGAACATTGTGCGTGCGTGTGCGTGTGCGTGTGCGTGCGTGTGTATGTAAAAATTACATATGAACATTATTATGGCAGTACACAGAACAATCTCAAAGCAGTGTCCACTAGACCCAGTAAAACGAACTCACCACACATACAGGACGAACCATTTCACCACATAAAAATATTCATAAAACAATTACCGCACTAAAACCCTGTGTACATTACTACCAACTCGGTGAATAGGGAAACGTTCAAGGCAAACCTTGTGTACAAGTATGAAGCAGGGAAAATGGTCAACTAAGTATCTGTCACGTGTGTGACTACCGAGTGTTATTAAGACACAATAAACCCCTGCACCATCCATGACCAAGGGTTGCTTCTAAATCTGTGAAAATGCGTCGTTACACAAAATAGGTAATTATATATATATATATATAATAGTATATTTATTTATCTTATATATATATATAAAGTTACCGTCATCATACATTTGATAAAAGCGTTTATGTTTGTCAGCGTGCGTGTGTGCGTGCGTGTGAGGGTATAAACAAGCGAAATATATAGGCATTCACACAAGTATACATGAGCCATTCGCACGAAAAATTAAATGTTTTCAGAAACAAATTGCTGATTTTCTTGTTTTTCGTTTTGACTAAACCCTTAGCGTACTTACTCGGACCAGGATCATGTTATGAAGCATCTCAGTAATGATTTTATTAAATGTATGGGGACATTTTGATGTTAGAATCCATGTATTTTTAAATAAAGAAAACCTCGTGTGACTATCTATCATTAAATATATTATTTTCTAGTCAAGCTACATGTATATCTGATACCCTTACAGTGTATTGAACATATATATATATATATATGTATGTATGTATGTATGTATGTATGTATGTATATATGTATGTATGTGGCACACGCAACAATGGTTAATATCACTTATAAGAAAACAATCTTAATTGCCCGATACTCATCTCCCTTCCCTCTATCTCTCACGCATTGCCCGACACACGTCTCTCTTCCCACTGTCTCTCCCACATTGCCCGACACACATCTCCCTTCCGTCTATCTCTGCCTCATTGGCCGACACACATTTCCCTTCCCTCTATCTCACCCACGTTGCCAGACACACGTATCTCTTACCTGTGTCTCTCACATTGCCCGACACACATCTCCCTTCCCTCTATCTCACCCACGTTGCCCAACACACGTATCTCTTCCCTGACTCTCCCACATTGCCCGACAAACAGTTATCTTCTCTCTATCTCTCCCGTATTGCCCCACAGTCATCTCTCTTCCTTCTTTCTCTCCCACATTGACTGATACACGTCGCTGTTCCCTGTATGTCTTCCATATTGCCCGAAATACGTCTTCCCTTTTCTCTCCCACATTGCACAACATACGTTTCTGTTCCCTCTGTCTCTGCTAAATTGCCCAGAATCCGTCCCTCTTCACGTATTTATGCGACACAACGAATGCAGTTTTGAACATGGCCAGGATTCCTCCCTTTCCAACATTTATTACACACTAGATGAACAGGCTGGGATTCAAATATTTTATTATGATTAATTGACATGTAAATTCATGTCTTCATTTTACTAGACAATACAATTTAAAAGAACATTGTGCGTGCGTGTGCGTGTGCGTGCGTGTGTATGTAAAAATTACATATGAACATTATTATGGCAGTACACAGAACAATCTCAAAGCAGTGTCCACTAGACCCAGTAAAACGAACTCACCACACAGACAGGACGAACCATTTCACCACATAAAAATATTCATAAAACAATTACCGCACTAAAACCCTGTGTACATTACTACCAACTCAGTGAATAGGGAAACGTTCAAGGCAAACCTTGTGTACAAGTATGAAACAGGGAAAATGGTCAACTAAGTATCTGTCACGTGTGTGACTACCGAGTGTTATTAAAACACAATAAACCCCTGCACCATCCATGACCAAGGGTTGCTTCTAAATCTGTGAAAATGCGTCGTTACACAAAATAGGTAATTATATATATATATATATATAATAGTATATTTATTTATCTTATATATATATATATATATATAAAGTTACCGTCATCATACATTTGATAAAAGCGTTTATGTTTGTCAGCGTGCGTGTGTGCGTGCGTGTGAGGGTATAAACAAGCGAAATATATAGGTATTCACACAAGTATACATGAGCCATTCGCACGAAAAATTAAATGTTTTCAGAAACAAATTGCTGATTTTTTTGTTTTTCGTTGTGACTAAACCCTTAGCGTACTTACCCGGACCAGGATCATTTTATGAAGCATCTCAGTAATGATTTTATTAAATGTATGGGGACATTTTGATGTTAGAATCCATGTATTTTGAAATAAAGAAAACCTCGTGTGACTATCTATCATTAAATATATTATTTTCTAGTCAAGCTACATGTATATCTGATACCCTTACAGTGTATTGAACATATATATATATATATATGTATGTATGTATGTATGTATGTATGTATGTATATATGTATGTATGTGGCACACGCAACAATGGTTAATATCACTTATAAGAAAACAATCTTAATAATCATATATTATGCTTAGTAGTAATTCATTTTTTTATTTCTCCATTAATTTACTGTTACCCTGATCCAATAAATACACCACATGTGGTATTTGTTCAGACACAATATGCCTCCAGATGTCATATTTAGTATTTTAATCATGACTATGTTAAACGTTTTTTCCACTACTCATTTCAGATCAAGCTTCACTACTTCATATGTGTATAATTATACTCGATATTAATAGTAGTAGCTAAAAACAAATTAAACATTTATTTTTACCATGTTTGTCAATACCAACTTTACCAATAGCATGTTGCGAAAATGGCCCATTTACACATAAGCATGCATGTATTATATAATACCATAAGAATATAATATTTATATAACGAGTCGTTTTTCCGAAACCCATGATACCTGCATTTTGTGCATTCCGAGATAAATTATTGTTTTCTGTTGCATATCAACAAAAATGCATTAGTCAGTTGTGCCACGTAGTGCGCGTTTTTCTGCGAAACACTAACATTAGTCTCTGCCGAATGCTTCTCTTGTATCGTATGTATCATTCCTTCAGAGATTCACCGTCCTCACTCTAGTCATATTGATGTTATGTGTAAGTGGTATATTCACAGAGTGTTGTAGTCTTCCTAGCCCACGTGCGAGTTACATATATGACTGTGTAGAAAGCCCGTGCAATTGTGGCGCCACATTGCGGGTCTGAATAAACGAACTTAAGTGCTTCCTTGTTTACGATGGAACAGTGAATTTCCGGTCCACTCGCATTGTTTCGAGAAGCTGCGAGATTGTAGTTTTTAAACTTATCCTACTAACACATCCGTCACAATACAGCGCTGGACAAATGCACTTCGAGATTAAGCTAGTTTTAAAAAGGACACAAACAGGCTGCTATAGACGAGCACAGTGCGTCTGTTGTCTGTTAGCCGTGTTCTTTTCTCATAACACCGTTTGATGGCGCCACAAACAAAGTATACAGCGCTGACGGCTAATTAAAATTCCTTATTCGTAGCCCATTAATCGCTGCCGTTTTGGAATATCGTGTCGCGGTGCGATCTTATTGTCAGCTCCGTGATATTGAATAGTGAAGCTTAATTAACATGTACAGAAGACGACATGTTTGTGATTAGCTGCTTGCTGTGAATGATCGAATACGTTAAATTCGTATCCAGGATGTGAATAAGAGTACATCTACGCATACTCTATGGCCACATTCTTTCAGCATAGATGTATGGCGCATAGTCGTTTCGTTTTGTTAAGTGACTTACATTTCGCGAAGTATCACCAATATTTAATATATGGTAGGACCCACCCACAACATTCATATAATTGGGGTGACTAATGCTGCACATTGATGTGAGGAATATTCAAAGTTAATACCGTATCCCTACGTTTAATATATACATACACTGCCACTTGACATATTCAAACGTGAACAAAATCTGACTAATTATCAAATAAAAACCGTTGTGCATTTCGATTAAATGAGACACCGATTTGTCATTCCAGAAACATGCGTGTTCTGTTCTAATATGACTTTGCCTTTGATACTCCCCAACTGTATTATTTTGATGCATCAACAAGGATGAACTGCGTCAACCCAATGGTCAATAACACGAAATTGTAAATAGTAATGCACAGTAATCGTACTGGAACACATTGCTTTCCAAAAACGCAAAACAAAAGACGACGTCGCCAATTGTAAAATGTAGACGCACCAATAAATGTGCATCCTATGCACCACTTTTATCTGATGTGTGGCTTCGTCTGTTTCAATAGTTGTGCAAATTAGAAAGAAAATGTGTTTCCTTTGTTGAACAGCGAACTATTAGAATCAACAAACCACTATTCGAACATAAAACTAATTGTAGTGTCCCGTAGCAAGCTTGAAGTCTTTGACGTTCAGTCTTCTGAAGCTGTGTTTCATTTTCGTTTACTCAACATTAGAGTTAAAAGCACTGACAGGAAATGTTTACGCTTCAAAATTTCGATAAATGGCAGATTATGGCACTGGCTGTGAGGGTTGACGTTTATGTCAAAGTGACATACATAAATTCTTTCCCATGTTGGGTGGATAGTATGATGGCCGAGAAGGGCCATCGCGTTTTTGTGTGGCAACCTGCAGCGCCATGGGGCGATGACGCGATGCGCGATGCGATGGGCGATGCGATGGACGTTGCGATGGACGATGCGCGATGCGATGCGCGATGCGATGGACGATGCGCGATGCGATGCGCGATGCGATGGACGCTACGCGATGCGATGGGCGATGCGATGCGCGATGCGATGCGCGATGCGATACGCGATGCGATGCGATGCGCGATGCGATGGTATAAATTATAAAGATGCCGTAATGAGCATGCGTACGTCGAAAACGAGACTTAGGCAGCCATTTGTACTTTATTAAACGCATTCCTTTTTGTGTTCAGAGCATGTGATGACGGCTGATGACGCTGACTGTACGTATACGGTTACATATATGTTGTGACGAAAGTCTGGGGCAAACATATTTCATAACATGACATATATGTACTTCTTCTACTGCTCAAATTGCAGTTTTTAAATTATTTTCGTCTGGATATCCTTAGTAGAAAATATAAAACTTATTTTGTATACATGGGAAGAGACGACAACTTTGTTCAACTTTCGCTTATTGCAAATGCCGTTCGTTTGTGTCCAAGTTTATGTTTCCATTATTATAAATAGCTACAATATTCGAAGTCGATTTAACAAGAAGCATGTACATTAAATCATCGAAAAAACTGAATTTAGTCGTCATTTGCGTCACATGTTTTTCTTTCTGTCTACAGTTTAATTGTTTCTTTTTAGTTATGTGAATCGAATAGCTGAGGCACAGTTTACCAAACCGTAGATACGCTACAGTGTAACTGCCCGTTACTCGCAGCGATTTACGATGCTGTACAATATAGCATGCGGCACGAAGTGGTGTAATTCCATGGTGCACGTAAACTAATTTAATAAAAAGAAGAAGAAACAGATTGTGCAATTGAAGAAAAGAAATCAGCAACACAAATCACAGCAATAGTATTGTCATGAATACACGCATTTGAATGCAACAATGAATGTTAGTTATATAAGTCACTAAAATTATTTACTCACAAAAATCTCTTGACATTTAGACGTTGCAAGTGCATATATACAATCCACTGTTGTTGTTATATAGTTCCATAGCTTAACACCTCGACGTCTAATGGTTTTATATAATACGTTGGTTTTAGAAATCGGTACATGAAGTAGATCCACATGGCGTGTCCAATAATTATTGATTAACGATTTGCCGTTAAATACCGGAAGGACAATTGGTTTCTCATTCTATCATGTGCAACAGCCAACACATTTTCTTTAGACGATCAATTTGTAATTAAACAGACTGAAACGATCACAAACAATTCCTAAGAAAGCTCATGTTAAATGTATGATTATATAAAAAATATTTTTAAAATCGTATTGTCAACGCGGATTTGAAATACCGCATGAAAATGTATGTATTGTTATCTGTGTCATGTTTACGAGTTAAAGTTCGCCACTTATGACAAGTATTGCGTTTCAGCAGTGACGCGTGGTGCAAGTCCCTGGAAGACTAGCTCAGTGGTTACGCCGCTACAACCTCAATCACGGGGTTTCCTGCACATCCTCTTCATGTGTTTCATGTCTTCCTTGTCGACTTCGACTTTATAGTCTACAGTAGATATAGCGTTTTACACAAGCTAGTAAATTGTTATAGCATACATTGTATAACAGTACAAATGTTTCAATCAAACTTAGGGAAGACAACAACTATATTATCAATAGCAATGTTTGTGTTTAAAAACATTCCTTAAATCGATGCTGTCTGTAGAACAATAAACTTGTCTAAAACTAAACAGAGGTTGTTTGCAAAAAATATATTATAGTATCCTATGTTTAATAAGGTGAAGCTAATTTTCTACTTTACTGTTCATTTGTAAATATAATTTTCTCACCGTATACTAATTGTTCATAATGTACTCTCACTCATATTTTGCATGTTTTAATAACATAGATTATATTCACTTTATTTTACATACTGTAATGATGTACATACATAGGTTTGCTTAATGGTACTGTTGTGATTAAGAAAAAAAGGTTCCTATCGCTCCGCTAGGGATCTTTGGGATGAATACAATTATTAAATATGTACGTCAAATATGCACGGTAAACTTGAAATGCCTTATACGTATGTGTGCAAATTGCATAGCATTAATGTATATTAATTTAAATGCTACGTTACCATAAATCTCTGGCAAGAAATACAGCAGGTGTCGTTTTCCTCGGATGACCGTATCGCTTGTCCGTCTTACGCTCGTTCGTTTTTGATAAGTGCCAACTATACTTTGTGTTAATGATTTCTCTTAAAACGTGCGGTGCAAACAAATTTAACGAATATGCACAAAGAAGCACGGTGTTTCAGAAGTGTGTACAATATATTACTTATTGTATGTTAATATAATCGTCGATTGAAATGATTCCTTGAGACTCGTAGTATTTCATCGTTCAGTTTTCTAAGAAAGATACTTCTGATATACATCATGTTTTCACTGTAATTGTAATTTCACTGTAATTTTTGTATATAAATATATATATATATATATTGTATATAAATATATATATATATATATGTATATATATATGTATAAATATATATATATATATATGTATATATATATATAAAATTGACGTGTGATATAATGTGTTTACGAAAGCAAAACGTGTGATGCTAATTACTATGACCATGCATACCGCTGATACCGTACATACTTATGTGATAATGTAATTTCTCCGTATTTACAATGAATAAATAATGTAAACCAATACTCTTTCAATATTGTTATTATTTTATTGTTGAGGTGTATACTCCTGGCTTCTGTGGGAACTTCCATAGACAACAACAACATGTCTTGCAACATATCATCAAGGTGGTCCCATCTGAACGATTGTCCTCCAAAAACACATTCCCTTTCCTCGTCCCATTCTGATACACCTTAACAGCTATGTTACAGGCTGTAACAAAACTGAATTTTTTAGACTAGAGAGCAATGTCGTTTTCTATATGATTCAGCACAAACGAGTATATCAAAATTGTAATTTACACCAGGAAGTGCCGATGCACTAAAGTGGGGGTTAAGTAGCACTTTCGGTTAATTGTATCTCTTTTCTGGCAAGTGGATTACATGATGTGTTAAAGTCGGTGCGTCTGTGGAGACGATAATCCCTGGGTCAGGAGCTATGATTAGAACAGCACCACCTCCCAAAATTGCAGCAGTGGACTAGAATGATGCTACTTATTTGCATCGTCTGGTCGTAGTTGAGCCTGTGGTTAATTGTGTCTTTGATATGACTAGTCGACACAATTGTTTCTGAACAAGCATAAGCATGAGACAATTAAGATGGGCAGGGCTTGTAGAGAAAATGGGAGAAGAACGGATGGCAAAGAGAGCAGATGCACAGAGACTGGAAGGGAAAAGGAGGCGAGGAAGAACTAGACTGCGATGGGAAGACTATGGAAAAATATATTTTGAAGGATTGGGAGAAGGGTGGAAAACGAGAGCGAACGATCTGGTGGAGAGAGCTGTGCAGGATCAGCGAGAGAAATAAAAAAAAATCAGACATCGAGCATCGGAATCGAGGTCAGTTTCACCCCTGACAGATATGAATATATGAGGAGTTCAAATTCATGTTTGAGGAGAGCCTCAATGTTGATATTTGGGAGGGGGTGCAAATCGAGGTTTTTGAAGGGCCTGAAGATGGAGTTATTTTGGCGAGCCTCAATGGGTGTGCAAATTGTGATGTTGGAGAGCCTTAATGTGGCTGTTTTGGCGAGCCTCAAGAGGGGGAGTGCAAATCGAAGTTTTGGAGAGCCTCAACCCACCAAATATCCACCATGTTCCGACGCCAGTGTTTTGGGTTTGGCTTTGTTGTCTGGGCTTGAACAAATTCGTGAGCTTAGGCAACACTGGATGCCTTTTATGTGATTGTACTTCTAAATATTATGATAGAAGCCTAATGCGATTGAGTTTAGACTAAGATAAATGGGGGCATGCGGGCAATCACTTTAAAGAATGTAATCTAGGTTCTCTCACCAAAACCGGAGACCAAAAACGAATTACTTCATAGCATGAAGTGTGTACCTCTTCTACCACTCCCCATTTCATTTTTGAATGGTTTCATCTGAATATCCTTGATCGAAAATATAAACGATAATGTATGTACCTCCACACATGAAAAACAGGGATGTTGATGGCAATTTTAGTTGAACATTAACCGTGGGCTTTGAAGTATACATTTCTTGAATATTTTATTCATTAATGACATGACATATTTTCATAGGTGTACATATTATGTTCATTATGCCTTACATAAATAAAACTATATATATATATATAACTATAATCAGTTAGACCCTACAAAACTTTAGTGTCTTTAGTTTATGATAAAATATCTAAATCGTAAACTAAAATAGTATTGTCTCTAATTAGTTTACCAAACTTACATATAAAATGCACAAACGAGGTAGCGAATCGTTGTTCCTAGAGTGTAGTTTCATTTTTGCTAAAGGATCATCTCGGAACGTCGATGTCTGATATCAAGCGAAATAATTTTTGTTTGGGGGACGGGGGTCTGAGGAAGTTTCATCTGGCGTCGGACATCGACCGACACTCTTAATTATACTTGTATCATCATATTAAGGTTTAAAAATTCGTCTGAGGGAGGGGGTGGGGGGTGGGGGCTGAAGCAAGATGAAAGTAATTTCGTCTGATATCGGACATCGACGTTCTGAGATGACCCCTAAGTGAATCGAATTGTAGACGCACCGCGCGCACCGTGCACCTCCTAGTAGACATACTACAAGTTAACTTCCTGTCAATTTCGGCTGTTTATTACGTGGTCCAATAGCGCTGGTAGCCTGATTTGAGCGGGCCTATTTATTGACACCGCGTTATTCGTACTTGTATTTCGGCGCAACGCTGCTTTTATGTGCTACTATGGCACCCATATTAAGTCATTAAACATCACTGCATTTGTATCGAAGATCGTCTCACGGAATATGTGTCAGTTTTTCCAGACATGGAAGTATTGGGGACCGAGGAGTAAATCAAGAAGCAAAATTATGAAAAGTTTATATTTTAATTTATATAAGGCATAAATAACATGTTTGCATTCTGAACAGATATTATGTCATTAATTAATAAATAGAAACAAAAAGGCTTCAAAACTGTTGGTTAATGTTAAACTGAGAAATACCTTAACCATCCTTGGTTCATCGTGTCTGCAGGCACACAAAATAGTGTTTATATTTGCTATCAGGGATATCCAGATGGAAACAATAATTATTTTTAAATAAATGTTGAAAGGTACATATTTCATGTTATAAAGTAATCTATTTCAGTCCCTAGTCTAGTTTTTGCGAAGAGGCTGCCTGCCCGTTTTTGTTTGGCTAAATTCAATCCCAGTAGACTTACGTGACAATATTTAGAAGTACAATCACATAATCTTTTGTGCACAATAACTAGATGTGTAACCGTATACGTACAGTCAGCGTCATCAGCCATCATCACATGCTCTGAACACAAAAAGAAATGTGTTTAATACAAATAAATAAAAATGGCTGCCTAAGTCTCGTTTTCGGCGTACGCATGCTCATTGCGCCACCTTTATAATGTATACCATCGCATCGCGCATCGCATCGCGTATCGCATCGCGCATCGCATCGTGTATTGCATCGCGCATCGCATCGCGCATCGCATCGCGTATCGCATCGCGTATCGCATCGCGCATCGCGTATCGCATCGCGCATCGCATCGCATCGCGCATCGCATCACCCATCGCATCGCGCATCGCCATCGCATCGCGCATCGCGTCATCGCCCTATGGTGTTGCAGGTTGCCACACAAAAACGCGAAGGCCCTTCTCGGCCATCTTAGGATAGCTGGTCAAACGCAACTATTGGTGTCGAAGCGAAATTGCGCGATTGCGGTCAGACAGTGAGAAATCACTTGCGCGCTGCTGGTCTCAGATGCTGCCGAACGTACAGAGGCATCGACCTCACGCCAACGACAACAGCGGTTACACTGGGTATTCCGTCTTTGGGACTGAACTTTGCAACAAGGTTAACTGTTCAGATGAGTCCCGTTTTAAAGGTTTCCATTTCCGATAACCTTATATGAGAGTACCGACGATTTTGGGAGGTGTACTCGGATGCGGCAGCTGTGCAGCGTGACAAATGGGATGTCATGGCGTCATTCATGCGCAAACATCTGAGACTACGCTTCTCGCAGCAGAATAATGCCCTATCTCAGCAATATTATATACATACTATACAACGACCTACATTTAGCCCGCATTGTCTTCCATCGAACTTGCCTGGCTTAATTCTTCCACGACGGTAACAGCAGACCAAAACCAATTAGCTCATTGCCGCGATTATCCATGCGGCGTGCAATGGCAGCACTTTTTCACCCCTCAATGTTTCACGGCGAGAGTCGGCTAAGTAAGACTAATCAATGTATAGTTACTGTGATTGAAGAATACAGAACCGTGACGCTTCATATGCACAATACTAGATTTTTGTACATGCCGGAGTTGCATGCGTACAAGTAGATTCTGACACCACTTTAAGTGTTAAACGTCAATACCATCTTTACGAAAGCAGTACTTATATATAAAATTGCTGTTTTATTAAGTGTACCTATTTGTTCAAAACCATAGTATCATAATCTAATTATGACCAAACTACCGCATCCTCTCCTACGTATTTTAAATGTATGTTATGGTGTTCTCCGAAATGGCTTGCACATTGGGTTTCACATTTTCAGCAATTACTCTGTTTCACCTCAGACGGAGAATAGCCTGGAATTTTCGAAATCCCCCGATGAAATTTACCGGTTTAAAGACTCGTACCGGACGTTAGACGGACATAAGCATTATTTATGAGAATAACCTCTGAAAGATATGTCATTTTATAAATATGGTCGATTTACTATTTTTTGTCAAATGGAATTTAAGATAATCCCTCGCACAAATAATGATCACAATCTCTCCATTGCATATGTTTGTCTCGAGAGACAATATTATCTGCTTTTTGGTGTGTCGCCGTAGTCTTATTTAAGATATTTATATTTAAGAATCCCAATGTTGTAAGAAATCATTGTCTTCGACATGGGAAGTTGAAGGTGGAATTCGAGGGGAGCGATTCCTCTGTGCCGAACTACATTTAAAAATTGTGCGCCCGCAAGAGGAATAATGATTGACTCGATGGTTGGGCATCGTATCCCATGACTGTGAAAATAAGTATTTTAAACAGTTCATATGTATGCACGAAAACCGTCCATTTGTTCTTATCTGGTTTGCAATATGAAAACAATTTACAGTTATACTTTACCACATTAATCAGAACCGCCGCCGTTTTGACGGAGCAGTCATAAATATTGGTATGCTGGTGTAAATATAATTTCCTTTGCTAGACACAGAGTTTCGGTACGTTCAGTTGTAATCTTGAAAAAACAAGGGAAACGGCCCAGAAAGAAATACTTATCGAAAGAAGTCGTTAGAAAAATTAAGTACATACAAATGATGTGGAAGTCATATAGACGTACTGGATATGACGAAGACTACAACATTCATACAGAAGCACTAAATCAAGCTACAACTGAAATTAGAAATTCGAAGAGAAGCTACGAACAAAAATGAGCTTGTAATATCAAACAAGACAGCAAGAGTTTTTATGTATATGTTCGGAGCAAACAGAAAGTTCAGTATAAGGTATTTCAGAGAGATTCTAAATGCCAGAAGACCTGAATGAGTATTTTAGTTCAGTGTTTAACAATGTCAGTACCAGAGGCGAAGTTCAAGGGGGCAGAATCAGACTATTTAGGACAGTTAATTGGAACCCCGGAAATGGTAGCTAAGAAAATTAGGGCTACGAAGGATAATAAATCACCTGGAGTGGATGGGATTCCGCCCAAACTACTATTGGAAATTGTAGAACAAATTAGCATACCACTAGAAACAGTTTTCTACTTGTCATTAGAAAAACTCAGAACTTAGAACTCAGAATCAATTGATTTGGCCTATAAATACAATACATATACAATGAATAACGTAAGTAATAGATAAGGTCGGGAGACTCCCATTAAGGTATATAATATCACTAGCACAGGAGCCACCCCATAAATATAAACCACAAAAAAATTTACATTTCACAAATCAGAATAGCGCATGCCTTATTTTACAGTTGATAATTACTCAGTGTATGAACATACATACATAATACAAGGACTGATTATATGTACTCTTGTACAAATTGACGTACACATGGATACTTAGATAAGCATTTCAATGCGTATTATGAATTACAAATAAAGCAATTATGAATACAACAACTGGATTCATAATTAAAAATATAATTTGTGTATGTTAAAACACCATATAGACTGTGGGTGTAAATTGTATTAATGATAATATTTGGTGTATTGTTAACTGTCTCTACTATGTTGTGTCTAATGCATTTTTTGGCAAATTCATGTTTGAATCTGGACATATTCAGATTATTTCTTTCACGTGTGCAGCAGTGATGAATATCATAGATGTGTGTGTTTGGAAAAACATTGAAGTAGTGGGGTAAAAGATTGTTAATTAATTTATAATAAAATATTTTAATTATTGGATTTTATAAATGTCATCCAACTTTAGCAATTGAAGTCTTTTAAAAATAGGACTTGTGTGAGCATTATATTTACCTATGGATATTATTCATATTGGTTTTTTCCGTAATTTGAAATGACCCCATAAAAGTAAGCCATAATTAATATGAGGGGGAATAAGAGCATTGGACATAATATATAATGTATTAAGTGGGAAAAATTGTTTAAGTTTATTTAGTATGCCTATTGTTTAAGATATTTATTTTATTTGCTATTTTGTTTGTATGACTCTGCCAGTTTAAATGGTTATTTATTGTGATGCCTAAAAAATGTGTGCCCCATCTATTTGTAAAATAGGGTATTCTACTTTCTTTTGAGGCATATGAAAAATCACGAATTTAGTATTTTTGGCATTTAGTGACAGTTTATTAGCTTTTAACCAATTGCTAATCTTTGTTAGTTCTTTGTTAATATTTTCACTTCGCATTTGACCTTCTGAATCGTTAAATGTATTTAGTGTGCTAGTAAGGGTGGTGTTGTCAGCATACGTTATGAATTTGAAAAGGTCACTAGAAAGTGCTATATCAATTATATATATATATATATATATATATATATAATGAATAAGAGTGGCCCTAAAATTGAACCTTGAAGGACACCAGTGTTGACGACTATTTCTTTAGACTTAACATTCTCAATTTCTACGTAATGCTTACGATTTTGTAAATAACTCTTACAAAGGTCCAGAGCCTTGTCATTTAATTCATAGTAATTTAACTTCTGTACCAATATATTATGATCAATTGTGTCAAATGCTTTTGATAAATAAAGGTATATATTTATTGGAGTAACCGATTTATCAAGTTCTTGTATAATTTTGTCTATGATTTCGAGTGTAGCAAGCTCAGTAGAATGTTTCTTTCTAAACCCATATTGGCTATTGTAGTATAACGTATTAGAATGGAAATAATCGTGGATTTGATCAAACATAACCCTTTCAAAAAAATTTGAAATCATTGGCAGGATAGAAATAGGACGATAATTGTTAAAGTCAGAAATATCACCTTTTCGAAAAGGGATATGACGTTTTCAATTATTAATTTGTCTGGAAATCTACCAGTTATTATTGATTAATTAATAATTAGAGTGACTGTATTGCTGATATCATTTTTTAAATCAATTTTAGTAATTGTGTTGAAATACCGTCTTTTCCAGAACTTGATTTTGGAGGTGAACGATCAGTTGTATTAACAGTAGTTTCCATGTCAATCGGGTTAAAGTTGAAGGTGTGAAATATCGGGTTTTCGGGTCATCTTTGTACTCCACTAGTAGTTGTTTTAGAGGCGCTAGAATAGAACCAGCATTAGTAAAAAAATCGTGTTAAATTTGTTTGCAATAATGCATTTGTCATTAATCATTTCCCCATCGACTTTGAACAAATCTGGACATTTTTCTTCTTTTGATTGTTTCTGAATAATTTCTTTAAATAAACACCACGTCTTTTTAACACTATGCTTATGCTTTTCAAAATGTTAATGTTAATGCATTTGCTTAGCTAATCTAATATTACTCTTAAGAATTTTATTATAAGTATGTAGTTCAGTTTTAAGTTTATGATAATGCTCTGTATTTACGTCAGTCTGTTTCATTATCGAATACAATTTGTTTCTAAATTTTATCGATACAATAATGCCCTTGGTAATCCAAAGAGTTTTCTTATGATTATATTTGTTAAACGTAATTACTTTAATAGGTAGAAATTACAGACCAGTGAGTTTAACGTCAGTGATTTGCAAATTATTAGAAAGACTAATTAAAGATCACATTGTGGATTTTCTTGTTAAACATAACTTGATAAACCCATCTCAACATGGGTGTCTAAAGGTGAGGTCGTGCTTAACAAATACATTATGTTTTTTGGAAGATATCACTAAGTGGGTAGACGAGGGATCACCAGTAGATATCATCTACATAGATTTTTAGAAAGCTTTCGACAAAGTGCCACATCAAAGGTTACTGCTTAAACTAAAGGCCCATGGCATAGGATATTGTTTAATTAACTGGATAGAAAAATGGCTAATTGACAGAAGACAACGGGTAGTAGTTGATGGGGAGGCTTCAAACTGGAAATCAGTTTTGAGTGGGGTTCCACAGGGATCAGTACTGGGACCTGTATTATTCGTAATATATATCAACGATTTCGACGATGATATAACAAGCAAGGTTGGAAATTTGCGGATGATACAAAATTGTTTAGAAGGATTAAACGCCATGGAGATAGACAGCATTTACAAGATGGTCTTGACAGGTTGATAAAATGGTCTGAAAAAATGGCAAACGTTGTTCCATTTTGGAAAATGTAAATGCCTCCACACACGACATGGGAACGAAGATGTTCAATATACAATGGGAGGTTCTGTACCAACTACTACTGTAAAAGAAAAGGACTTGGTTGAACCATTAGTGCTGATATGAAGGTTTCAGTGTAGTGCGGAATTGCCGTTTCAACGGGAAATTAAATCATTGGATTAATTAGACGAAATATAACGTATAAGGAAAGAGCTAATAATACCGCTGTACAAAACGATAGTTAGGCCTCATTTAGATTCAAGCTTGGAGGTCATATCGCAGGAAGGACATAGATATGCTAGAAAGAGTACAGAGGAAAGGAACTAAAATGATACAAACACTGAGGGATCTTATTTACGAAATACGCCTAAAAGAATGTGGTTTAACAACACTAGAGACCATATTGAGAGAAGATCAGATAGAGATGTTATGAAAATATTGATAGAAATATTTTTTCTCAGTTAAGAAAGATAGAAGGACCATAGTACATGAAGTTACATTAGTAAGATATAAGAAAGTTCCCATTCTCACAAAGGAATGTATTTGAATGGAACATATTATCTCATGATTGTGTTGCTGCTAGTAGCGTGTGAATGTTTAAAAAAAAATAGACACACACCTTAAAAGGGCGGGATACACGTAGATAAAAACTATTGGACTCTCGATAAGCCAAAAGGCTTCCTTGTCCACCTACTAGAGTTAATTTTCTGAATGGAAATCTTGTTAAATCTTGTTAAATTTGTTCCAGGGTGGTTTCGTCTTAATCAACATTCTGAAAATCTATGACATTATAATGCTTTACCAAAACTGATACTGCCGCATGCAACATATTGGCATATGTTGTTTTGGAACATGGTTTAATGCGCAAGTGTCAGTAGATGTACACATTTTACAATTAATATGAAATTAAGACTTACAATGTCTTGCTGTTTGTTGTACGACCATCCTAGTTTTATTCAGAGACATGTTGCGGAAACCTTCAATTAACGCCAGCACGAAGAGTAAGATTTACTTCCAACATACCAACACGTTTTGTATGAGACTCACTCTCGGACAAACATTACTCCACGTCAAATAACACAACAAAAAGAAGAATGCTCAACATATTTAATTCCTGTATACGAACAAGCATTGTGTTAACCGTTCACTGGATGGTTTAACTGTTTGGTCCTACACTCCCACGAAACGGCTTGTGCGCTGAATGACTACGTTACGTTTACCCTCACGCGTAATTAATAATGTGAACGTGTCAATTTAAAACGTTCTGCATATATGAGAATACTAAATATGTAGATTAAATGAGACAAATGTCAGTGGCATGCATTAATACTGTTGGATTTGCAATACGATGTATACACCAATAATAAACAATCAAACCCTGTCTTCTATACACATCGAAGTATCTTATTTGGGCATCATCCAGAAAGTGTGGTCTGCGTTATTTAGTCGTATGCACATGTATACATCTAATGCATCGGTGAGCAATGTTCCGGCCTTGTGGTACTGTATTTTCTTTCCGTGTTTCCTCGTACATTTTCAGAAAAGCTTTCCACTAAGATTTATCACAAAATTGGTTATCGTTCTTTCCCCGTAATTTAAAGAAACCTCGCTTATCATAAGTATATACATGTATACCGGATATCGCAGCCGTCTGAACATGTGAACTTCTCGGGGTTGAGAGCTCCGGTATTTTG
The DNA here is from genome assembly GCA_020002185.1 of Paraescarpia echinospica. Taxonomy (NCBI): domain Eukaryota; kingdom Metazoa; phylum Annelida; class Polychaeta; order Sabellida; family Siboglinidae; genus Paraescarpia; species Paraescarpia echinospica. The sequence goes on along the minus strand of CM034537.1, from coordinate 15,597,858 downwards.
GTTGGAGGGCTGAATATATGATTAACCCAATATTTCGGCAAAGCGGTACAGTTGGATGTTGTTGATGAGTCCCAAGGTAACACAGTAACACAACATATTTAGTATTACCCCCTGCTCTGCACAGCAGACACTCTCCAACATAACTCCACCGTCGACCGAACGTACCGCCACCAACCACTCACGCTACGGGTTTTTTACTTGGGCGGTTTTGGCGAGCCTCAGCTTAATTGAAATACTGATAATAGTTATTATCTTATTAGTGTTATTATTATAAGATCATTTCTAAATAATTGGATACAAAGCGTAGAGGCACCTCAAGACAAATGTTTAGTCAATCTCAAAATCGATAAGCAATATCACGTTCTCGACAGATGGATGGATACGCCAGGGTTTAAGGTGGATGATCAAGGTAAGTTTTTAAATGACGGCAAACTTGTGTGTAATAATATCACCATACCATTTCAGTTTAAGAGAATTTCAAAGAATAGAACACTCCCTAGATCCAATATTGCTCTTATACTGTGAGAAGAAGTAGTAAATCAAAACTAAATTATCGAAGCAGGATATGCTTTCCTACAGGAGTAAGCAATGAACGTATAATATATTAACACGGAATTATTGGTGCATGCTATTGGTATCCGTCGGAGTTCTCTGTCCAAGTCTACGGTTCACGCATCACAACAGAGTCGTTGAACTTGAAGTCTACCCCGAGTTGCAGGGCTCCCTGAAAGGACCACAACAGATAAGATCAGATCAGAAAAACAACGTCATGTGGGCTAAAGGCCGGGAAACACTCCCATTTTCGCCCGACCAGACCAGACCACACCAGACTCCCTCCGACTGGAGTGTATCCAACACTGCCTACACCAGGGCCACGTTCAGAGTTCGCGCCGCACCCCGACTTTCGCCGCATTCAAAATGGATGCTACTGATTTCAAATGTGTTTTCGAAGCATATGCGCCTTCGCTGCAATTAGGAACACTTAGGTTTTGTAAAAAGCTCAACTTGTCAAACTTGAGTGTCAACTGAAACCCTCAAAAGCACAAACAATACCGTTAAAAATTAATCATCATCGAATGCGAAACTAATGACGGTGGTCGTCATTGGAAACGCGATGGCCATCGCGCATCGCGCATCGCGCGGCGTCAGCACGTCGTAATTTTGAACAACAAAACCTTACGGTGCAAAAAGCGACGTCGCGGTGCGGCGCGGCGGCCAACTCTGAACGTGGTACCACTGATCTAAATACATATAGATTAATGGCTGACTTCAACTGCGCTATGCTCTAAACCGGCGTGACGTCATGATCAAGGAGCCTCTATTTGGACAGGAGGCGTCACTGAGCGAGAAAATGGCAGTCTACACTGAAGGTTTTTGTCCGCCATTCGGGAGGCAAGCTCATGTGCCTGCGGGACCGCAGCGCGCGATGTTAGCGTATTTGTTCAGTTACCTCATTTCATCAGAATAATCACCAAGCTGTGATGCGTCATATAAAATGAAAGGTATTAAAGTAATTCTTGAAGTTTTTTACCTATCACAATTCAAAATATTGAAATTTGCATACAAATCACGTAGAAACGTTGCAATTATTTATTGAACCAACTGAATTTCGTCGTGTTTTATCAGAATAATCATGAGGCTGTACCACTTCTTATATAATTAAAATATTGAGGTTATCATTGAAAATGTTGAGCAATGATAATGCAAAAAAAATGCATTTTCTGCAGGCGTATGGTCTGGCTTCGCGCAACTCCAGAATGGCGGACGAATTGATTATGTACTTTCCTCGAACAATGTAGACAGCGCGCGCTGTACCGTCTTTTATTGATATACGGTCTTTGGTCATAATCACGTAAACTTGAACATTTTGGGCAACGTCGGAACTACTCGGTGTCTGTCGGACGTATTCGAAAATGTAAAAATTTCCGTCTTTATGACGTCACGCCGGTTTCGAATATAGCTCAGTCGGTGTCTTAGTCTTAATAAATAATCCATAAATTCACAGAAGGGACAACACATGGATGGTAGATGAGAGGCAATACGTTCAGGGTAGCGCCTCTAGCCTACTCCGAAATGATATACTGGAGCAGGCCGCAAGAATATTGCTGGATAATTTATTCCAATCTGGTATAGTTCTTAAAATTACAGATTTAGACAAAATGGTTTTATTACAACTAGGTCTACTTAATTTATGATTAAATAAAATATTCCCATCTTGACCCATCGATGATCCTGCCCTTGTAGCTCTATTAACCTTTTGCACACCAAAGTCTGAAAATTTGATTGGCAATTCTTCATTATTTATTTTATAAAACGCGAGTTAAACGCATAAAACGTCTCCGATCTGTTAATTGTGCCTAATTTAAGTCTTTTAACAATTCTGTCACACTTTTTTCATATGAATATTTAGATGTTATCCATCTTACTGCACGTCTTTGAATTACTTCAAGGCTGTTAATTTCTTTCATTAGGAATGTATTGCAGCATATTCCATTCCAGCTCTTACTAATTAAATATATGCGATTGTTTTACATTTTTTTGAACAGCCCCTAAGATTTCTACCTAAAAATTCAAGTGTCAGTTGATGTGGTGGATACAATGCAGTCGGAGAGAGTCTGGTCCGGTGTTCTCGGGCGAAAAGTGCCAGTGTATCCTGACCTTAAATGACACTTCCCGTATCCTGGTAGCTATGGAAGGAATCCTTTTATTATTACGTCACTGGTATATCTACGTATAACGTTTGAATATATAAGTCGCACACACGGATTTCTCCTGACGTCCAGTGGGCCTATAAAAACGTAGGATACTTATATTCTGACCATTCATCAAACATCTTCAAGTAGAATGTCGACCATACCAAATACAATGTAATATTTATGTTAATTTCATCAAATCTAAAATCCACAAAAGAACTAACATGTCGTAATAGATATTAGGTGTATTCGTAATTGTGTCACTGAGAAATCTCTTGATGATGGTGGTGTAATGTATGCCATATTACTAATGCAAAGTACATATACCTTGATGATCTTCACGACCGGATTCACGAATTCGACATCCTTGTACTGCGGAATCACCAAGCCGACATCTCCAATTTCTGCGACGTAAACGTACTTTGTCAGTCACCGTACAACATATTAGGAATGTAAAACTACACTGTTTAAATACCAATATAAACCTGCTCGACACTGGAACTAACATACATTTTTAGCTACATCGGTCTAGTTTTTGACGACTTCAGCCTAGTAAAGCCGTATCACCCGGGACTGATGTGCAATTTAGCTACAGTGCCCTCACCACAGATCTACATATAACACACACACACACACACACACACACACACACACACACACACACACACACACACACTCACACACACACACACACACACACACACATATACCGAAGCAATTGTTTTAAGACCACCTCTCTTTGGATAAACAATTATTATCATCTAAGCAGCGTCTTTAACATCCGGATCAACACGATATTTAAGTAAACATGCACTGTATTATATGTACCTTCCTGCTATATGATGCCAGCACCTAATCCAGAATTAAGTTAAGTCATGGAAACAATAAATATAGAATATATATATATATATATATATCAATATATACCTAAGTGCATATGATTGAATACAGGCCCTATGACATTTTCCTAAGCTTATGTAGACTAACCATCCAGTTTCGGCTTAACACAAATATCGGCAATCTTGGTGAAGAACGCATCCAACTTCTGTTCCTGTAAATTGACAATATAATTATTTCACTTGCACGTGTTTACTTTAAACAAAATAGATATCATCTGCATGAAGTAAGATAATATTGTGGCTAACTGTATTTGGTATATCACAATTCTCAACAAGCGAATAATTACTTGAAAACCATATTGAACGTTGCATAAGGTGTACTGTATTAGGGACAGACTACGGGAAGTGTTATCATGCTTTCGAAAAGGTTGATCACATTTCCTTTTGGCAACCGTATTTGCACACAGGACATCATTGTTCGATACAACAGGATACACATATAAAAAATAATTGGAGGAAAAATGTTAGGAACAAATCAGACAAAAAAGAAGTTCCAACATGGTATACTGATACAAGCGCTACGTTTTAGACTTGTATTTCACAAAGGCGCTTCCAGAATGAGCTAAGGATATGGTGAGCATCTACTGATTATATCAGACATAAACTTACAGTATCGACTCCAAATTTAGCGTGCACGAAGTTCATCTTGAGCCTAAAAACCATGAAACAATACTTGCAACCATGATAAATGCGATATGAACCCAATGTTATGCCTTTATTTATTTCAGTGACAAAACGTCTTACATCAAGCATCTCTTGCTGGCAAATGTCGCTGCAACATGATTGGCACATGTGTTTTATATAATCTTACTGCTTAACAACATGGCGAAATTATTTGTTACGAAACAGAACATTTGCTATTGATTTGAATATACCGCCCGTCGAGTTGCGATGGAATTTATTATTCAAACTGCATTGTCCGTCAGGTGTTCTGGTTTAATCAGCCTAGTTTTCCCGTATATAAATTAAATTATTTGCTTTCTGAAGGCTAAGGCGTCATTTTATATAATGGTTATATATTTTGTATTATAACGTGTGTGTTATATTATTTGCAGGATTTATGCATTAGCTAGTCATGGTAATGATGGAGTAAATGTAACTATGGACAGCGTGTTGCATATATATTTTATGTTGTGTAGATGTGTGTGTGTGTGTGTGTTTATGTTTGCGTGTTTATATATGTGTGTGTGTGTGTGTGCGTGTGTGTGTGTGTGTGTATGTGCGTGTGTGTGTGTGTGTGTGTGTGTTTGTGGCAGGAGTCTGTTACCTTAGAGTTTGCCGTACCACAATCATAGGTGACAGCGACTTTAACCATACAGTCAATCGTTTATATATGGCAGTACAATTTGCTATAATTAAAAGTGGTCTTACGACTTTCTCCTGTCACCAATTGTAACTTGATGACGTATTTCCTCTCACTACTTTCAGGGGTAGACGAGACGCATGGAAAGGGTGGGGTGATTGCAGTTGCAGCGCGGCAATATCTGGCGGATGTCGCCGAAGTGACTAACCTGAGATTGGACATCTTTGTCTTCAAGCGCTTTTCACTCAGGTGCACATCCATAGTTACAATAATGTTCTGGAATAAAGTAATTTTTTTTAAGTTACTGGTTGTCACGTAAATTAGTTGGATGAAATCTAAATAATAGTAATAATAATTACTATGGCATTAGACCTTTCGGGAATACGTTAGTATTGCAGGAAATCTAGAACAACGCATGATGGCAGAGGTCAAGCTATGCAGCTATAAATTGGCACGATGTCAGGCAAGACGAAAGGTAAGGACACATTAATATTGCCTATTCGTATTGTTGAAAACAATCCTAACAGGACTCGTAGAAAAGTGGATCACTATCATTACATCTGAACGTTATTAGTTGGTATACTTGCCAGTGAAGAGGTTCATCAGACTGGGTGGTTCAAATGAGTGATATTTTTACTTATGACTACACGGTAGTCCTTCTACGCAGACGTACTCACTCCGGTGTGATCATATAGTAGTCTGGGAGGAGGTCAAATTGGTGGACAGGGAGTCGGATTGGAGGACAAGAGGCATCAAAGAAGCGATCTGGATTAAAAAAACCAAGGACTGCATGAACCGAAGCGAAGGACGGTACCGGCTCTCACACATATATGACGATCTCTTGAAGAGCCACCCAGGGCGTAGCCGTGGGGGCACACACCGGAGTGACGACCTCTGCGCTGAAGGCCTACCGTATCGCCATTTAGCGGTAGTCGTCTGAAGAAGACTGCTGAAAGCAGTCGAAACGTCACGAGAACAAATGGTAAATAGACTGTGAAATAAGTAAAAATATCACTCATTAGCATAAATGCATTATAATTAATCGAGGACAAGTATCGAGAGGCCAGCCTTACTATGAACATAGAGGCGGCGAAGCAGAGAACGACAACATATCACAAAATATGGACAATCTACAAATGAGGCGGCACACAATTCCAAAAGGGTTATAAAATATTAGCGGTGCGCGGATTTTATTTTGTTAATTAATTCCACTTCTTAAGATTTTACGACACCGCCGCTCACAGCAGTATGAAGTGACTGATATTAAACGTACGACGCGAGCCTTCAGCAGCGGCACTACGGTTCTATTCAACGTCTTCACTGAGAAGTAGGCCATGCCCGCCAGAAGTCCTTGCAATTGTCCCGGGAGCATTGTGAACCGTGGTTGGTCTCCATCGCTAGTTGATATCAGGGCAATGGAGATGGAACCGTTCGGGAATTGTTTGGAGAGCTGCAACATGGCCAAGTACAGCAACCGTTAATTTTCAACCAACTAATATTCGATTCCTGGAATTATAACTAAGGCTGACTATTTGGTAACTAAGTTGACAGTATCGAGATAACAGTATTATGAGTGCAATACAATTGATGATATCATAACTATTGTGATAATATCGGCGTGGTATCACAGAAAAGCGAGTAGCCAGAAAAGCGGTCCCTAAAAAAGTTCACGTGAGTACCTTAACACATTTGTTTTGTCTGGCAAACTATTGATATTATCGATTTTCATTCTATGATAAATCTACGATAACAATCGATAGTTTATTTTACTGTCGATTGACGACATCGTATCACCACCTATCGCGATGGGTCGATATTTCTATATTGTTACATCCCTTATTTTAAACAATTATGTTTGGATGCGTCATCAAAAAGTACTAACTTAATGCATCTGTGGGAACGTGTGAACATTTACTCCACATCGACAGTGACACTCATTATGTGATTTGTTCACAAGAGCCGAAGCAACGCAAAAATATTGTTTTCTATTTTTACAACAGTAACGGTGTTACTTACGCCCGGGATGAAACTTCCGATGCAGATCTTTCCTGGACAAGTGGTGTCCAACAAATTTGGTTTGCCTTTCTTGGTCAACTGAAAGAAATACTTGTATTGCAACTGTTTTCACCACAGCTACGAATTTTGTCTTTTGCTAGGTGAGGGCTGATGTCCTGTATGTACATACTGTTTTGTGTCGATCAACTAGCAACTCCGTGATATGTGTAGACAGAGGAATTCCACTGTTAATTCATAACGTAATTAGTGAATGAATGAGTGAGTGGGTGAATGCCTGAATGGATGGGTGTTTGAGAGAGCGGACAGACGGATGGACAAACGGACGGGCGGATGGATGGACGAATGAACGAACGGAAGGGCGAAATAACGAATCAAAAATGAAAGAATGGATATCTTGCAATGCTACAATTAATACCTGTGTAACAAAATTAATGTAACTATATAATAAGGTAACAATGCTCACGTAATTGACATAATACTCTCACCTCTTTGTTCGACAATTTATAGTGTAACAAGCCATTTCTGTGAACCACATATCCGAGTGTATTGAGAACGTAATCTGATATCCAGAATGTCATCATACGAGCTCCAACTAACGGCTCATCTGGAAGCGGCTGGGGTTGGAAAGGAGCCTCTTTGTATATGCCATACTCGAACACCTCGCCCTAGAATAGAAATTAAGTAAATGTCGACTGAAGGAACTGCTTATATATGAAACAGCATGTCGAAATTCCAACGTGTTCAATGTAGCGAATCAGGTGTAGATTGTGTGTGTGCGCTCAAACGCGCATGAGTGAGTGTGTGCAAATGTGAGTTTGCGTGCGTGTGTTCGAGCGTGCGCGCGCGCGGAATAACGCAACTACGGTTAATTAATATATATATATATATATATATATATATATATATTAAACCGGGGTCACCAATTCAATACAGCAATCATGTTACCTTGTGGAACGATTCGACGTAGCTGTTCGTGAACTTGGGAGCACGGACAAGACGGTCATCCATCAGCATCCACTTGGCAAAGTCGACTTGAACTTAAAGAGCGACATATAGACAACATTTTTGTTTCAATTTGTACGTACGGGGTTTCACATGCGCACCAACGCACACTCAGCTGTAAATACGTACACAATCACACACAATCACCCACAGTCACACACAGTCACAAACCATAGTCAACAGTCACTCGCGCACACATGCAGTCAAATACAGGCAAGCACTGTTATGCATGCATGCATTCAATCATGCAATATTACTTATCGTGAGCACTACACGTACTTGTTACTACATGTTGTACACTTAAAACGTCATACCACATACGAACAAAGACATAAGGTTACTCACGTTTTAGACGTTTCATACGTTTTGCACCATCTTCACCTATTGCTTTTCGAGCAACCTCACAAAGCTGAAACATAATTAATTCGTACATTCCGCCAACGGAGACAGTAATTTCTTGTCTCACAATGTGTCGTGCTGCCAGCGCTTGCAGAGAAATACTAATTTATTATAAAACACGTTACAATGAAATGAATTTATCTCGTATTATTACATATATATATATATATATGTATATATATATATATTTATATATATATATATGTCTATATAAATTTACATACATGTATATTATATATATATATATATATATATATTTATATTGTATTATCAACCATCTTTTTAGGAATGCATACATTTAGCTTCAATGCACAATTATGGAATAATTATATAACATGCCATGTGACCACCATGCAACACAATTTTATTTTTAAACTGTTGTTTTGTGTATGTATACTGTTATGTTGTTGTTGTTGCAAAATATATTTATTTTATTTTGTTTTGATGTTTATTTTGTTTGTGTGGCGTGCACGCCTGTATGTAACTAAACACCGTTATAATTATATTGTAAACATAATTATTGTAACCCAGTATTGATAAACAATGCATGTCGTTATTGTCAAATCGACATAGGCAACGCTATACAGAATGGTCAAGCTTGTTGACTCAAACCCCATTACATAGACAGCCCAGTGTATCTGATCTTGTACCCATCCATCCCACCCTACCCAAACAAAAAGCACCAGGCAGAACCGCTGCTCACTTCTCTGTTCGCCCGCTGTTTCCATCTTTAGTTGGCAGGTGAAAAGCACATTTTGTACACATTAAATAAATATAAGTCTAAAAACTAACTTTTTCATATTTTAATACATCATACCGATTGGTAGTTGAAACGTGAATGCCCCAAGGAAGGGAATAGGCATATAGAAAGACTAGCGTTTACCTCCAAGTATATTATTTTCTGTCTCTGTGATTCAGCCTCTACGATCATAACCGATTAAAGTACCATTTACCGTAGTCCGGAGCTGTGTTTTCATGGTACGTTCAACTTGCTGGTTGAATATATTGAAGTACACTGCGTGATCGCCTTGGAGACGGACGCTTACACTACGGACGTTTGATGAACACCCGGTTGTACGGATAGTTGGCTGACCTGCATTGTCCATACCTGGAAGAGAGAGAGAGGGGGTTAGAGCGAGATAGAGAGAGAGAGAGAGAGTGAGAGAGAGAGAGAGAGAGAGAGAGAAGAGAGAGAGGGATAATGAGAGCGAGAGAGAGAGAAAGACATATATATATATATATATATGTATAATATATATATGTATATATGTATATATATACATACATATATATATACATATATATATGTATATATATACATAAACATATATATATGTGTACATATATATATATATATATATATATATATATGTAGCAGTACAGTATTTAACTCACGGCTCTGAGTCAGATTGAATTGTTCGACGAAGATCGGAGAAGATTATCATCGGCATACTGGGTGTTATGAAGAAGCAGTACGTAGAGACGCAACATACACGAGGAGGGAGTGAGTGTGTGAGTGAGTGAGTGAGTGAGTGAGTGAGTGAGTGAGTGAGTGAGTGAGTGAGTGAGTGAGTGAGTGAGTGAGTGAGTGAGTGAGTGAGTGAGTGAGTGAATGAGTGAGGGAGGGAGGGAAAGAGGGAAGGAGGGATGGAGAGTAGGGGAGGGATTGAGGGAGGGGAGAATGAGGGAGGAAGGAAGGGAGGCAGGGGAGGGGAGGGGAGAGGAAGGAGGGAGGGAGAAACAGACATACATACATATATACCGATAGGTTGACAGACAGACAGACATACAAACAAATATACATACATACAAGCAGACAGACTGGACAGACAAACAGACAGATAGACAGAGACAAAGAGCGTATCAGTGTGATTTTTTCTTAGTCATTGTATTGTAATGCGTGTACTTAATAGTAACTTACCTAACATGATAGATATGCTGATGTCAAATCCAGATGCAGAAACGTCGAAGGTGCCTTTGGCGCGGATTAGAATACTGGTTGGAAAATAACAAAAAGTGTTCCAGAAACTATGCTACGTTTTGAAAACAACAATTAGCAAACATATATATCTCGACAGTATTTAGAAATTGTTCCTTGTACGAGCGACACACGGGCAAATAAATAATAAATTAACATAACAATAAAAAGTTGTTAGTGTTTTGTTATAAATGTTGAAAGGCTATACACTGCTCGTGTGCTGTCTTAGCAATTGTGCATTGAATTCAAATGGATCTACTTCATACTTCCTTTTTCCCCAAGTCTTTATCGCATCATAAAAAAACGTTTAGATAAAATCGGCTACTGTTAACTCGTGAAATTCGTTTGTTGTCTCCACTGAAGGATGCAATATGTGACGGTCCTGATGATCCTCCACACATGTTGACGTCTCACAAAACATGTCTTCCAAATCGTTTAGTAATCAATGAAGTAAACTACTCACAGCCAGTTCTGGTGGTACTTGTAGTGCCAGTTGCCTTTCACCGAGATCGCGCCACCAGATAATTTCCATGTTATTCCGCGTCCTGGCGCCACCGTAGTTACCGCAGTTGGTTTATCGAAAGACGTGATTCGAACTCTGAAAGGACGGCAATGTAATACTGTTGACCAAATGCAGGCTGCGTTGTACATTGTGTTTTCTATGGCATTGGAGTCATGCATATTGGCAATGTTAGTTTGTTGATATGAGTAGGAAACATGTTGTGCTGTGTTAGTGGTTTACGTCACACTCCATTTTACAAGATCATGTTAATGACTGATTCACTCACTCACTCACTCACACACTCACTCACTCACTCACTCACTCACTCACTCACTCACTCACTCACTCACTCACTCACTCACTCACTCACTCACTCACTCACTCACTCACTCACTCACTCACTCACTCACTCACTCACTCACTCACTCACTCACTCACTCACACACTCACTCACTCACTCGCTCAATCAATCAATCAATCACTCACTCACTCACTCACTCACTACCTTATCCAGTCACCCAATCACTATCTCACTCAATCAATCATTCACTCACCGTTAATTGAACACAATGTGAACTCATCACTAACCTAACTGTTGAGAATATCGATGTACAAACGTTTACGCTAACAATCTACCTGCACACTTTGTTATAGTAAAAACCAAATGTCGGATTGCACAGTCACATAAAACGCATCCATGTATAACAAATGGGAAATGTAAACATAATAATACAAGATTAGTCAGTGTAGAAAGTTTGTGGAGGATATGATGATTTATGTACTTAATCCGACTATTTACACAGAGTCAGTTGTAGGTTAACTAACTGAACAATTGCTTTACCCCGTGATGTCATATTTCGATTTGCCAGACGTGATGTGCTGGTCGCCAATCGACGAGTTCGTTATGCGTGCTGACAAGACGTCTAGGGCTGCATTGGAGACTGCACATGAAAAATGAGATACGTTAAAATCCATCCAGTAACATGTGCAATATTACAATGTATGATTGCTATATATGTAGTTGCTATGTAAGTTGATGGGGTCTTTCAAATGTTATCGAACTGACAAATGCGATGAAAGCAAATCATCAGTGTAGCTGGCTAAAAGAGACCCCAAAGAACAAGAAGATACTTGTCCGCAGTTCAATATTTTTATGAGTGACTAAAAAATGCGTGTGTGACACTCTACCTACATAGGATATATTTAATGTTTGGTAACTACGACAAATTATTTTTCCCATGAGAAAGATTACATCAGTGAAGTAAAAGTGGATGGATAGTTTTTCACTCAGGTCGGCCATGGTAAAACATAAAATGACTGCCGCGTTGGGAAAATGTAGCATAGGCCTACTTTGCGCCAAGTGTTCTCTCATTACCAAAGCAGATAATATCACCTTCTACATCAGGGGCAGGTGGTTGGCCCCCCACCTTTGATGCATGTAAACAGCAATATTTTTAATGCTGCCTTTAATTCATATACTGTTATCATAATGCATAGAACCAGTTATATGATTTCTAGCTACCGTGAGGTGATCCGGCAATACAATTTGCCCTTTTTCGAACTTTACAACTGTTGTCATGTGTTGCTATTGTTGCATCAACCAAGCTGCGGCCACACATAGGTACACAGTTAATTCGCTCTCTAGTATGATACAAAAATAATATATATGATGTAATGTAACTATAACTTTCTAAACATAATTGTCCTGGCATAAATACTATCTGAGATATGTTGAACACAAATCCGACAAATTCCATTTCATATAAATGGCCGCCAAAGATAGAACAATGGCACATGTTACTTGATAGACGCATTGGTTGTCCACGAATAGGTGTGATTCCGATGTATAGTATTGTTATAAAAATCAAACACACAGATGTGTTGAAATATAGGGGAACTCATTTTCAGTAAATGTTTAACGAGACATCATCCTCTCACCATGACCCTCCTAATAATAATAATGATAACGATAATAATAATAATGTATCCATGAAGCCGACCATGCCAATGTTCTCCGAGTAGCTGTAGATCATCGACATCATTAACATTAACAGTAACAACAACATGACCATCGAATACACCCTTAATTCACGCAGATTAATAGAAAGCCTGGTGAAGTAATGTTGGCAATGGTGTTTGTGGTTATTATTGTTTACTTTGTATGCACATGGAAAGCATGTACGTGTTATTATATGGTGACTCAGCTGTAGCGCCACGTGGAACGGTGGCGATGTATGAAATGTACTACTCATTGTGTATCATCTATCAAAATAAGACTTCCGAACTTCCGAGAGAACGTCTTGGAATTCACCCGCGAACGACCAATATGGACATGGAGACTATCCAAAAGCAAACGGGTGTTTTGGTGACTTTACGTGTTAAGACTATTTTAAACCCTATAACCTACATGAACACAGTCCAGGTAGGAATGTGCAAGATGGCCAAGTGAACATGTTAGAAGTGACTGTCTGGTAGGGACAGTACATTTATTTACTGTCACCCATGTTGACTTTGCAGAAATGCAATCTCCATGGTGATATATACTAAATACGCTAACTTGGAGATGATAGCTCCCGCTTCAAAATTAAGGTTAACTAACTCACCCGATGAGCGCTCAGTGAATGAACTGCCTAATTCAGTTACTTGCACCTTCCTGCATCGACGGTGACCTGGTCATTTGTAGTGCCATGTTGCGGAACCCTGATTCAATATTTTGGCGGGCCACCTATAGACTTCTGCTTCCTTCAATGGCCCTCTTTTTTCCATAAATTGTTTGCTCTCAGATGAACTTCTCGACTATATATCGTCGACAACATTTCACAATAACCACATCCCACTGACCCAATCTTCTTGGGACAAATGATACAGTAGAAATAGTATCTTCCCAACTTTGCACAGCTATGATACTACTAGCTGGGCTATACTCTCCATATAATAACATGTGTAGGTGTTCTAGGTTCAAAAGCGCATTTAGCAACAACGCATTATCATGTCATCTACTCATCTACGGGTATTAAGGTATGTAATGTATAATTATGCCCTCTGATGTTGTTACGTTTAAGTTCACACAAACCATGTATCTCGGTGGTCGGAAGAGACACCGAAATCCATTGCATGATTTTTCTACACGATGTCTATGACATGTGATGTAAAAGATTCCTCTACAAGAAAGGGATAACCCGTGTTTTACGACTACGACATACCTCTATGTCACATGTATTTGTGAACAACGTATGCCTCTAAATCCCGTTGTTCAATCTTTGGTGGCCATTTACAGGAAATGTATTTTTTGGCGTTCAACATATCTCGGGTAATACAAATGTCAAGACAGTCACTTTTAGAATATTGTATTCAGTTTTATGATTTAGATACTTATAATCAAAAATTTCAACAAATACATATAGTGTAGATATGACTGAGAAGTCATAAAGATCTCATCTGATTTGGTAATGAGATGAGACTGTGAGTAAAGTACTGTATGTATTCCCATTGTTGCTGCCATTTTGTTTGTAACCATGGCAACGGGGGTCTGAATGAAAAACGTTCCATACATTTTCTTACTCCCATTTATCTAATCTTTCTTACCAGAAAATACATTTGTCCCAATAACTAACAATAAATATGCCCTATGCAGGTGGAACGTATCCCATGCATTAGTTTGACCACGCATAAAAATGACTGAACACGTTCCCAGACTGCCGAGTGTTTTTCTTGTTCTTTGGGGTCTCCTATAGCCAACTACACTGTCGGTTTGCTCTCACCACTACATTCCCACGGAATCACACATGCTCCCTGATTATTTATGTTTCCGGTTAGAGCCTACACTGTGCTGGTTCGAATACGGTGCCTGCGTTGGTAGCAATGCCATTCACAACTGTAGACACGGAGCAGCCTGACACGTGTTGTCTAGTAACTTAGATTTCGTATAAAGAAAATTGTTCTGTACTACGATCACAATATTAAGCAATATATACAGTGTGTTTGATCAGTATTAATGATAGATGCGTGACATAAGAATTGCGCGAAGATCCACACATCTTTCCGTGAGCCCGCTGTTTTCCCGCTGTTTTTTTTTCTTCTGAAAAACAGATTTTCTTGACCCACAAATCTGTGCTATTTCTTACATATCAATTTCATTGCTCCCCCTGAAGCAAAGATAAGCGCGATTGTTCGTTTCCCTTAAAGGATCCACCAAGAAAATCTATATCGAGCGCGTTCCTTTGAACTTTCAAAACGTAAACAAACATGGCGGATGGCGGCTTCCATGATAACCTGAAACAGTGACATTTTGTGGTAAGATATAGTATACTTAGTCTACTCCATCGGACACTAAGCCCTATGACAGCTACCAGGAAACTACTACAGTATTCAGCACCTTACTTGTCTGCTGTGTGCCTCATCATGTTGCACCTAAATTCTCCCCAACAAGCCGCAACTTCCCCGACTTCTCCTCAAATACTATATGACCGCCCAGACGAAGACACATACTACCCCTGTGGCATATGTGACCGCTCCGTTGGCAGGGACCAGCGTGGAGTTGCCTCTGAATCATATAGACAGTGGTTCCACGCAGGATGTCAGAACATATACAGTGGTTCCTACGATTACCTCGGCAGAAATTAAGTCATCTGGCACTGCGTTATCTGTGCAAATCCCAACCATAGCTCTGTTGCCCTCGACCTACATGGCCTAAGCACCACCCAACACAGTATAACATCGGGATCATCCCTGAACTGTAACGGGGACAGCTCCATTCATCCATACCACACATCCACCCCATCAAAGACAAGCAAACAGAACAAGTATTACAAGGTGGCCATTCTGTTTTTTTACTGTGAATTGCTATCCATTGTTGGTAAAGTCACCGAATTCAGCAATCTCATCCAGAACACAAGACCGGATGTAATCTTCGGTACAGAATCATGGCTGACCCAATTGCATACTAATGCAGAAATCTTCCCCAGAGGTTTCAACATCTATCGTTGAGACAGACCTGGTCAGAGCTGAGGAGGAATGTTAACTGCTTTCTCAGAAGACCTTACCTTCCTTGAAGGATCCGAATTGATCACGGACTGTGAAATCCTGTAGTGAGGGTAAAGTTACAATAACGTCGGACACTGTTGGTCCCCACACAGAGGACACAAAGGAGGCAGCGCGCCAACTGAACAATCGCATCATGACCACCTGTGATAAAAATAGCGCAGTTGAAGTCATCTGGACAGAACTCAAAAGCGGCCTGAGTCAAGCCGTCCTAGAACACGTCCCTCACAAGCAAACCAAGTCCAAACCATGCCACCCCTGGGTTGACTATGAGACAAAGAAGCTCATTTGGAAGAGAGACAGGACCCACAAAAGTTGGAAAAGTCTGGAGATGAGGACCTGCGACATAAATTCAAATCACTGACGCGGTGAACCCAACCACACCAAAGAAGAAATTCTGGAGCTTCATCAAAGCAAAAAGAACTAAGCGGGTGGGAGAGTCTCTCCTCTCAAAAACGCTGGGAACTCATTACAGACCTCAAGGAACATGCCGAGCTTCTCAACAACCAGTTTCGCTCTGTCTTCAGCCCCAAAGACACCATTACAGCTGATGAGTTTAAACTGCGCTGCCCTCCACAGCCAGACCTCCTAGACTATCCAGCCTGCGAAGACATTAATATCACAGAAATTACTCCAGCCGTTAACAGGAGAACGATACAAAGCAGGCAACTACCGCCCGATCTCGCTCACATGCATAGCCTGCAAGATGATGGAGCACATCATCACGAGCCACATTATGTCGCACCTCGAGAAGAACATCCTCTGTCAAGAGCAGCATGTCTTCCGACGCGGACGGTCCTGCGAGACGCAGCTTCTGGGGTATGTGGACGAAACATTCGAAGAATTGGGGAGAGGAAACCAGGAGGACACAATTGTCCTAAATTTCTCGAAAGCCTTCGACAAAGTCAGTCATACCATGCTTGTCCACAAGCTACGTCGCTATCGCATCGGAAGTCACCTCAATGCATGGATTGATAGCTTTCTCGAGGCAGGCAGTGGTGGTGATGGAGGGGGAAAGATCTGACTTCAAGGCTCAGTCCTTGGCCCCAGACTATTCCTAGTGTAACTTGACGACCTACCAAATACATCAAATCCAAAGTCATATTGTTCGCCGACAGCACCACGTGCTGCAACACTATTAAGAAGAGAGAAGATCAACAAACGCTGCAAGATGACCTCGAACATTATCACCACCTGGGAGAAACATTGGTCCATGAGCTTCCACCTGCAGAAATGCTTTACGTTGAGTGCTACCCGCAAGAGGAAAAAGATCGCACAATCGTATGAGTTGCATGGACACACCTTGGAGACAGTCAGCACCATAAAATATTTCGGTGTCAACCTACAAGACGACCTAAAATAGGGGTCCCATATAAACAAAGCCAATAAAACAAAGCCAATAAAACCCCCGGCTTCCTCCGGTGCAACTTGAAGATCGAAAACAAGAACACCAAAGAAACGGAGTACAAGGTCCTCGTTCGCACGATTCCGGAATATGCAGCCACCGTGTTGGACCCCTACACTACAAGTGACAGCCAGGTCATAGAGAAAGTGCAACGCAGAGCAGCAGGATGGGTCTCAAACCAACACCACCAAACATCCTGTGTTTACTCTATCCTCGACTCCCTTGAATGGCCCACACTGCAACAGACACGCAAAAGAGCTCGACCGAAGATGTTTTATAAATTCCACCATGGCCCCATCTCTATAAATTCCATCTACCTGCCAGAACCAACAGACAACAGGCACAGCTCCAGGAAGAACAACACCTTCAGCTACGACATCTCCTACTGCAGGACACAGTACCGGCAGATGTCGTTCTTCCCGAGGACAATCCCGAAATGGAACAGTCTGCCCTAGGAGGTATAGTGACGGCCGAGTCCCTGGACTGTTTCAAGTCCAGGCTTGCCGCCTACCTATAAATACCACACCCCCACCCCTCCCCTCCCCTCCCCTCCCCTGTCCCCCTTTTGTTCTGCTACCTGCCCTACTTCTTCTATACAACATCCTCTGTAATAAATGAAAGAACAGTGACAATTGTATAAAAGTTTATGTATTTGTAACGGTAGTACATGCTTTAATTTGTTTAATATATCCGTAGTTTTAGAACAATCTTATTTACAAATTTATCTAAATGTTTTCCATGATAGATTTGTGTCCAGAGTTAAGCCTAGAAAAATAAATGCATGTGTGCATACATCGCTCGAGCACGTAGGCCCACACTGCACATTCTTTAATGACACCCACCGAAATCCAGCCCACGTCGCGAAAATCGTATCTTCAGTCCGGGCTCGTTGGAAGCCCCGCATAAACTTAGGGTGGCCCACAGCACGAGAATGGTAGATAACGCCATGTTGGCCTGCCGCAACGAACGACGCGAGCGACGGACTAGACGTGCTCCCCAAATCTGTTCAATTCGGGAAGTGACTTGCAAATACACTTCTTGTCGAGTCGTGATTTCCTGCTGGCCAATGGCCGCCGTATATTCGGCAGTTAGCTACCAATTCGCACATGCACAAGTTACTAATAGGTCAGTCGGCGCAACGGACCTGGCGTTCCGGGCTGTTGCTCACAGTTTGCTGTGTCACACACATAACACAACATGTCTGGTATACATATTTCTCACACACGTTACTGTAGCACTTAAGGTTGTGCAGTAATGCAAGTCGAGACAGATAAATTAAAACTTTACCTGTCATAACGTTATGAAGTTAATCTCTTATTCTGTGCATTAAGAGGTGGATTTAAAAGAACAAATCTCTTTTATAGTTGCATTCTGAGATAGCCCATATTTTAAACAAAACAATCCAGTGAACCAGCATGTCGCATACAATATGTCACCTTCCTCAAGTTCACGTGATGTTGTTTTCACATAATATGTAATTTTAACACAAAAAGGCTCAGAATACGAATAATTATATCGGATCCGCATGCCGTACATTTGTAAGTTTTGGCGAACTGTAATTTTGTAAAACGATAAATTACTTAATAACATGAAATGCCAAAGTGACATATATGGTTGCAAAGATGATCAAATGTTTAATTATTATCCATGCTGTACAGTGTACAAACACTTTCAGTTGAAATGATAGTTTAACTAAGACGCAACTTTAAATTGCTGACGGTGATACCAGCCGTCCCCTCCACCCACGCCCCAATCCCTCACCCGAACCCATGTCACATTTTCAATCTGCCGTTAGTAACTACCTTAGTTACTCCAAATTATTAACTATGGTATTTGTCGTTTTGTTAAATAGACTTATTTTTATATATTATAATATGTGTGGTTTATTAAATTAATTGGATTGTTATATAAGCCTATCATCGTCATTAAATATCGATATATAATTGTGCTGTCTTGCCTGATGTCCGATCTACGACACTCAGTTAACCTGGCACGACTGTGAGTTCATGTTCTACGGAGTTGAAATATTATGAACGTTATTGGCAACAGCATAGCTCCGATGTGAGCAGAGACATCAAACACCGTTGCCTTGTGTTGTCTAGTGGGTTATGGTCAATTGTAGCGGAAACTAGGGCGCGGTTCCGCACCACTTGCCAACAAGAACTCACCATTGTAAATATTACACATATAACTACGTCTCACAATAAGCAGTCGACCTCGTACAATGGTGGTCGGTCCGGTACTGATACGAGATCTGTGTGGGCAATCATGTGCTGTCCAATATTTGGCGCAACGCGCAAACACACACAGACAAACACCCATGCAAGAACACTCACGCACGCACACACTCACGTAAGCACACGCACATTCATAAACGAACTCACACGTACTCAAACACACATCCAGGCAAGAGCACGCACGAAATTTACACACGCACGCACACACTCACAAACACACACTCTCGATCTTCCTATCTATATATCCATATTTCTCAAATACACACACGCGCGAGCGCGCACACACACACATACCAATATCGTCCTGGTTTGGTCACCAGCATACATAATGGAGTGAGAGTAAATAATACACTACCCTCCTAGCACGACAGTACATGGTACTGGGTTATGTTAATAGTATATGAAGATCACAACAAAGGCGTTTTGAGTGGCAGTAAACATAATTGCATCCCAAGCTCGTTTGTTGTCACCAGATGGAGCCACGTTCGCGTACTTCAGTCATCACGATATGACTCATGATATCTCGTTTGCAAGTCAATTATAGCATGGTCTCGCTACTAGACCACCAGGTATAAATTCTACTGCGTGATATAACCAATGGAGTGGGTCTCCAATGACAGATGAATTATGTGACATCAGCCACGGCCTTGACCGTCAGTTGTAGATTTAAATATTAATGGCATCGCACATATAGCTGTTATACACAGTGGTTTATTCCACATTTTGACAACATGAACTGTGTCGCACACATGTATGTAGGTACACGTATGTGCTAATGCATAAATAACTTCATCATTAATTTATGTTTGATCTAACTTTTCCGAGGATGAGTGTAATCCCTGCAAGTACATAATATGCATGTGCATGTACTATTTAGCCTATTTAAAACGTATATAAATATAATAGAACAGTAAATAAGCGCCGGAACCCGGAGGGCTTGGGAGCTGAGCCCCGCAATATTTTTGGTGGAGTGGCTGGATATAGGATTAGCTCCCCAATATTTCAGCAAGCGGTGCATTTTGGGTGGAATTTGAGGATCTTTGCTAGCCTCAAGAGCTTTTGGCGAGTCTCAGTGGTGGTGGATATGGAGATATCCGGAGAGGCTGGGGGTATTTTTGACGAGCGTTATGGGGGTGCAGTTGAATAGGTTTGGTGACTTTCACAAATGTTGAACTTCACAGAGAAAAGGTGTGTGAGTGAGTGAGTGAGTGAGTGAGTGAGTGAGTGAGTGAGTGAGTGAGTGAGTGAGTGAGTGAGTTAGGGAGAACGAGGGAGTTGAATATCACGTACGAAGGTAGACTATCACAAATATTATGCAAGGACTTTGTGAACCATGAAATAATGGTTACTAAGAACTCATGCAGAATGGAAAATCCCCATACATGGACCGCAACTTCACATGAAAAGTGCACATGGATGTATCTGCATTACAGAAAGCAGCAACTGCCGACGACTGTCAGGGACTTCACTGAAGAAGAAATAACAACGGCACTCAAACGACTGAAAAGCGGAAAGACCGGCGGACCCGATGGCCTATACACAGAGTTCACCATTAACACTGGAAGTAAGGCTATCATCTGGCTAAGAATATTCCTATCAACGTGCATGATTCGAAACAGGATACCAAAGCTATGAAGACGAGCGGCTGTAGTGGCTATCCTAACAAACCTAAGGATGACGCCAAGAACTACAGACCAATATATCTGCTCTGCGTCCCCTACAAGATCCTCGAAAGACTCATAATTATATGGACGCATCGAGCCAATCATCGACCCGCAACTACCAAAAGAGAAAGCTGGCTTCAGACGCGGAAGGTCGACAACAGATCAAGTGACTCTTCTAACACAAGACATAGAAGACAGCTTCCAAGCCAGCGATAAAGTTGGTGCCACATCTGTTGACAGCTGCCTATGACACCGTGTGACACCGAGGCCTGCAACGCAAGCTCCTGCAGAACCTACCAGACAAACGACCAGCGAAGCAGATTCAGACGACTAAAGAAAGGTTCTGTCCTAGGACCACTTCGCTTCAATATCAACATCTACGATCTGCCCGATACAACCTAAAAGAAGTACGGATATGCGGACGACCTCGCAATCTTAATGAGGCACAGGCAATGGTCCCATGTTGAGACTGGTCTCACTCGAGACATGAACATCCTCTCCACCTACATGAAACAATGGCGACTGAAACTTAGTGAGAAGAAATCGGAAATCGGTCTCTGCCGTTTTCCAACTCTTCCACGTAAACGACACAAAACTATTAATAACACGCCGTCGCGCGCCTGCCGCGCGCCTGGCGCGGATGTCTCTGACGTAAGTATCCACCGCCTGGTGCGGCAGCCGCGTCAGCTGACGTCACTGTTTTTTCGACATGTCGAGTTTGGACAAATAACACATTTCTTATTTCGTTAAATTCGCTTATAACTTATGATTATCGTTTTCTTTCTCAATAAAATCCACAACGTATCATTATTTAGCACAAGCTGATCCTCTACATACTTCGAAATATTAACTTTGCAAAATCTTTTTCCGAAAATTCGACCGACCTGATAAATAACAGTCGCGACGTCACGCCCCATGCATGATTTTCCCACGACCATTAATAAGATATCCACTTTCCGATATAACATCGAACTAGATGTAGTACACATCTCGTATACAACAGGTTTCATAGATACCGCATCGTTTAATTCATAATCCTTCATGTCTTATTTATACTTCCATTAATTAATCAAACCTGTGGCTCGGATCCCTTCGGTAAGTGTCAGCTTCTTACAGGGGCTACTCTAGCCCACGCAACCACCAACGCCGGTAGACAACGCCACACCTTACGATTCAACACATACTCCTTCTCTGCGATGTCTAGCTTCTCTGGAGTAGCATTTGGTGGTGGGGACCCCCAACCACCACGGCACCGCGATCTACCGCCAACGAATATGGGGGCCCTCTCAACCACGCCCAGCAACCTCCCGGCATGCACCGCACTCCCACGGTAACCACGTCATCATCTACGTTAACCCAACAACAAAACACAACTCACCGCCCTAACACAAAAGAAACACCAACACCTCATTGGTCAAACATTTCCCGCTTCTTTTTTCACGCCGTCTGATTGGTAAAT